>JAVJIF010003983.1:0-231936 GCA_038442645.1 Agave tequilana | reverse complement strand
GCGAGCGGCGAGTTCTCCCGATCCACGCCAGCCCGTCGCCGGAGACCAGCACGGTGGCCTTCCCCAGCAACCTAGCCACCCTCCGTGCAGTCCGTTGGCGAGGAACAGCACCACAGCAACCGCGGTAGCGACTCGCCCGGCGACGCGCACAAGCAGATCCAGATCCAGACCAGCAGCGCAGGCAGCGGACGAGCGGCGATTCCAGGCCCTTCCGGCGAGCGCGAGACCTCCAGATTGCAGCCAGGTCTTCCCCAGGACCCTGGCTACCGTCCTATGTAGTTCGACAGCGAAGAGCAGTGCCACGGCGACCGTAACGGCGACTCGCCGGTAACGTGCAGGTTTCCCAATGTGAGTGTTTCTCCTCATATCTCTCTCATTCTTTAATTTGGAGTAATTGTAAATATTTTTATGTATGTGATGAACCATTTAATGTGTTATATTGTTATGAGTGTGGATAACTTTTAGTATAGAAGTGGATTTGCCATTCCCTTTATTTTACATAACGAATGCATGGAATAGGAGATGCATATATTTATGACGTTAGAATCCCTTGTTATCATATGAGTGTTGGACAATTTGTGTATAGACATAAGGTAGACCTATATGCTGTGGGAAGTGTGCATGAGAGAAGCAGTGAGTCCCTTGGTAGATTGAGAGTATGTGCAGAATTGAAGCTGTATCATGTTGCTAACCAGATTAGTCGACTTATCCTAATTGTTAGTCGACTACACTTTCCCTAGTCGACTTGTATATAGTCTTAGTCGACTAATATGAGTCTGACTACTGTGTATGATTACTTGATGGATGGTGGACTTGATACATGAGTTGTGTATAGGATATAGATGATGTATATGATATCGAGGGATATATATTATGGATGGATATATGATGGAATGACTTGATTTAGCATGATAGAACTTAGATGCATGTTCATGGATATGTTATGATACTGAGTGTTGGGATATAATGATTGATCTTAATAGGAATAGTGATTGAGAAGACTTGGGAATCAGATTAAATTATTAGAGTAAGAGAGCTGAGCTTGATTATGAATATATGTTGGAATGACAATTATCATATCAGATTCATTGATGTATATTGATACTTGACGATCATGTAACTGTTGGGAATGTGAGTTGAATATGGTGATTTTGGATTGATTCGGACTTATGTTATTTACATTGAATGATGATCAGTAGTTAGAAATGACTTTATTAGTGAGTATTTGAGGACATATCAGTTATGACTGAAGTAGTTGAGTAGATATTCTAGATCACATGTGTTTGAGGATGTTTCCTATTTAATATGATTGGGGTATGTGTTTGACTTGTTGATCTCGAGGACATGCATAGTTATTGATTGCACTATTGATAGAGATTGAGTTATGATGATGTAATCTAGTCAATATCAGTGATCTATATCTTGGAGTTTGATAACAGTTATTAATTGTTCTCAGTTATTGGTGGTTATAGGACTAGAACATATTGGTGTTGAGGAGAGGACTAATTACAGATTCATTGATATGGTAGTTTACCGTTTTGGCTTACACTGATACGGACTGATACTTAACGATTTACGAGGATGGTATTGGGAATACAAGTTGATGGAATAGTTAATGATATCTCTTTAGTATGGATGGATGAGATATGATCAGCTTTAGTTGAGGCTGTTTATTGAACAGTAGCTAGACTGTTACTGTTATTTTATCCATGTTATCGAAGTTACTGGGAAATGATTGTTTGACCGTAACCACGGTACAGTCCTATTGTTCATCGTATACACGGTTACTGTTACTGTTACTATTACTGTTACTGATATTGTTCACCGTGTATACGATTACTGATTGATCATTACTGTACTGATATTGTTACTATCCAGTAGCATCCCAGTAATTGAAATGGCATAAGGTATTGATTGTTATTGATGGCATTACCTCACTGACTGTACACTAGACACCTTTCACTGGACCTTGACATATGACTGTATCACTGTTACTTGACATCTGGACTCCTGTACCCGGTATCCATGTCCCATGCACTGTTGACCTGTTAATAGCACAGTCAAACCGGCGTCCGGCGGTTTGCCGCCTGGTGTCGGGATTGACGAGGATGTATCCCACAATCGTGCTAGCGTCCGGCGGATCTTGAAAGGAACTAAGTGCCACGTGGAGCAAAGTGCCACCCATACACATGGTGGGGGCCACCTCTTGAATCCACGGGGCCACCTCTAGAATCCTGTTTCCCTCAGAGCAAAGTGCCACACGGAGCAAAGTGCCACACCATACACATGGTGGGGGGCCACCTCTTGAATCTGTGGGGGCCACCTCTTGAATATGTAGGGCTATCTATTGTACGTGACGCCTGGTGTTAGCGTGATATTGCATTCTCAGTGCTATTAGCATCCACATGCACTTGTATGATGATAACCCTAGGATACATGTTATTTGGTTCTCTTTCCCTATTCGAACAATGATACCGCATATCGGAGTTCGGATGAGTTCTACTGGATGTGCGGGCTCCAGGGTGACTGTCGGATGTTGTGGGACGCCGGTGGAAAGTGACAAAGATAACATAGCACATTACTGATTGTATTGAATGAATTGAATGAACACATTGTGTTATACCCTGAATGGTTACCCTGCCTTATGACACATGACTGTATACATGATTGTAACCAGGACCACATGATTGTAACCAGGACCACATGATTGTAACCAGGACCAGACTTATGACCAGACTTGGATACCAGTTTAGTGACATGTGATGGATACCTATTTGACATTGATTGCATATTTACAGTTGTGCCATTTGACTGCTATATGTATTCATGTCTTCATCATATGTGTTACTGTTCAGTTTTTATTGTGTTATTTAGTCTTTCTATCTGCAGTTGTCCTTATTATTATATATGCACATGGTTTTTTTCCGCACGAGCTGTTTCCCCTTTACACACACACTCATTATGGTCGCGTTCTGACGACCCTGGATTTGCACGTCCAGCTATTGGACGATTGTTTCTAATGTGCAGGTGTTTGATGAGGCGGTACGCTTTACGAGGAGCTTGGGTCCTCTCCCTTTGATTCTGGTATACTTGCATTTTTTCTTGTTACGATTCTTTGATTCCTGTATATCACCTTTGACTTCTATTCAGCTGTCATTTTCTTCCTGTTATTCATTGCTATCATGTGTAGTCTTATATGTATTATTGCAGTGATCCTTGACTATTATAGTTCTGATGCATAGCTTGTTCAGTTACAATTTAGGCTTAGCGTATATACGTGGGGTATTTTCCTCGCGTATATGCGTCGATATAACGTCTCCGTATCTTTACGATCGGGGCGTTACAGAGTGTATCAGAGCCTAGGTTCGACCTAAAGAGAACCTAGTTCCTACCTGTAACCTGAGACAGTTATGTTGACACTGCAATATACATATACTATTCACATGATAATGTTGACTCCATTTGGAATTGATCGTCCTCCCTTGGAATTCCGATCTTGATCTGTTGATATTCCTGATTCCAACACTTCAATTAGAGTGATTTGGATGTCCATCTTGATTTCATCCTTCCTTCCTATTCATTCCTCCTGATTCTATCTCTTGAGATCGGTTACTCCATGTTGAAGCTGGTAGCAGAGATCAGAGCGCGCAGCGGAATCGTGGTGTCCCAACGAGGCAACGTGGAAGATTGTTGTGTTCTCTCTTGTGTTTGATTTTTACCATTCCCTACCTTATTTGAATTTCGAGGACGAAATTTTTATTAAGGTGGGTAGAATGTAATAACCACTACTTGATAATACTGTATTTCCATTTTTTCTAAAGTATTTGTTTCGATTTACTAATTATTTTATTAACTTAATTTAATACTTCTTCTCATGATTATTAATATATTAAATATGAAAATTATTTAATTCTGTATTAATATGTAGTCTCTGGTTATCATCATTGTTGGTGTATTATTATTTCATCACTATCATTATTATTGCTATTGTTATTATGATTAATATTATTATGCTATTGGTGCTATTCCTATTTTTCCTTTTCATTTTTTCCCCAAGCCCATTAGCCATCCTACCAAGTCTTACTTATGTATCTTCATTCTTTTTATTTTGTCTTAGTCCAAACCAAGCCCATAGGAGCCCCAAGCCCATAACTATTCTTTCATTTTGATTTTCTTTTCATTTAATCCCATGAATCCTAGGCCCCTAAGCCCATTGCCTTTTCCCCTTTATATATCAACTTCCGCATCTCATCTTGTATTAATCCTAATCTAACCCTAATCTAATCTCCATCTCCTCCTCTAAACGCAGCCGCCAACACACCATCCCCAATCTGCCGCACCCCCTCCCAGATCCACAGCGCTCCTTCCCTGCTCGCTGGCGCCAGAGCAAACCAGGCCGGCGTCCTCCTCCCTGCGCGACAGCACCCCGGATCCAGCGCCCCTCCACTTGGCCGGACCACCTCCGGCGAGATCCAGGCCGCCCCCATCTTCCCCAGGCGCACAGATCCAGGCCTGCAGGCCGCCTCTCCAGGCCAGCGCACCCTCATCCAGCGCCCCACCACCAGCAGGCCATCACCAGGCTCGGCCTCAATCTCCAGCCCCAGGCCGCCTTCTCCGGCTTTGCTGCCGCCCCTCCCTCTGTCGCAGCACCAAGCAACAGCCCGTCCTCCACCCCTCGAAGGCGCCGAGCTCCGATGATAAGATCAAGCGCGCCGACGAGAACCTCCTGCGCGTTCTTCCTGTGATCTCGATCCGATTCGCTTCCTCCGCCTCCGACACCTCGGACTTCACCCGCGGTGAGTCTAATCTTCTCCCTCTATGTGAATTATTTTGGGGGTAGGATTGTGTTTATTCATGTCTGAATATTAGTGTTTTAGTAGATATTTCTCCCTCTCTTTTATCTTATGTTAAGTGGTAATATTTATGTGCATACATGGGGTTTGGTTTGTGGCTGCATCTGTGTGAGAGAAAGATTATATCTTCCTACCTCCCTGGATATATTTAATTGTATGTGGGAATGTGTTTAACAGTGGGTATGTATTTAATTATGGTGGTGTTTTAATAAAGTATAGGTGGGTGTGTTGCATTGGCGTGCGCAAGTTCGGGCGAGCGGCGAGTTCTCCCGATCCACGCCAGCCCGTCGCCGGAGACCAGCACGGTGGCCTTCCCTAGCAACCTAGCCACCCTCCCGTGCAGTCCGTTGGCGAGGAACCGCACCACAGCAAACCGCGGTAGCGACTCGCCCGGCGACGCGCACAGCAGATCCAGATCCAGACCAGCAGCGCAGGCAGCGGGCGAGCGGCGATTCCAGGCCCTTCCGGCGAGCGCGAGACCTCCAGATAGCAGCCAGGTCTTCCCCAGGACCCTGGCTAACGTCCTATGTAGTCCGACAGCGAAGAGCGGCGCCACGGCGACCGTAACGGCGACTCGCCCGGTAACGTGCAGGTTTCCCAATGTGAGTGTTTCTCCTCATATCTCTCTCATTCTTTAAATTTGGAGTAATTGTAAATATTTTTATGTATGTGATGAACCATTTAATGTGTTATATTGTTATGAGTGTGGATAACTTTTAGTATAGAAGTGGATTTGCCATTCCCTTTATTTTACATAACGAATGCATGGAATAGGAGATGCATATATTTATGACGTTAGAATCCTTGTTATCATATGAGTGTTGGACAATTTGTGTATAGACATAAGGTAGAACCTATATGCTGTGGGAAGTGTGCATGAGAGAAGCAGTGAGTCCCTTGGTAGATTGAGAGTATGTGCGGAATTGAAGCTGTATCATGTTGCTAACCAGATTAGTCGACTTATCCTAATTTGTTAGTCGACTACACTTCCCCTAGTCGACTTGTATATAGTCTTAGTCGACTAATATGAGTCTGACTACTGTGTATGGTTACTTGATGGATGGTGGACTTGATACATGAGTTGTGTATAGGATTAGATGATGTATATGATATCGAGGGATATATATTATGGATGGATATATGATGGAATGACTTGATTTAGCATGATAGAACTTAGATGCATGTTCATGGATATGTTATGATACTGAGTGTTGGGATATAATGATGATCTTAATAGGAATAGTGATTGAGAAGACTTGGGAATCAGATAAATTATTAGAGTAAGAGAGCTGAGCTTGATTATGAATATATGTTGGAATGACAATTATCATATCAGATTCATTGATGTATATTGATACTTGACGATCATGTAACTGTTGGGAATGTGAGTTGAATATGGTGATTTTGGATTGATCTGGACTTATGTTATTTACATTGAATGATGATCAGTAGTTAGAAATGACTTTATTAGTGAGTATTTGAGGACATATCAGTTATGACTGAAGTAGTTGAGTAGATATTCTAGATCACATGTGTTTGAGGATGTTTCCTATTTAATATGATTGGGGTATGTGTTTGACTTGTTGATCTCGAGGACATGCATAGTTATGATTGCACCTATTGATAGAGATTGAGTTATGATGATGGTAATCTAGTCAATATCAGTGATCTATATCTTGGAGTTTGATAACAGTTATTATTGTTCTCAGTTATTGGTGGTTATAGGACTAGAACATATTGGTGTTGAGGAGAGGACTAATTACAGATTCATTGATATGATAGTTTACCGTTTTGGCTTACACTGATACGGACTGATACTTAACGATTTACGAGGATGGTATTGGGAATATAAGTTGATGGAATAGTTAATGATATCTCTTTAGTATGGATGGATGAGATTATGATCAGCTTTAGTTGAGGCTGTTTATTGAATAGTAGCTAGACTGTTACTGTTATTTTATCCATGTTATCGAAGTTACTGGGAAATGATTGTTTGACCGTAACCACGGTACAGTCCTATTGTTCATCGTATACACGGTTACTGTTACTGTTACTGTTACTGTTACTGATATTGTTCACCGTGTATACGATTACTGATTGATCATTACTGTACTGATATTGTTACTGTCCAGTAGCATCCCAGTAATTGAAATGGCATAAGGTATTGATTGTTATTGATGGCATTGCCTCACTGACTGTACACTAGACACCTTTCACTGGACCTTGACATATGATTGTATCACTGTTACTTGACATCTGGACTCCTGTACCCGGTATCCATGTCCCATGCACTGTTGACCTGTTAATAGCACAGTCAAACCGGCGTCCGCGGTTTGCCGCCTGGTGTCGGGATTGACGAGGATGTATCCCACAATCGTGCTAGCGTCCGGCGGATCTTGAAAGGAACTAAGTGCCACGTGGAGTAAAGTGCCACACCATACACATGGTGGGGGCCACCTCTTGAATCCACGGGGGCCACCTCTAGAATCCTGTTTCCCTCAGAGCAAAGTGCCACACGGAGCAAAGTGCCACACCATACACATGGTGGGGGCCACCTCTTGAATCTGTGGGGGCCACCTCTTGAATCTGTAGGGCTATCTATTGTACGTGACGCCTGGTGTTAGCGTGATATTGCATTCTCAGTGCCTATTAGCATCCACATGCACTTGTATGATGATAACCCTAGGATACATGTTATTTGGTTCTCTTTCCCTATTCGAACAATGATACCCGCATATCGGAGTTCGGATGAGTTCTACTGGATGTGCGGGCTCCAGGGTGAACTGTCGGATGTTGTGGGACGCCGGTGGGAAAGTGACAAAGATAACATAGCACATTACTGATTGTTATTGAATGAATTGAATGAACACATTGTGTTATACCCTGAATGGTTACCCTGCCTTATGACACATGACTGTATACATGATTGTAACCAGGACACATGATTGTAACCAGGACCACATGATTGTAACCAGGACCAGACTTATGACCAGACTTGGATACCAATTTAGTGACATGTGATGGATACCTATTTGACATTGATTGCATATTTACAGTTGTGCCATTTGACTGCTATATGTATTCATGTCTTCATCATATGTGTTACTGTTCAGTTTTTATTGTGTTATTTAGTCTTTCTATCTGCAGTTGTCCTTATTATTATATATGCACATGGTTTTTTTCTGCACGAGCTGTTTCCCCTTTACACACACACTCATTATGGTCGCGTTCTGACGACCCTGGATTTGCACGTCCAGCTATTGGACGATTGTTTCTAATGTGCAGGTGTTTGATGAGGCGGTACGCTTTACGAGGAGCTTGGGTCCTCTCCTTTGATTCTGGTTATACTTGCATTTTATTCTTGTTACGATTCTTTGATTCCTGTATATCACCTTTGACTTCTATTCAGCTGTCATTTTCTTCCTGTTATTCATTGCTATCATGTGTAGTCTTATATGTATTATTGCAGTGATCCTTGATTATTATAGTTCTGATGCATAGCTTGTTCAGGTTACAATTTAGGCTTAGCGTATATACGTGGGGTATTTTCCTCGCGTATATGCGTCGCCATAACGTCTCCGTATCTTTAGGATCGGGGCGTTACACGCACACAAGGAAAAGCTATTCTAGATGAAGAATTTGAACAGGACGATGATGAAGAGTAGAGAACCACCAGAGTTTTTTATGTACATCGTATGAGATGAGCACCAGAGTTTTTTATGTATATTATACGAGATGAGTTTTATGTAAATTATATGTGATGAGCAGATTGGTATATGATTTTTCATATTAATAAAATAATTTACCTTAAAAAAACTTGTAATTAGTGAATATCAATTCTATTATTTTTTTATAATTTTAGACAATTTTTAAAAATTTTTCCTCTTTTTTAACTATTTTTTTCCTAATTTCTTTATAACTTTAAATTTAAAAATTTAGAAAATTCGAATTAAAAAATATAATTAAAAAAATGCCGAGACGGGTCCAACCCGTCTCCGCGAATCCGGGTAACGAATCGGGTCAGAAGACCCGATTCGTTACCCGGGTTTTCACCCCGTCTCGTCGAATCCGTGACGAGATGGGTCCAACCCGTCTCGTCACGAATTCGTTGGGCTGACGGGACGAATCAACCCGATTCGTCCCGTTAGCCAACCCTATAGCGGAGTTAATGTCAAGTACCCTTCATCTACAATAAAGAGTCGTATCTTGTTATCAGTCTTTCAGTGTGTTCTCCTTGTTTTATAAATGGAATGTGAAAAGACTCTCTCTCTCTCTCTCTCTCTCTCTCTCTCTCACTGTCTCAGTGTGTAAAAATCAAATTAGTAACCGACCATATATTTCCACCAAACTTGTGGCTGGAGGAATGTCAAAAGTCTTCTGTCTACAATAGAGACCACCAGTCCGGAAAACTCTCAATTGTTATCTCGAGCTGTTGCGTGTCCATTAACTTGGTTCATCTCTTGTTAACTCTTTCCTCATCCCATCCCTAATTAGCCTTCACTGTACTCTCCTCCTTGTTCTATAAATGGTCTGTGATGATCAAGCACCAGCCACAACTTCTTCACTTCCCTCTTTCTCTAAAATATTTTATCCTACCATGGAGTTTCCACCCTTTTGTTTCCTCACCATATTGTTAGTGTTTAGCTCCACTTATCCTCAACTAGTCTCATCCAGACCACGCAACAACTTCACCGACCTCGAGTCTCTACTAGCCTTCAAAGCTCATGTCACTGATCCAAACGGCATTCTGGATGCCAACTGGACCACCACCACCTCCTTCTGCAGTTGGATTGGTATTTCCTGCAGCCATCGCCGGCAGCGTATCACTTCCATTCGCCTCCTCGACATGTCCCTTCAAGGTATAATATCTCCGCACCTGGCAAATCTCTCCTTCCTCTCCGAACTAGCACTTTCCAATAACAGTCTTACCGGTCATATCCGGGATCCCTCGCTCAGCTCCACCGCCTCGCCCTCATTGATCTCAAACATAACTCCCTCTCCGGCCCCGTTCCTTCCACCATGTTTAACATGTCTTCTCTACTCTTATTCGACGTTTCTTACAACAACCTCTCAGGTTCTATCCCGTCAAATGACGGTTCTATTCTACTCCCTCGACTGCAATTCATCTTACTCGGTTCTAATCATTTTACCGGCAATTCTTTTACGAGCTTTGCTCGATGTCCGGGCCTCCAAAGGCTTGGTTTGAATTTGAATGAGTTCACTGGAAGCATACCGGCAGAGATCGGTGGTTTGCCCGAGCTCACTGATTTATATCTTGGGGAAACCGACTGAGTGGAACCATCCCAACCTCACTAGGGAACCTCACAAAGCTCCAGTTTCTCCAGTTGGGCAATAACAACCTGACTGGGGTGATTCAAGGGAACTGGGAAGTCTACAGAATCTTCAATATTTATACCTGGGTGGTAATGAGCTGAGGGGCTCAATTCCAACAACCTTGTTGAATAATTCTATGTTGTTCTATTTGGAGCTTGGCCGTAACAAGATAAGCGGATCTGTGCCTGTTGGAATAGGAAAGTCATTGCCGCTGCTTCAAAAAGTTTATCTGGCAGATAATCAACTAAGTGGAGGGCTTGAATTTCTCGCATCTCTTTCAAACTGCAAGAACTTGATTACCTTGTCATATCGCAGAACGAGTTGGAAGGTACTCTTCGAGATTCAATTGGGAACCTCTCAATGAATTTGCAATATTTTTTTGCTTATGAAAATCATATAATGGGAAATGTCCCCCCTGAGTTAGGCAACTTAAGTGGCCTTGTTCTGCTAAATATGAATCAAAATGAGTTGAGTGGGACAATACCAGTTGCACTCACAAGGTTACATAGTCTTCAATCGATGGTCCTAGGCTCCAACAAGATAAGTGGTTCAATTCCTTTGGAGCTTGGTCAACTTCAAAACTTGTATGTCTTGAGTTTGCAATATAATGCGCTCTCTGGATCAATACCTGATTCCATAGCCAATATCAGCATGATACAACACTTGTATCTGCGTGACAATCAATTATCATCAAGCATTCCTGAGAGTTTATGGATCTTAGAAAACCTTATCCAACTAGATCTATCAGCGAATGCTCTAAGTGGTTTGCTTTCCCCACAGATAGGAAAGTTGAAAAGCATGAGTTTTTTAAACCTCTCTGCAAATAGGCTATCAGGAAACATCTCCGGGGCTTTAGGAGATCTTCAAATGCTTACAGCTTTGGACCTATCACAAAACTCCTTGCAAGGTCAAATTCCAGAAACATTTGGTGGATTGATCAGTGCCTTCTATTTGAACTTTTCACACAATTTTCTCTCTGGGGTTATACCAAATTCTTTAGCCAATCTCACTCATCTTGATTACCTTGACCTCTCTTTCAACAAATTACGAGGGAAAATCCAAACGGCAGAGTATTCTCAAATATCAGCATCCCATTGCTGATTGGAAACGAAGCACTTTGTGGAGCACCTCAGTTGCATCTTCCGCCTTGCCCTGTGGATGATCTCGATGAGGGCTCAACAAAAAGCTAAGGTCACTCAAATATGTCTTAGCATCTATCGCAGCTGTTGTGGTTCTTGTCACTTGCATATATTTTGTATATGCATTTTATCGGAGGAAGAAGGTCAAGACATTGGCGAACGCTGATGAAAGACGATTGGATGACCATAGAGTTATTTCACGCCATGAACTAATCCGTGCAACAGCAAATTTCAGTGAGGCTAACCTATTAGGAAGAGGCGGCTTTGGTTCAGTGTTCAGAGGATGCCTTGATGATGGGTTACTTGTAGCAATAAAAGTTCTAAATTTAGAAGCTGAAGGAGCCTCAAAAAGCTTTGATGCAGAATGTCAAGTTTTGAGGATGGTCCGACACAGAAATCTCATCAAAATCATCAGTGTTTGTTCCAATTTGGACTTTAAAGCTCTCATTCTCAAGTTCATGCCGAATGGAAGTCTTGAACAATTGTTGTATTCTAAAAGTTGCCATCCAAATCTGTTCCAGAGATTGAATATAATGGTGGATGTATCATTGGCACTTGAGTACCTCCACCACCATCATCCACAAGTCATACTGCATTGTGATTTGAAGCCTGCAAATGTCTTATTTGATGAAGAAATGGTTGCACATGTGAGTGACTTTGGCATCGCTAAATTTTTACTTAGCAACACTAAGTCTATAACGTCAGCAAGTATGGCGGGCACCATAGGCTACATAGCTCCAGGTAATCAAAAACTCCAAATTTAATTGACATCGAATTTTAAAGCTAAGCTTTCCTTTTAGATATTTTTTTCACTCTGTTCCAGCTGGTACATAATTTTTCAAAACTGCATAGTAATAAAGTTTGGTAATGAGATTAACCAACTCAAAGCTAATGTGGATTTAAATAGCATGCTTACAGATGCGCAGTTTACTCTTAAATTATTGAAGATTTCATTTACATTTTTATTGTGTTATCAATTTAATGGACATATGATATTAAGTATTTTTTTTAATAATCAAATGTACTAGTTACTTAATTATTTGCTTATTGGCAAAACCCCTTGATTCTTCTTCTAAATAAAGTTTTTTTCCCCTTATGTTCATCATTTAAATAATTCTTTCATAATAGAAAGCAAAGAATATAAGTAAGAGGACCCAAACTTGACTAGGAATCCAAATAAATTGGATAATATCTTGTACTAACTCTCAAAAAAAAAAAATATTGTCAACTATAAAAAAGTTGAAACTTTTCGATTATCATTGCACTTTAAAACAGTGATGCGTAAGTAATCTAATTCTAACAAAAATGCATGCTTGGATGATGATTAATGAGCCAATCAGTCACATTAACTATGAAAAGTTGTGATATTATACTTTCTTCGCATAACTAATTCACTTATTATTATGTGTGCAACAGAATATGCAACTACAGGAGCAGTATCGAGAATGGGCGATGTTTATAGTTTCGGAATTCTATTGCTCGAAACATTTACTGGAAAAATGCCAACAGATCCCATGTTTTCAGAAGAGTTAACCTTGAGGGAATGGGTATTCAAGGCACACCCAACTGCAATATTGGATGTTGTAGACAACAATCTCCTAAATGATCATTCCAGCAGTGATATTGGATCATTAGAGGACCACCAAACAGCTATTTCTACATGCCTAATGTCTACCATTGAATTGGGCTTGTTGTGCACGAAGTACTCACCAAAGGAAAGAATTCCCATGACAGATGTTACAGTAAGACTACAAAAGATAAAAGCAGAGTATTTGTCAAATTGGTAATTTCTTCAGCCATACCTCTCTAAAGCATTGTGATGCGGATATCAAGATGAAGACATGGCATGTGTACCAACGAAGACGAAGACGCGCCACTTTCATTTGACTCGTGCATTTTGAGTATTATTACGTAATTTTTCCTATTATTATATTTTTGATTTCTTTTAGTTTTCTTTTTATTTTAGTATCACATTGGATGTAATTTGGAACTCAAGTTTTGTATTGCCTATTAAAAGAGACCCCTATGTGATCTTTTGATTAACAATTGAATAAAACTTTTAAATTTCCTCAAATCTGAGTGAGATTTGAATTTCAAATTCTAAACTCTTTAGGAGTGAAACCATAGAGCCTTTAAGAGTATGAAATCATAGAGAAATCTATTAGAAGCATGAAGCCCTAGTAGTATTTATCATATCCCACTAAAAAAGAAAAAAAAAAACCAAAAAAGTTAAACTCTCAATTTTTCTCTCCTCTCTCTCAAATTTCTCTCCCCTCTCTCACCAATCACAGCCACCCAACCTCACTCTCACGTTAACAATGACAACAGCCCCAACCTCTCTCTCTCTCTCTCTCTCTCTCATGTCAACAGCGACAACAGGGTCTTTGGTTGATTCACCGTCGTGTCTTGGGCCATCTCGGGTCTCGTCGGAATGTACTCTTTATCTTTCCTGCAATATTTTAATCTGATTCACGTCATGTCGCAGTCTTCCTTGAAGCTCCACCTCGCGATGAGCTCACTTCCAAGCTTATCATTAAAACTCCACCTTGAACTACGTTTTCTTCCTTTAACTTGTATATCCCTCCATGCTTCCTCCTTCCAGGATTACTAAGTCTCTTTGGCTAACCGTGATGACGCCTTGATGCATTTGGATCTGGCATCATTCTTCGTCGAGCACCCCTATAGATAGTAGATTGTACATGCCTCCGGGACATGTCGGACCACTTCTAGGGCACGATCGTCCCATCACTACATGTAACATTAACTATCTCAGTGCCAATGACGTCACAAGCTGAGCCATCCACCATTTTGAAAGTCCCTTCCTTCTTTACAATCAAGAGTTGAACATCTCTTTATGAGAACATACATGGACCGCACTACACGAATCAAATGTCCAATTTTTACCTTAAGAAGTGTTGTCTTTAACGTAGGAAGCCATTAATACTTCAGTGTCAATACCTCTCATTGTTATGTCTACCTCCGTATCTTGCCACTTCTTCTTTAATCATTCTTGTCGATGCTTGCAGTCCTTCTACGAGTGACCTTCCTGTTAACAAAAGTGACGTGTATAGCACCCCATTCCCGGGATACGTACCCAGATACGTGTCCCAATTTTTTCGATCATATTGTTTCAATTTACTTTCAGTATTTGTTTTTGGTTTGCGATTATTTATATTATGTGGTATTGGATTTGGATTCTCAAACCTAGAGTCAGCCCTGGTCTGGACAGGGGACCCGATACCAGTGTACTATCTGATTTGACCATTATGATAATCTAATTTGACCAATTTCAGTTTTAGATATTGTTTTCCAATATTTTATATCGTTCAAAATTTTCTAAAATTTTTCAGAACTATTTTACAAAATCTTCAAAATCGGTGTTGATCAGTATTGCTGACCGATTCTCGAATTTTTAGTTTTTAAATGAAGTTGAATTTTTAAAATAGCTTTCACATTACTTCTTATAGTCTCATTTTCTATCTAAATTTATTTTTTGAGATTTTCTAAATTTATCAAAATTTGATCGATTTTGGTGTGGACCGGTATCACTGGTTGATTTTAGGATTTTTAATTTGAAAACCAAATAGAATTTCTCGAATCTGATTTCATAAAGCATCTTAAAATAATATTTTTTATTTTTGAGAATTTTTGAAAATATTTCTGAAACAGTCAATTTTTACCCGATTTAAATAATAATCTTATTTTTTTTCTTTTCTTTTCTTACTTTTTACTTCTCCACTCCTCTACTTAATACTTTCATTTTATTCTATTAATTTAATTATAAAAAATTTCAATTTCCTTTTTTTTTCTTTCTTTTCTTTTTCTTTTTCTTTTCTTCCTCCTTCACTGCTCCCGTCCTCCCCCATATTCTGCCGATGACAGCACCCTAACCACCCCCACTCCTCCACCATGCTCTTCCCATTGCCTCTCCCTCTCCTTTTTTTTCTTTCTTTTACTTTCTTTCTTTCCTCCTTCTCATTCTCTCAATTTCTCCTTTTTCATCTCTCTCACCAACTCCTCCTCCCCTTCCCCATTACTGTCGCCTCCACCAGCACTACCCAGCCCCGCCCTCCCCTAGGTTGGCGCCACTTTCCTAAGATCCCCTCTTCTCTTCCCTACGTCCCTCCTCTTCAACCACCCCTTCCCTTCTCCAATTTCATCATAACCCATCACCATTATCTTCCTTTTTCCTCTAAAATTCACCCTGAAATCCACCAATTTCGCTACTCACATCATCTAAACACTATCTCCTCCTTCTCCTCTAACTCCCAACACCACCATCAACCCCATCTCTAAAGCCCACCACCATCACCTTCAACAACAACAACCACCACAACAACAGCATCACCAATAAAATCAACAAAACCCCACCTCCCTTTCCCCCTAGGGCGCCACGCCACTGCTCCCCTCTGGCGCACCGCCGCCCGCCGGTCACCCTCTCGCCTTCTCCTCTTCTTCTTCATTTCCTTCATTTCTTTCTTTCTTCCTTTCTTTCTTTCTTCTTTTTCTTTTTCCTTTCTTTCCTCTTTTACCCCTTTTTTAATTCCCTATTTACCCTTTCTTTCATTCACTATTTACTCCCTTCTTTTCCAGCACTCTCACGCTCCCTCTCACTATCTCTCTCTCTCACTCTCTATATCTCTCTCTAGCTCTCTTTCTTTCTCTCTCTAGACTCCTCTCTCCTCCTTCCATGTGCGTTTGTGGTGTTCGTAGACTCCCGTATTTTCCCCTCGTGTAGCGTGTTAAACGTCGTGTTAGCCCGCCGAATCTCTCCCAAACTAGAGTCCATCACCAAGCCTCGACTGTTGGTTAGGCGAGTGCTTTGTTATTATCGATTCATGCTTAGCGATTGCTACTTTACTGTTTATTGCGTGATACATTGTTATGTGAGTGCTTTGTTATCATCATTTCATGCTTAATAATTACTATTCTAGTATTTTAAACATGATACACTGTTATGCTCTTTATTCATGCTTTTCTAATACCTTACTAATGCATGTTACCTGTTTTGCTTGTACCATATTTCCATTAACCCTGGGCCTATTAGCTCCACTTAACCATCCTGGATTACTGTATCAAGTAACATGACCCGTTGACTATTTGACACATGCTGTTATGACCCGATTTGTATATATATCTAGTATCCGGCTTGTACTGAATACCCCACCTAATATCTGACACTTGATACCTGGCTTACTATCACTTGGTACTAATACACTTGACCTGATATCGTGACACCTGATTGGATACTATTACACTTGACACCTATTTTATATTGCTTATTCATAATTATCACTTTTACGGGGAGTTGACATGATAATTATGCTGCTCTCATCTAGAACTCCTGAACCCCTGTATACTTGAATTTCTGAAACAGGGAGACTCCTGATATTATACTCCTGATATTGTACTCCTGTTGATCCCCATAATTGGTTAATCATGAATATTGGATTGTTTTGATCACATTGTAGACATTATCATTAAACAATCTATAATAATTAAACAACTTACACCAGGACAGGGGAAACTGATGGGTACTGATATAACTTCTGTGTTTACGGTGGCCATACAAATGTGGTACAACAAATACTTAGGATACTACCTGGAGGTCACCAGTCGTGGAGTGTACTGGCACCCCTACTCCCCTGTCCTCCTGCCGGATGTGCAGTAATCCCCTGGGTCTATTCCTTTTCGGAGCGGTGATATCCTATTCCTGTTCGGGCGTATACTAAGTCCTACGGGCATATAGTAAGTCCCGGTACCTAGATTATAATATTTATTGTGGTCATTCCATGTTTGCATGATTTGAGTACATAACACTTGATTTGGTACACATGCTATTGCCTATACTTGCCACTTGGTTTCTTTTGTACTCGTTGGGTTGCTTTCTGACAACCCTGAACTTACATGTTCAGATCTTGAAGCTTGGATTGAGGTGGACCCTTCAGCTTAGGGCCAGGCCTTCCTCGAGAAGCAAGTGGAACACCCGTAGTTTCCTCTCATATTGCCCTGCTCGTGAGATTCTCTCTTTCAGCTCGTGAGTTCTTATTTTTTGTACCTTGTATAGCCTACTTTTGAGCTTCCTGGTGATGTAATACTTATGTAATATTATGTCACCATCGGTGATGACTGAGTACTTGTACTTTTGTGTTGGAATGTATATTACCACGTACTTTTGTACTCTGACACCTATATTGTACTGATGCTTAGCGTACATACTGAAATCACCTAGAGGGGGGGATGAATAGGTGATAAGGCTAATCTAATGAACTAAATGCGGAAATTAAAACAATACTTGCAATAACACTTAATGCAACCAACGAGTGTAGCCGAATTCCCGGTGAAGGGCTCTGGACTAACTCCTCTTGATTCCTCTGAATAAGAGTTGAGGCGCTATATGAAGCTCTCGTGGTTAAGCACAAGTGAGGCACTCACAAACAAGCCAAGCATATAATGAATGAGCAATATGAAATGATGCAAAGCACAAAGTAAAGAGAGAGTATAGAGTCAATGGATCAAACGCAAACACCGAGATTTGTTTCAAGGTTCGAGCACCCAGCTCTATGTCCCCGCCTTCACCGAGAAGGATTTCCAATCCACTAACTTGTCCACACAGGACTCCCACACAGGGAACCTCCACTGAAGATTTGGGGAATACAAGAGGGAGTTCACAACTCCTCTCTCCAACCAATACAACCTCTCATAGAGGCAATGCACAACCAACACAATCACCACCTCACACAAGAGGGGTAGGCACCTAGCCAAACAACCACAATCCACCTCTTCACTAAGAGGGATATAAATCCAACACCAACTCTACCTCTCACTAGAGGGAGCAAACCACAACCTCAACCTCTTACTAGAGAGAGCTAACAACCACTCCAATTCAACCTCTACCCAAGAGGGATACACAACCAATCTTCACCTCTCACTAGAGGGAGCCAATCACCACTCCACAATCAACCTCTACCCAAGGGGGATACAACAAATAAGGAGGGTTACAATCTTGGTGGTTTCCACAACCACAAACAAATTCTTACACAAATAAAAGATCCTAAAAAGATAGGATAGGAGATACAGCTCAAGTGTGGAAAACAAAGAGTTTGAAAATCAAAAACTCAAGGAAAAAATTCTAGGAAAAACTCTAGATAGAATAGATAATAAAATCAAATCAATTCCCAAAGAATTTCCTTTTCAAAATGATTTTCCAACCCTTTTAAAACAAGATAAAGAAGAATTCTTTAAGCACTAAAAACTCATTAAAAACTTGTTAGAAGATGTAAATTTTTCTTCTAAAAATTCTTAGCCAAAACTTTAAAGAGATGGGGTATCTCAGCCCTGACGGCTAGCGGTCGACCGGCCCGGTCGACCGCCAACGGTCAAAAATTTGACCGTTGGAGCCTCGGTCGACCGCCCGATCGACCGTCCCAATCCAGAGAGCAAATTGCTCTCTGGCCGGTCGACCGCTCGGTCAACCGTCCAAGCCTTACGGTCGACCGGTCGGTCGACCGCCCCCACCCGAGAGTGGGGTACTTGCAGTCGGTCGACCGCTCGGTCGACCGGCCCAAGTGGCTAGCCAGCGTGCACGTTTTGTGCACGTCGGTCGACCGGACTGGTCGACCGCTAGAGCCTGGCAGGCAGCATTTTATGACAGAAAAACTTGTTTTTAATTTTAAAATAAAATCCCATAAAACTTCTAAAATTCCACAAAAATAAGTTCTAACATAATACATTGAAATAAAAACTTGTGTGAAAAATTTCAACACAGATTTCAAACTTTTTGAACCATTTTTGTGACTTACAAATTATGCCGAAAACCAAAATCCGTATTTTTCAAAACTTGAATTTTTCAAATTAAAATCCGATTTTTTTCCAAAACTCATCCAAATACAAAAACATGATATAGAAACAACTTTTAGGCATGATGTATATGGATATAATCTAATATACATGAAACATATATATATCCATGTTTTTTATATTAAATCCGAAAATATGTTTTGTTAAAATACCAAAACACCAAATACATGAATAGGCATACCAAAATAAGTTTGTCTAAGATATGAAGCATACATGTATATAGAACATATCTAATATACATTTAAACAATGTAAACTTGTATTGATACTATATATTCATGAAAACCAAGATCGGTTAAACCAAAACCGAAAAACCAATATCACGAAAACTAAAAACACGTGTGTGTGTTGTGAACTTGAGCATATCACACTATCTAGTCTTTACA
Organism: Agave tequilana; assembly: GCA_038442645.1. NCBI lineage: Eukaryota > Viridiplantae > Streptophyta > Magnoliopsida > Asparagales > Asparagaceae > Agave > Agave tequilana. The sequence goes on along the minus strand of JAVJIF010003983.1, from coordinate 212,365 downwards.
AATGGATCTAAACACTAAACTAAACTATGTACCAAAGTCTTCTTGACGAACTCCGTCTTCAAGCCGACTCGATCCAAACCGTGATCCACCGAGCTTGACTCCAACAAGTGCTATTTATGATCTTTGACTCTCGGGCTCTTGAATCATCATGTGAAAGCTCCAAAAACACCTTTGTTGAAGTTGTCACCTACTAATATCTTGGTAAAGTATCTGAAACTAAACATCACAAGATTATTAGTAAACATAACTACATGAGTTGATCATCATCAAAACTAGAGTGATGGGCCTTTGGGCCAACAATCTCCCCCTTTTTGATGATGACAAAACTCATGGAGTTATATATGCATGGATTAAAGTAAAGCTTCAAAGAAGCTCCCCCTTAACTCATGCATAGTAATAAACAATAAATATATGCAATGAATATCAAACATGAGCATGCATAAAACAATGAACATGCTCTTGATACCAAAAATAAATTCTTTTTTTTTTTAACATAAACAAGTTCTTAAATGAATGCTCTTGATACCAATAAAACAAAACATACCAATAAAACAAAAACATGTTCTCTTGATATCAATAACAACAAAACATCAAAACATAAATATGCATATAAACTCAAATACTTCTCCTCCTTTGAATAAAGTAAGGAAAACATGCATATATACCAAATACTTCTCCAAATACTTCTCCCCCTTTTTGTCAATCATCAACAAAGGGGTAAAACATAATACAAAACAATATAAATTTTGAATTCTAATTGTAATTGAAACATTTTACCAATTGAAATAACAATGAAATTTTGATACCAATGAAAGAAAATATTTTGATACCAATTTAAATTCACCAATTGAAATGAATAGATCAATAGATACCAATTGAAATATATGGATACCAATTGAAGATAATTTTTCATTAAGAGCATATGATACCAAATTAAAATCAATATTCATTTTTCAATCATTTTTCATCATAAAGTATGGGAGTGAAAATCAAAGGTAAACAAAATATCAATTGAAAGATGAAATACGAATTTTCTCCCCCTTTATGAAATACCAAATAAAATGATGCATAAGCTTGTATAAATACCAATTGAAAACTAATCAATTGAAATATGATATGCATTAAAAATCAAGCTTAGCATAACCCAAATTTGTGCTTAAAGATATAGATATATAGTAAGCACAAATAAAGCATCTATATATGTATGGAAAAGTAGATACCAATCAAAATTGATACTATATGAAGAGTAAGCATACATATATAAAACATATATATGAGTATACAAATAGAATGTCAATATTGATACCAATTGAAACGATGCTCTGATACCAATTGAAAACATAATATGATCAAGTGTATAACTCATACTTCCTACCACCCATTTCATGCACATGTTTTAAAATGATTTCAATATTAGGTATACAAGGCATAGTCGCCCAACCAACCGCCCTTAAATGGGTAGGGGTTTTCAAAAATAGGTTTGAAAACTTAGTATGTTTGAAAAACTCTACCAAAGCGAAGAATACGAACTAGTTACATGAAAAACTTGTAAACTAGTACGAAATCCTTCAAGTAAGGAACAAAACAAAAATATTTTTCATGAAACATGAAATTCACATGATAGCCAACACTCAAAGTCAATAAAGCATGAATATGACTCATGAAAAAAAACATGAGTAAATAAGAAGGGTGAGTGTACAAATATAATGTGAAGAACATAATCATGAAAGGTAGACAATAAGCTCAATAGAAATTCCTTTAAACATGAAAACATGAAAATCAAAACTAGAGTCCTTCAAGGTATATATATGTCATGTACAAACTAAAGTATACATACATATCCAAACATGAAAGAGTCCATAAAAATATATGCATGAAGGCAAGTGGCTCTAGGATGTATATGTATAGCTAATAGTTTAGACAAGATAGACATATACATGAAGTTAAACATACAATCATAAAAATATGTCAAATAAATGGGAATACAAGTCAAATGTATGAATCATCAAAACTAGGCTATACTAGTACATCTAATGAGTACAAATGAGCGTTCAAGCACAAACATATAATGGTCTATTTGTGGCTCACTAGTTGTACAAGTATATATCCTAATTTTAATGAAAACTAACATTCAAACAAGTAATCAAAACATGAAGCATGGAAATCAAAACAAAACATGTATGATCATTATGTAAATGCACATGCATTAGATTCATGATATACATATTAACTAAACAAATGTGAGAACACAAAATATGGGTCCATATTAAACATGGGTGTCTCAAATATTAATCATGCATATCATAAGTCTAATAATCATGACATTTATCATACTAATCATGAAACAACAAAACATGCTAAACATGAATAATATGAAAGCATGTAAATATAAATGGGAGTTAGAGATAGTTACCAAAAGTTAGAAGGCAACTCTCCAAGTCTCCAAAACACGGTGGTCCTCCCACCAAAACTCCCCTTGAAAGTGATGCATCCAAATAGTACTCTTTAAGCTCGAAACGCATCCACCTCAAGGCACCATAACTCTCACGTCATGCGAGAGCCCACCTACATCAAATACAATAGGGGTGGTCTTTGGTACCCATATCCTTTTGGGTCCATGGGGGTTAGCACCTTTCCTAACCCAAACAAACTTAGTTGCTAAATTTGAATCATGTATGCGATCATAACAAAATTTAGCAAGGTGGCCCTTACGTCCACAATGTGCACAAGTGTACACATGAGCATACATCGTGTTATGGGTGTGTCCGTGAGGAGCATGTGTATGCCGTGATTTGTGTGCATGCAAAGATGGAATTTGTTTCTTGCGAAACATGGATTCCAAACGTGTATGGTTCTTGGCACATTGGCTCAAAGTGGAGCCCAAACAATCCATATTCTTCTTTAACAAACAAATATCATTTACACTCATGGAAGAAGAGGTGCATGCAATAGGTAAGCTAGGTGAAGCTACACTAGCATGGCAAACATGTGAATCAATATCATTTTTAAAGATTCATTTTTCTTTAAACAAACTTCTAAATCCTTTGAAATTGAAGCAATTTTTATTTTCAAAGAATCATTCTCTTTTACAACAAAATCAAGTTTTGAAGTTATAGCTTTATTTTTCTTTAAGACTTCATTGCAATCATTTCTATTTTTCAAAATCTCATTTTCTTTTAGGGCAAGGTCTAGTTGAGATTTAAGTGAGTCACGTTCACTTGAAATCTCTTCCTTCTCTTGCAAAACCAAATCAAGTTTTGAACACAAATTCTTATTTTCATATTTTAGTTCAAAAGTCTTCTTTTTCAAAAGATTATACTTTTCCAATAATTTTTCACAAACAATACAAAGTTCTTCATTCAAAGTATTAGGATCAACATAGTCATCACATGAAGAACTAGCATCATCACTATCTAATTGAGTTTCCGAATATACCTCAAGGGAGTCATTCCCTTGGACCATGTAGCATTGTTGTTCGGATTCTCTACTAGATTCATTCTCCACAATGTTGGGCATTTATAGCTCGGAGGAGGTCAACATGTTCCACACTGCAAAGGTGAAATCACAGTTAGAAACAATCATAAGATATTCTTTGTTTAGCGTGCTTCTAAGTGCCTCAAGGGCTCGTGCATTGGCCTCTATATGCTTGCTATTACCAAGATAGGATTTCATGGTAGCGACAAGGAAAACATGCAAGCCTAGGATTTTTAGGTATAAGGACATCCTAATTTTCACATGTCAATGTTGGAGACATCAAACATGGGAGGTGACAAGCAATACATGTGTGTGTAAACAATATAAGTGTGCAAATACAAATGATACATTAGCTAACCAAGATCACACTCCTAGGTGGTTAAACCTAATATCAGGAGCGTAGGCTCTGATACCAATTAAAATCACCTAGAGGGAGGGTGAATAGGTGATAAGGCTAATCTAATGAATTAAATGCGAAAATTAAAATAATATTTGCAACAACACTTAATGCAACCAACGAGTGTAGCCGAATTCCCGGTGAAGGGCTCTGGACTAACTCCTCTTGATTCCTCTGAATAAGAGTTGAGGCGCTATATGAAGCTCTCGTGGTTAAACACAAGTGAGGCACTCAAAACAAGCCAAGCATATAATGTGAGCAATATGAAATGATGTAAAGCACAAAGTAAAGAGAGAGTATAGAGTCAATGGATCAAACGCAAACACCAAGATTTGTTTCGAGGTTCGAGCACCCAACTCTACGTCCCTGCCTTCACCGAGAAGGATTTTCAATCCACTAACTTGTCCACACAGGACTCCCACACAGGGAACCTCCACCGAGGATTTGGGGCAATACAACCGGGAGTTCACAACTCCTCTCTTCAACCAATACAACCTCTCACAGAGGCAATGCACAACCAACACAATCACCACCTCACACAAGAGGGGTAGGCACCTAGCCAAACAACCAAAATCCACCTCTTCACTAAGAGGGATACAAATCCAACACCAACTCCACCTCTCACTAGAGGGAGCAAACCACAACCTCAACCTCTCACTAGAGGGAGCTAACAACCACTCCAATTCAACCTCTACCCAAGAGGGATACACAATCAATCTCCACCTCTCACTAGAGGGAGCCAATCACCACTCCACAATCAACCTCTACCCAAGAGGGATACAACAAATAAGGAGGGTTACAATCTTGGTGGTTTCCACAACCACGAACAAATTCTTTCACAAATAAAAGATCCTAAATAGATAGGATAGGAGATATAGCTCAAGTGTGGAAAGAAAAGAGTTTGGAAATCAAAAACTCAAGGAAAAAACTCTAGGGAAAACTCTAGATAGAATAGATAATGAAGATCAAATCAATTCCCAAAGAATTTTCTTTTCAAAATGATTTTCCAACCCTTTTAAAACAAGATAAAGAAGAAATCTTTAAGCACTAAAAACTCTTTAAAAACTTGCTGGAAGATGTAAATTTTTCTTCTAAAAATTCTTAGCCAAAACTTTAAAGAGATGGGGTATTTAAAGGCCTCCAACAAAAACTAGCCGTTGGGGCTATTTTTCAGCCCTGGCGGCTAGCGGTCGATCGGCCCAGTCGACCGCCAACGGTCAAAAATTTGACCGTTGGAGCCTCGGTCGACCGCCCGGTCGACCGTCCCAATCCAGAGAGCAAATTGCACTCTGACCGGTCGACCGCTCGGTCGACCGTCCAAGCCTTACGGTCGACCGGTCGGTCGACCGCCCCCACCCGAGAGTGGGGTACTTGCAGTCGGTCGATCGCTTGGTCGACCGGCCCAAGTGGCTGGCCAGCGTGCACGTTTTGTGCACGTCGGTCGACTGGTTCGGTCGACCGACTCTAGGTCCGGTCGACCGGACCGGTCGACCGCCAGAGCCTGGCAAGCAGCATTTTGGGACAGAAAAACTTGGTTTTAATTTTAAAATAAAATCCCATAAAACTTCTAAAATTTCACAAAAATAAGTTCTAACATAATACATTAAAATACAAACTTGTGTGAAAAATTTCAGCACAAATTTCAAACTTTTTGAACCATTTTGTGACTTACAAATTATGCCGAAAACCAAAATCCGTATTTTTCAAAACTTGGATTTTTCAAATGAAAATCCGATTTTTTCCAAAACTCATCCAAATACAAAAACATGATATAGAAACAACTTTTAGGTATGATGTATATGGATATAATCCAATATACATGAAACATATATATATATATATATATATATATATATATATATATATATATATATATATATATATATATATATATATATATATATATCCATGTTTTTGATATTAAATCCGAAAATATGTTTTGTTAAAATACCAAAACACCAAATACATGAATAGGCATATCAAAATAAGTTTGTCTAAGATATGAAGCATACATGTATATAGAACATATCTAATATACATTTAAACAATGTAAACTTGTATTGATACTATCTATTCATGAAACCAAGATCGGTTAAACCAAAACCGAAAATCCAATATCATGAAAACTAGAAACACGTGTGTGTGTTGTGAACTTGAGCATATCACACTATCTAGTCTTTGCAAATGGATCTAAATACTAAACTAAACTATGTACCGAAGTCTTCTTGACGAACTCCGTCTTCAAGCCGACTCGATCCAAACCGTGATCCATCGAGCTTGACTCCAACAAGTGCTATATATGATCTTTGACGCTCGGGCTCTTGAATCATCATGTGAAAGCTCCAAAAACACCTTTGTTGAAGCTGTCACCTACTAATATCTTGATAAAGTATCTGAAACTAAACATCACAAGATTATTAGTAAACATAACTACATGAGTTGATCATCATCAAAACTAGAGTGATGGGCCTTTGGGCCAACACATACGTGATGGTACTATCGCCCTACGTATGTATGTCACAGTAGCGTCTCCGTATCCCTGGGATCGGGGCTCTATAGCTTGGTATCAGAGCCTAAGTTCTTACCTTCAGTACAACCAGTCAGCAGATTAATGTTTTATTAATTTACAACTGGATCACATGAGTCATTGTTATACATTCCAATCACAAGTACGAAGTTATCTGTTCTTTCCTTGAAATCCATCCCTTGGTTTCTGAAACCCTTCCGTCTTTTCTTTCAGCCCATCCCTCTTTTCGTTACCTATTTAACCAACTCAGATTTGGATAGACGGGGAACACGTGACAATCGTGGCACTTCTCGTGATAGTTTTAACAGAGAGAACAATGACATGATGAGGATACCATAGGGAATGATGAATAACCAGGAACAGCAAACAGAACTCTTACGACAAGGATTGTTGACTGCACCCCAGGAACAGAGCCCGGGTACTGTGTCAGATTTCAGGAAGTTATAGTCGGCAGTCTTTTCAGGCACTGAGAAGCCCCTAAATGCAGAACAGTGGCTGATTGACATGACTGATCTTCTGAAGGTGGCCAGAATTCCTAGTGAGAACCAGGTGAAAGTGGCCAAGATATAGCTGAAGGATTTGGCCAGAACATGGTGGCTAGCCGAAGAGGCGAGGCTAGGGAAGCCCATCTCTTGGGGCCAGTCTCAAAGGGCTTTATGAGAGGTTCTTCCCTGCAATAGCTCAGAAAGAGATGGAGAAACAGTTCATTAGGTTGCAGTAGTGGAATCGATCAGTGGATGAGTATGCTACTTGTTGGCCCAAAGGCCCATCACTCTAGTTTTGATGATGATCAACTCATGAAGTTATGTATACTAATGATCTTGTGCTTAATTAGTGACAGATTTATGATCAAGATCTTAGTAGGTGTGGAGCTTCAACAAAGAATTTTAAGACAAGTTTTGGAGCTAGCACCGGTTGATTCACGAGCCTATGCATCAAGACCACATCAAGAGTCGAGCTCGTTGGATTGCATTTGACCAAGTCAAGAAGATGAGAAGACTTTAAGGGAAGACTTCAAGATCAAGACTTGTGTCTAGGTATAAGATTTTATTTTTAGATAAAATGTAAAGGATAGAATAGTGGTGGATTGCTCAAGCATATATCACACACACACTCTTGATTTAGTTGTCTTTTCATAAAGGAATTTTCAGATTTAGAAAAGACTTTCATTTTGGAAAAATACGATTTTGGTTTTTGGTATTCCTTATGTATATTTTTAAACCAAATCATTTTTAGAGCTTAATGTCAAAAACATAGATATTTCATCATGATTGTATAGTGGATCATATCCATACATTCTATGCTTTAATAAGTTCAAAATATCTTGTTTTTGTATTTGGTAAAGTTTTAGAAAATACAAGATTATCTCTAACAATTTTTTCTCCCAAGTGCTGACCCAGAACTAGCTTGCGGGTCGACCGGGCGGGTCGACCGGAACCAAGGGCAGGTCGACCGCAAGGTCGACCGACGTGCACAGAGCCGTGCACGTCTGGCAGTTCAGTGGGCGGGTCGACCGGGCGGGTCGACCGGAACTGAGAGCAGTGCTCTCTGTTCTTTTGGGTCGCTCTCTGTTCTTTTGGGTCGACCGGGCGGGTCGACCGGAGGCTCCAACAGTCGGATTTTCGACCGTTGGGGGTCGATCGGCGGGTCGACCGGCAGGCCTGACAGACCCCAACGGCTATATTTTTCTGGCCTATAAATTTGGGGGTTTAGTCATTGTTTTGAGTTAAGATTTTAGGAGAGCTTTGAGCCAATTTTTCTCATACTCTTAAAAGAGTTTTCTCCACAAATTTGAGAGCTAATATTTCCAATCAAAAGGAAAATTTTTTATCAAGAGTGTTTAAAGTGATTTCTTTAGTTTTTCACCTTAGATTCAATCCTTGCTTTTCTCACAATCACTTGAGCTATCCATTGCCTTATCTATCCATAGGATTGTTTTGTGAGAGTTTGTAATTGGTGATCAAAGTGTTTTAGATCACCAAGAGATTTCTTCTTTGTTCTTTGAGGAGGCGGACAAGTGTGTTCGCGGTGGTTTAGAGTTCTTGTGTGAACTCGTGGTTTGAAGTGTGGCCTCGGCAAGCTAGTGAGCTTGCGTGTGTACGAGACTAGGGAGTCCGAGGGCTTGTAGGTGTTGCGGCACCGGGGAGAGATCCATTGGGATCTTGCATAGTGGAAATCCTTCGTGTGTCGAAGGCGGGGATGTAGAGCAAGTGTGCTCGAACCTCGAAACAAACCCTTGTGTTTGCGATTGCTCATTCTCTCTCTATCTCCTTTATATCTTGCATTACTTATCTTGTCTTTACCTTTATATGCATGATATATTCCTTATGCTCATATTGATATATTGCTTGGGATTGTTTGCTAACACTTGTATTCAACCAAGAGAGCCAACGCGACACCTCAACCCATTCAAGGGGAATCTAGAGGAGTTTGTCCAGAGCCCTTCACGGGGAATTCGGCAACACTCTTTGGTTATACGTGGTGTTTAGTGTAAGAAGTTTAATTAGGTCATAATTGTATTTAATTCCTCATTATTTGGCTTTTAGTGACCATTAGATTAGCCATCACCTATTCACCCCCCTCTAGGTGAATTTACAACTGGTATCAGAGCTTGGTACTCTGATTTGGGTCTAACAACCTTGAGTTAAAGATCCTACTTTTAAGCTAATCACAATATTTTGTACACACACCATGGACTTTATGTCACCACCCACATTTGACATTCTTAACATCCAAATTTGGAAGGTTAAGATGTCTTTGTACCTCAAGGCCCTAGGCATTCATGTTTATCTTGCTACCATTAATGATTCATATATTAATAATAGCAAGTACATTGAGGCTAGAGCAAAAGCCCTTCATGCTTTAAAGTCTACCCTAAATGATGAATATTTATCTAGGGCATCTAACATTGATTCGGTTTTTGTAGCTTGGAACATCATCACCTCCCTTGGCAAAAAGGATCTATATTATGCCGGGAGCGATTCGGATGTTGGAAGCGACATCTCCAACGTGTGCTACATGGTCCAAGGGGATAACCCCCTTGAGGTAAACACCGAATCCGATGATGAAGACATGTCATATGATGAGCTCACTTCCTTTTGTCAACAATTGCTTGAGAAATATGACATGATTAAAAAGGAAAATAAAAATTTGAAAAAGAACATTGCTTGCATGCATAAAGAACATGATTCATTTAGAAGTAACATTGCATGTTTAGAAAAAGATAACAAAAATTTGAAAAAGGAATTTGATTGCATGCTTAATGAAAATGACTCATTTAAAAATAAGGTTGCATGCTTAGAAAAAGAAAACAAAGATTTGAAAAATGAGAATGTTTCCTTGCTTTCAAAATTGAATGATTTATGTGAAGGGAACACTACCTTGAAAAATAAAATTGATTTGGTGGAAAAACAAAGAGAAGTTGTTTTTCAAGAAAATAATTCTTTAAAAAGAAAGATTTGTGAAAAAGAAAAAGATTTTGTTTCTAAAAGAAAAAGAAAATTGATTCTTTATCTCATCATACTTTACATGCCACCACTAATGAGATTAAAGATTTGAAAAATAAAATGGATGGTTTGAGTTCAACTTTGAACTCTTGTGCTTTTAATCATTCTAGGTTGGAGTCAATGTTTTCAAAGAAACAAACTCCACACATTCATGCACATCATAACCATGCATTTGCTTATGTTGCACAACATGATCACACTCCTACACATAAGCATACTAAGGTGTACATATGTATACATTGTGGCCGCAAAGGTCATTTAGCAAAATTTTGTTATGATAGGTTAGATCATTTTAATTTTGCTAATAAAAGATTTTGGGTTCCTTACAATACTAACCCCAAAGGACCCAAACAAAAATGGGTACCAAAACCCCCATCCTATGTTTTTGATGTAGGTGAGGGATCTCTCAAGACGTGAGAGATTTGGTGCCTTGGTAGTGGATGCAATGGACTTGATGGACATACATTTGGATGCATCGCTATCAAGGAGCTTTGGTGGGACAACCACCATGTTAGGAGCTTTGGTATTGGTAACAATTTCTAAACTCCTACTTTTTATGTACATGCTAGTTCATTTGTCAAATTCATAGCGTGTTCATATTTTTATATGCTTCATGTGGTATTTACATGCTTAGATGTAGAATGTGTCAAACTTGCATTTATACATATATGAATAGTGAACTACAATTGACTCACATATATTTGGACTTCATGCTCATTTGTATCCACTAGATGCATATGTATAGACTAGTTTTGATGATTCTCTTTTATACATGTTTTGCCTATTTTTTATGCTTTACTTCATGTATATGTATTTTGAATTCAAATCTAATAAATATACATGTATACCCGTGAGTCTCTTGCTTTCATGCAAATACATTTAATAGACTCTTTTATACTTGGGATATGTATGCATATTGTTAGCTTTGGATATACCATACATATACCTTGAAGTTATTTAAAAAAAAAAATTGAATTTTCTATGTTTTGATAAAAATAATTTTCATGTCTATTTTAAGCTTCATTGTCTATTTTCATGAAAATACCATTTACATAACCTTTGAACACTCATCTTTTAGTTTTCAAGATAATTTTGAGCTTTATGGACTATGAGTGCTTGAATCTTTATGTACTTAGTATAATTCATGAAAAACATTTGATTTGATGTATTTGAAGGATCTTTAACTAGTTTATCAAAAATCTATTTAAACTAGTTATTTGTTCTTCAAATTAGTTTATAAGATTTCCACATGATCCTACTCTACTTCAATTATTTGGATAAATTTTTTTTGTGATCTAAAAGATTTGATGCTTCATGTAATGAATATTAGTTTAAATGTTAGTTTTGTCAACACTAGGATTTATACTTGTACATATCGTGGGCCACAAATAAATCTATTTATATTTGTGCTTGAATGCTTATTTGAACCCATGAAATGTGCTTGTATTGCTTGGTTTTGATGATACATACATTTTTAAACTTGTATTCCCACTTTTTTGGATTTGATTTATGATCATGTGTTTTCATTTCATGTATATGTGCATTTTGCCAAACTTTAAGATATACATGTATACCTCTTGAGTCATTTGTCTTTAATGCAAATCTATTTATATGGACTCAATTGTGTTTAATGGATATGTATGATACTTATTGTGTTGTCAAAACATACATATATCTTGAAATATAAATTTGTTTTTAATAAAAAAAATGTGTGATGATTTAAAGGAATATTGAGATTAATTGACATTTTTTTTGCTTTATTCCTTGCTTGAAGGATTCCGTACTAGTTTTTAAAACATTTTCATATTAACTAGTGCAAATTCTTCATATGGTAGAGTATATGATAAGCTTACTCTTCAATTGGTATCATTGGATATTTTCAATTGGTATCAATATGATTTTTATATACTCATATTTTGATTGTATGTATGAATGCTTTCAACTTTAAATTATATCAATTTCTATTGGTATTATCTTTTCATACATATATGTGATCTATTTGTGCTTTAAGAAGAGTGAATCAATTGTTCTTAAAACACAATGTATATGCTAAGCTTAATTCAACTTGGTAATTCTTAAAGCTTATGCAATATGTTTTCAAAATTGATATCAAAATAAAAAAAAAAATGTTTACTTGATATCTCAAAATGTGTTTTATTAAAAGTAAAATTCAAAATTTTTGATTTGTATTTCCTATATGCAAGGAGAGCTTAACATCTCTCTTATATATAGATTCATGTTGAGTATATTATAAATTGAGGAGCTTGACAACTCTTCTTTATATGATATACGTGTGTAGGGGGAGCTTCACATCTCCTCTTATGCATTACATAATATGTGTTATGTGAATTGGGGCTTGTCATCCCTTCTTCATGTAATGCATATGTGTAGGGAAGCTAACTTAGCGTCTTCCTCTTCATGAATGTATATCACATATAAATCTTTATTGCTTGATTTGTATTACCCCTTCTTGATCTCTTTATTTTTGACAAAAAAGGGGAGAAAAATTTGTTTGATTTGATTTTACTTTGAACCCTTTGTTGATGAGTGACAAAAAGGGGGAGAAGTATTTGAGTTTATATGCATGTTTTCATTGCTTAAGGGGGAGAAGTATTTGTCTTCCTTGTTAGTTATGCATATATGTTTTGTATTGCAACTAGGAGAAAAAGGATTTCATGTTTTATCTCCATACATTGCATACATATTTATGTGCTTTCATTGCATATATTATTGTTTATTTGTTATGCATAAGTTAAGGGGGAGCTTCTTTGAAGCTTTACTTTAATCCATGCATATATAACTTCATGAGTTTTGTCATCATCAAAAAGGGGGAGATTGTTGGCCCAAAGGCCCATCACTCTAGTTTTGATGATGATCAACTCATGAAGTTATGTATACTAATGATCTTGTGCTTAATTAGTGATAGATTTATGATCAAGATCTTAGTAGGTGTGGAGCTTCAACAAAGGATTTTAAGACAAGTTTTGGAGCTAGCACCGGTTGATTCACGAGCCTATGCATCAAGACCACATTAAGAGTCGAGCTCGTTGGATTGCATTTGGACCAAGTCAAGAAGATGAGAAGACTTCAAGGGAAGACTTCAAGATAAAGACTTGTGTCTAGGTATAAGATTTTATTTTTAGATAAAATGTAAAGGATAGAATAGTGGTGGATTGCTCAAGCATATATCACACACACACTCTTGATTTAGTTGTCTTTTCATAAAGGAATTTTCAGATTTAGAAAAGACTTTCATTTTGAAAAATACGATTTTGGTTTTTGGTATTCCTTATGTATATGTTTTAAACCAAAATCATTTTTAGAGCTTAATGTCAAAAACATAGATATTTCATCATGATTGTGTAGTGGATCATATCCATTATCTTGTTTTTGTATTTGGTAAAGTTTTAGAAAATACAAGATTATCTCTAACAATTTTTCTCCCAAGTGCTGACCCAGAACTGGCTTGCGGGTCGACCGGGCGGGTCGACCGGAACCAAGGGCAGGTCGACCGCAAGGTCGACCGACGTGCACAGAGCCGTGCACGTCGGCAGTTCAGTGGGCGGGTCGACCGGGCGGGTCAACCGGAACTGAGAGCAGTGCTCTCTGTTCTTTTGGGTCGACCGGGCGGGTCGACCGGAGGCTCCAACGGTCGGATTTTTGACCGTTGGGGGTCGACCAGCGGGTCGACCGGCAGGCCTGACAGACCCCAACGGCTATATTTTTCTGGCCTATAAATTTGGGGGTTTGGTCATTATCTTGAGCCAAGATTTTAGGAGAGCTTTGAGCCAGTTTTTCTCATACTCTTAAAAGAGTTTTCTCCACAAATTTGAGAGCTAATATTTCCAATCAAAAGGAAAGATTTTATCAAGAGTATTTAAAGTGATTCTTGAGTTTTTCACCTTAGATTCAATCCTTGCTTTTCTCACAATCACTTGAGCTATCCATTGCCTTATCTATCCATAGGATTGTGTTGTGAGAGTTTGTAATTGGTGATCAAAGTGTTTTAGATCACCAAGAGATTTCTTCTTTGTTCTTTGAGGAGGCGGACAAGTGTGTTCGCGGTGGTTTAGAGTTCTTGTGTGAACTCGGTGGTTTGAAGTGCGGCCTCGGCGAGCTAGTGAGCTTGCGTGTGTACGGGACTAGGGAGTCCGAGGGCTTGTAGGTGTTGCGGCACCGGGGAGAGATCCATTGGGATCTTGCATAGTGGAAATCCTTCGTGTGTCGAAGGCGGGGATGTAGAGCAAGTGTGCTCGACCTCGAAACAAACCCTTGTGTTTGTGATTGCTCATTCTCTCTCTCTATCTCCTTTATATCTTGCATTACTTATCTTGTCTTTACCTTTATATGCATGATATATTCCTTGTGCTCATATTGATATATTGCTTGGGATTGTTTGCTAACACTTGTATTCAACCAAGAGAGCCAACGCGGCACCTCAACCCATTCAAGGGGAATCTAGAGGAGTTTGTCCAGAGCCCTTCACGGGGAATTCGGCAACACTCTTTGGTTATACGTGGTGTTTAGTGTAAGAAGTTTAATTAGGTCATAATTGTATTTAATTCCGCATTATTTGGCTTTTAGTGACCATTAAATTAGCCATCACCTATTAACCCCCCTCTAGGTGAATTTACACTACTGAATTCCTGAGACTTAGTTGGTTTGCACCATATATGGTGACCGATGAGGAGAAAAGGGCTAGCAGGTTTCAGTAAGGATTATGGGTGGATATTCAGATATTACTTATAACCCATCAGCTGAAGACATACTCCCAAGTCCTTACTATAGATCGTGATGTAGAGTAGGGATTGGAGAAGAACAATAGCAGCAAGCTGCAGAACAAGCCAATGAAGCGCCAATTCCAACAAGTGAATAGAGGAAATCCAGTCAGATCCATTGGTGCCCCATTAACTAAGAGACCATTCCAGCTTCCCCCTCAGCATCTTGTATGTGGATATTGTCAGAAGCCTAGACACAATTAGCACAACTGCCGTATGGCTAATGGACTGTGTTTGGCTTGCGGGTCCGGCAATCACTCTGTGAGTGATTGTCCATTCAAGAAGACATAGAATGCAGCTCCAATATCACAAGCACTTCCAGCATGACTAGCATCCCCAGCACTTTTGGCACCACCGATGAGGAGGAATCCATGGCCTATAGGCAGAGGAGCTCCACTTCCTCCCCAGCAATGGACTTTGGGTCAGGCTCAGAGGGGACCCAGGACTGGAGTAGGTCACGGGAAAGGCCAGGCCTACAACTTGACAATCGAGGAAGCTGAGGCATTGGGAGAAGTAGTGGCGGGTAAAGTCTTGGTCCACTCAATTCCCATTTTATCACTCTTTGACTCCGATGCATCATATTGTTTCATATGTAGTAAATTTATTGCTTTGCATTCTATACCCCTTATATGTATGAGTGACCAATGGGAAATTAGTACGAGGAATGGGGGTACTTACTACTAATAGGATTTGCAAAGCATGCACTCTGAAGTTATGTGATAGGAAGTTGGAAGCTGACATGTTCTTACTAGACACTGGAGGGTACGATGTGATCCTAGGCATGACTTGGCTTAGCAAGTAACATGCGGTGATCGACTATCGGAACAAGAAAGTGATTTCAGAATTTCACACCAACCAGAGTTTCAGTTCATCAGAGAGCGCAAGTCTCTCAGGAAGGAGGATCAACTGAATTGTGCTATTGTAGAAGAAAGAGAAGAGGGTGTCAATGTGGAATGAATTCTTGGATGTATTTAAAGAGATATTAGGACTTCCACCTCAAAGAGTTGTGGAGTTCTCTATTGATATAATTTCAGGAGCAACCCCCATCTCCAAAGCACCATACTGGATGGCACAAACAGAATTGGCAATGAAGGAACAACTGTAGGAGTATTTGAATAAAGGTTTAATAAGACAGAGTGCTTCACCTAGGGTAGCACCAGTGTTATTAGAAAACAAGAAGGATGGTAGCAAGAGCTTATGTATTGATTACAGAGAATTGAACAAAGTCACCATTAAGAACAAGTACCCTTTGTCAAGGATCGACGATCTCTTTGATCAACTTCACGGGGCCCAAGTATTCTCAAAGTTAGATCTGCAGTCAAGTGTAGGCTGTCTAAAAATCACTAAAAGACAAGCCATTGAAAAGCAGAATTTTGGCCGCGTCTCAGCAGCACCAAGGCGCGTGGGTCGAAACCCGCGTCTCAGCCGCTCCAAGGCGCGAGGGTCGAAACCCACGTCTCAGCAGCACCAAGGCGCGAGGGTCGAAACCCGCGTCTCAGCCGCTCCAAGGCGCGAGGGTCGAAACCCGCGTCTCAGCAGCATCAAGGCGCGAGGCTCGGCAGCCGCGTCTCAGCAGCACCAAGATGCGAGGGTCGAAACCCGCGTCTCAGCAGCATCAAGGCGCGAGGCTCGGCAGCCGCATCTCAGCAGCACCAAGATGCGAGGATCGAAACCCGCGTCTCAGCAGCACCAAGGCGCGTGGGTCGAAACCCGCGTCTCAGTTGTAACCGTCCCGATTTCGGGGCCAATCACGGCCCACATAACGGGAAAGGTTAGCCCCAATTATGGAGTGTTTTTAGGAGGCACGTACGCCCCTGAAACCCCTATAAATAGCCCCGTCGCTATGAAGAAGGGGTCGAATCTTCGGTGAAAGGATTTCTGAGAGAAAAGAGAGAGAGTTAAACCCTTCAGAAAACTTGCTGTGTTCAAGTTGCTCTTTGCCTATCTTCTCTTTGAGAGTTTTGGTAGACAGAGCTGAGTTACTCCATCTACCATCCGAAGAGGAGATCCCCGGAAAGTCTTGACGATCACCCGGTCAACGGAGAACAAGATTCACTCTCCATCGCCACTTGAAGAACCCAGCCTTAAACAAAGGGAGGATTCAAGATTCAACATCCTCCCTCCCTTGTAATCGGAATACTGATCTGTTGTAATCTTCTATCCAATCAAAAGAATTTTTACAATCGAATCCTCCTTTTTCCGACGCATACAAGAGATGGCGACTCCGCTGGGGACTTCATTTGTTACTGACGAACAAATCGTGGCGCAAGGTGACGTCCTCTACAAGGGGAAGACGGTCGAATCGCTCGTTGTCGAGTTCGACCAGGCAAAGTATGAAGAGTTTCTCTCTTCTGGCTCCAAGAGCCCAAGGACCCGCATCTGCCGCAGGGTCTCGACTGGGAGTGGCCCCGAAGTCCGATCTG
Source organism: Agave tequilana (assembly GCA_038442645.1). Classification (NCBI taxonomy): domain Eukaryota; kingdom Viridiplantae; phylum Streptophyta; class Magnoliopsida; order Asparagales; family Asparagaceae; genus Agave; species Agave tequilana. The sequence goes on along the minus strand of JAVJIF010003983.1, from coordinate 195,260 downwards.
AGGCTCTCTCGGGCGCTGCTGCTGCAAAGGGTGTCGCAGCCAACTGTGCCAAACAGGATACACGCGCCAACGTCTCTCAGGAGGCCCGCGTGGTCTCAGGCACAACTGCCGTTGCGACCAACCGCGCCATGCGAAACACATGCGCCAACGTCTCTCAGGAGACCCGCGTGGTCAAAATCTCTGGTGTCCAGCCAGTCCATCCTCTCCCTCAGCACCAAGTCGTCGTTGGTTTCTCTCCACCTCCACAACGCAGCCGAAATGCTGAGCGTCGACAGAGGAGGCGTGCGCGTCAACTGCAAGTTGGAACTTCTGATTGTCCAACTGAGACAGGACGCAAAGTTCAATCCGGCGCCTTGGCCACGCCACGTCCAGCACGCGAAGTCCGCGTTTGGCGGCCCAAACGCGAGACTCCCCAAATTAGGTCCTCTGAAGTCCAACTCACCAAACGCCAAGGCGAAGCTTGCGCGCCTCGTCAAGTGCAAGAGGCACGCGCCCTTAGGCGTGGGGCCCAGCAGCCCACTCACTCTCAAGCGTCTTTGCTCCGACGCACCAAGCAGCAACGCGACAGTCGCGTCTCATCTCAACAGAGACGCCAGACACGCGTCGTACAGCTGCGGCGCGAGAACCGCGTCTCTGAATCCTACGTCCAGGCTGTACAGCACAAAGATGCCTCGCGCCCTCGAAGTTGCAAGGCTAATCTCTTCGATCCTCTTTCCATGGATCTAAGGGATTACTTGACGAAGAAAAGAAGTGCTAATCAAATCACTTCATCATGTTGCTGCCAACGGCTTATCTCTATACTCTCTGAGTGCCGTTACGGTTCAGGTGTAAACCAGCAGTCTTTAGTTAGACAGCTGGCCCTGATTCTCCCATCAGCCAAAAGAAGACGCTCTCATAGGCGGAGGGTGTTCTCTGACACTGAGTATCCAGAGCTCACTGCAAATATGACAAGCAGGAGCAAGGAAAAACAACCTGCAGTCAGTTCTGAGGATGAATCTAACTCTGAACCGGAAGGAGTGTACCGACACACTCGCACCCGGACCGGGGCCATTCCCCCGATTGACTATAATGCTCTAGCTCAGGGCGTTAAAATGAATGACTCTCATTCTGCTGTAGCAGAATCGCAGGCCTCGAACTCTTCCATCGAGAAGGAGGCCTTCACCTACATGACGAGCACTCCTGAGGAGACAGCCCGGCGCCTGGATCAGCAAGCCCAGGTCCAGAGGGAACAACTCGAGATGATTCTTGCTCAGCGGGAATCTATCGACTCTCTCAAGCAGATGCTCGCACAATTGCTCGAAGACAGGAGGAAATCTCCCCCTAGAAAGTCTAAGGGCAAACGAAAAGAGGGAGAAAGCTCATCTTCCAAACACTCCGAGAAGGACGCGCAGTCTACTTCTGGTTCGTCTAAATCCTCATCACAGGAAAAGAACGACCAAGACCGGGGAAAAGTTCATTCTAAAAGAATAAATCAGTTGGAGCAGCGCCTCGAAACCCTTACCAATCGGAAAGGTCTCCAAGAAGCAGGAGTGGTTCGCCCATATCCAGCCGAATGGGACCTGGTCCCATATCCGCCCAAGTTTAAAGCTCCAACCCTCCAAGCATTTGATGGGAAAGGTTCACCGAACCAACACATCTACTATTTCAAATCCCAAACTGGGAATGTGGTAGATAACGACGCCATCCTGGCGCGTTTGTTCATCGGCACCCTAAAAGGGCTGGCCTTTGAATGGTTCATGAAGCTCCCAGAAGGTTCCATCAAGAACTGAGGTGATTTGGAGAAGCTTTTCTTAACACGCTTCTTTGAAGATGACTCGGAGGTCAACATGCCTACCCTTTTAGCCACCAAGCAGCGAAAGGGAGAGTCCGTTAAGTCTTTCGTGGAAAGATTTCGTAACGTGGCACTCCGATATCCGAGCGGTATGACCCAGGTTACCCTGGTGGAAACATGCCGCCACAATCTCCAAACCTCACTCCTTGCTCAAATAGGAGTTGCTGAAAGCCGCACCTGGAAGCAATTGGTCCAGCAGGGTGAACAGGCTGAGGAGATTGTCGCCCGCGTCAGAGCGGAAGAGGGTAGCCCAGGCCTGAGAGGTCAACAAGGCGTGCGCCAGACACATCCCTCCAAGCCAAAAGGAAGGATAACTTGACAGCAGAGACCAAATCCCCTGTTAAACCTCAACCGGTCAAGGGAAGTGCTCTTCAAGCCAACCACGGGCCAACAAGCAGTATTCCTTCAAGGATGAACATGTCGACTCGCTCTTCAAATTACTCAACAAGAGCAATCGACTGAAGCTTCCTGAAGCTAGGCGCCCCGAGGAAGTCGGTAAAATCGACAATCCCTGCTACTGCATGTACCACAGGATGTTGGGACACCCTACCAAGAGCTGTTATGTCTTCAAGGACATCCTTCAGGCCCTGATTGATGCGGAGGTATTAAAACTCCGACCAGAGCAGAAGAAGGTGACGGCTAATATGACGTCAGTTCTCCAGTTTGGGAGACAACCCCCAACACCCTCTGGAGTAGTCCCTATCCCAAGAGGAGAGCTGAGAATGGTCAACACAGATCCTCACCAGCAGCAAGAAAAGGGCCTAGTCAGGGAGAAGTCATGTGGGTTCACCCCGACCTTGTGGATGGCCAGCAATGGACTACTGTAACCAACAGGAAGTCCAAAGGCAAAGCAAAGGCTTCATCCTGCAACGTGGTGTGTGCCTCCTCTCGAGAAGCGGAAACTGATATTCCCTCGCTAACCGACTCAGAAGAGGAGACAATAGTTCTGGCCGCAGAACCCAGTCAGCTTGTGGCGGAAACCCATTCAGGGCAGCCATATTTGAAAAAGTATGGCGAAACGGCGGTCACTCCTCCAAGACTCGCTGCAGAGCCAGCCAAGCCCTCCACGAAGCAACCCGGGGAGAAGCAGAAAGAACTTCGGTTTTCCCGAGTTCTTTCAAAAGACATAGCGGAAGGATCCACGGCACCTTACCGCTTTGATGTCCTGGCTCAGTTAGCCAACATCCCAGCGCGGATTACTCTTTATGAGCTTCTCAGGTTATCAAAGTCGACCAGAGAAGCTCTACAAGAAGCTCTGGCTAATGCTGAAGTCTTCATGACCCAGCTACCAAAGGAGGAAGATGTAGAGGATTGCCTCCACGCCTCCCAAAATATTCCCTGTATCACCTTCATGGCAGATGATATGCAAGTCAAAGGGAAGCATCATCGACCCCTTTACTTTGCAGGATATATTGGATCATCTGAAGTGAACCACATTCAGGTGGATCCAGGGTCCGCATTAAGCATCATGCCTCGCCGGGTCATGCAACATTTGGGCATTCCTACTCATCGTTTGAGCCCTACCCAGACAACCATCTATGGGTTCAATGCCAATAGTACCCGTCCAATGGGGAAGGTCAAGCTCAAATGCCAGATTGGAAACCTAAAGTCGGAAGTGACATGCTACGTCATTGATGCCGACACTTCCTATAACCTACTGTTGGGGCGGCCGTGGATTCACCGCAACTCCATCGTTCCCTCTACTCTCCACCAAGTTATGAAATACATTGACGGGAGTGGAAAGGTGCGAACGTTGATTGCCGAGAGGCATCCGTTCAAGGGAGTGGAGAATTATTTCACAGATTCCCTCCTATATCAGGAATCTGTAGAAATAGATGAAGTCCCGCAACCAGAGGAACCAGACTCTGGCAATGAAGCCGACACCGAGCTGGAGGAAGATGAGTGTGTGTGGGAGCTAGATCCACCTGTAACGGGCATTAATAAGCCCGATGTTGATAATACCTCCGCCGATGATGTAGGCGGTTGGTACATTAATGAAGAATTAGATTTAGCGTATTTTTCTGTGTTTGCTTCTGATTCAGTGCCGTCAGACACTAGTACCGACGTGGATGACGATCTCTGGTCGGCAATGGATGCTTTGACATCGTTGCATGTACCAGTGAAATCGTCCTTTGAAACATGTCGGAATGTCGGCGATGCGCAACAATCAATATTCATGGTTCCAGCGAGAAGGAAGGGCCAAAGACCAATTCTTTTCGGACGAATTGAATCCGAACCAATGAATCATGAAGAATCAAAAAGCGAGCAGGAATCCCCTCAGTTCGGTCATTATGAGCCAAAGGCACTCAGAATGATGAAAAACATGGGGTATGACCTAACCAGCAGACTCGGGTTGAACTTCGGCAAAGGAAGGAGAACGCTACTTCGCTCCTTTGTGCCGAAAGGGAAAGCCCCCGATTATTATCATCAGACTCGCAGGGGGTTGGGCTACGTATCAACTCCGGCTCCATCAGCCTCTGATTCTCGAGAATCGTCAGGTCACGATTACTCTTCAGGCACGTCATCATGGGAGTCAGATGCTAGTGTCGGCAACATCTTCAAAGAACTTTCAGTGAACATGGTTTCAACAAGCCACCTGGAAGACGGAGATGAAGAAATGATCCAATCCGATATAGATCCTTGGATCAAACATTTAAATACTCTCTGGGATACCCGCTTTGAACAGCGAGAGCCACCCACAGAAGACAAGGTTGTTCAGATCAATCTGGGGGATGAGGCTAATCCTAAGCCCATCTTCATAAGTGACGGCCTGTCACCTTCGGAGAAAGAGGATCTAATATCTCTTGTTCAAGAGTATATAGACGTCTTCGCCTGGAATTACGAAGATATGCCCGGACTTGATCCTCAAGTGGCTATGCACCGCCTCAACATCAATTCGAACGTAAAGCCTGTCAAACAACAACAGCGACGATTCCGCCCAGAGATAATGGAGGCGATTCAATCAGAAGTCAGAAAGCTTATAGATTCTGGCTTCATCAGGGAAGAACAACATCCCGACTGGGTAGCCAACATCGTCCCCGTTGCCAAGAAAAACGGAAAGATCCGGATCTGCATTGACTTCCGTGATCTAAACGAGGCCTGTCCCAAAGACGAATTCCCATTGCCAATCACAGATGTCATGATTGACAATACTTGTGGATTCGAACGAATGTCCTTCATGGACGGATTCTCAGGATATAATCAAATCAAAATGTATCCTGATGACGAAAAGCACACCTCCTTCAGAACACCACTAGGGTTCTACTGCTACACCGTCATGCCCTTCGGACTGAAGAATGCAGGGGCAACATATCAAAGCCATGAATGCCATTTTCCATCAACACATGCGCAAAACGGTGGAATGTTATGTTGATGACATTGCGGTAAAAAGCCGCGCTAAAAGTGATCACATAGCTGATCTAAAAGTTGTCTTCGACATCATGCGGGCCCATCAGTTGAAGATGAACCCTACCAAATCCTTCCTGGGGGTGGCCAGCGGCAAGTTCCTAGGGTTTGTAGTGACCTCCACAGGAATTCATTTAGATCCGGAAAAGATTCGCGCTATCCAGGAGATGCAACCTCCGAGGAATCTCAAGGAACTCAGAGGATTACAAGGACGACTGGCATACATCCGCAGGTTTATCTCAAATCTCTCCGGAAGATGCCAACCCTTCGCTAAGCTGATGAGAAGGGTGTTTCGTTCATTTGTGACGACGCTTGCCAACAAGCATTTGAAGAAATCAAGCAATACCTCACACAACCACCAGTCCTTACAGCTTCGATATCCAGAAAACCTTTCCTGGTATACGTCCGAGCAATGGATCATTCTTTGGGAGCTCTACTAGCCCAGAATGATGATCAAGGACGAGAGCAAGCGATTTACTATCTGAGTAGAACAATGATCGGAGCCGAACATCGGTATAATCCGATCGAGAAGGAATGTTTGGCATTAGGTTCGCCATTCAGAAAATGCGACACTATCTGGTAGGCCAAACTATAAACGTCATATCAAAAGTCAACCCCCTGAGGTTACTTATGACTAAGCCTTCATCATTGAATGGCCGGCTGGCAAAATGGGCCATATTGCTATCCCAATATGAGATGCACTTTTTACCACAAAAGGCTATTAAGGGATAAGCGTTGGCGGTTTTCCTAGCTGAGCACCCAGATCCGAGGGCAGCCAAAGTCTACGAGGATCTCCCAGATGAAGTGGCCGAAGTCTGTTTGACTCAGACAACGTTTGAAAGTCAAGTGTGGCAACTCTTCTTTGACGGTGCATCCAGAACAAGCCCAAAAGGACACATAGTAGCGGGAGTAGGAGTAGTACTCGTCTCGCCACAGAACTATGTGATTCCCCGAGCCGTCTCGCTAACTAAGCCTTGCTCCAACAATGTGGCGGAGTACAACGCTCTTTTGATTGGGATGCAGTTCGCCGATGAGATTGGCGTTAAAAATCTCGAGGCATACGGGACTCTAAACTCATCATCAGCCAAGTTCGCGGGGAGTACGAAGTCAGACATGAGGACCTAGTACCCTACTACAACGCAACTATCCACATGACCAGAGGTTTACAAACTTCTACATCGATCATGTACCGCGCAGGCAAAATGCGCATACAGATGCACTCGCATCCCTCGCAGCCTCCTTAGCTCTTCCAGCTGGAGCAATGGAGAAGATATTCGTCTACAGCCACGACCTGTATTGCCCGAGAATTGCTCTCGAGGACTATCAGAAGTCAAAGGGAAGTCGTCACGGCAAAGAAGCACTTGAGTCATCAACTGGTCCGGAGCTTAGAGATTGGCGATTCCCCTATATTGATTATGTCTTATACGGCATCTTGCCTGAGGACACCAAAGAAGCGGCTGCCATCAGAAGGAAAGCCCCCAAATTCTACTATAATGCGATTACGCGAACATTGTATCGTCGATCGCATGACGGGATCTTGCTCCGCTACCTTTCACAAAAAGAGGCACAGGAAATATTGAAAGAAGCCCATGACGGTATGTGTGGAGCTCATCAACCTGGCCCAAAACTTGCATACCGACTCCAAAGGTTGGGTTATTATTGGCCCAAGATGATTGCTGACGCCGTCACTTATGCCAAAGATGTCACGCCTGCCAAGTGCATGGCGATTTAATCCATCAAGCACCAGGGTACCTTCACTCTACGACCTCTACCTGGCCATTTGAAATGTGGGGGATGGTCGTAGTTGGCCCTATCAGCCCGCCGTCATCAAAAGGACATCGGTTTATTTTGGCAATAACCGATTACTTCTCCAAATGGGTCGAGGCCATTCCTTTGAAGGAGGTAAAATCGTTTAACGTGATCAAGTTTGTGAAACATCATGTTATTTACCGTTTCGGCATACCTCGGCGAATTGTCCATGATAATGGACCCCAGTTCATCAGCCAGGCTTTCCAGAAATTATGCGCTAAGTTCAGAGTCCAGAGTGTGTCCTCAACGGCATACTACCCCGCCGCTAATGGTCTCGCAGAAGCTTTCAACAAGACCATTGGCAAGCTCCTCAAGAAATTCGTCTCGAAAAGTCAACGTGATTGGGACGACAAGCTGGGTGAATGCTTATGGGCTTACCGCACAACTGTGCGAACCCCAACTAAAGCTACGCCATTTTCTTTGGTCTATGGGTGTGAAGCCGTGCTTCCACTCGAAGTCCAAATTCCATCTCTACGCGTCGCCCTGACAGCGTAGATGACAACAGAGGAGAAGCATCGATAGCGACTCCAGGAATTGGAGGCCTTAGACGGTAAGCGTCTGCAGGCCCAACAGCAAATCGAGCTTTACCAAGCTCGAATTACCAGAGCCTTCAACAAGAAAGTTAAAATGCGAACTTTCAAGAAAGGCGATCTTGTCTTAGCCGTCAGAAGACCCATGGTAATGACGCACAAGACAAAAGGAAAATTCCAGCCCAAATGGGAAGGGCCATTTGTAGTAGAGTCAGTCTACTCAAATGGGTCATATCGTCTCATAACGTCAAATGGCGATACTCTCATGATGCCGATCAATGGCAGATTCCTAAAGAAATACTATCCTTAGATAGTGTTCTTCCACCGATCAAGTTAAAAATACACCTCTGATCAAAATAAGAAGAGCTTCTTCATTAACATCCGACGCCTCCAACGGCTAAGGATAGAGGAAAATGTTGGCTTCTAAGCCCAACATAAATCTTCGACAACTCATCATGCTGAGGGGAATAGCATGGCTAGCCCAACTCAAACGGTAGTTGGTAAAGGCACCTCAAATCCGTTGACAGCTGAGGGTTTGCTAAAAATCCTAAGTGGACTTGACTCCACTTCCCCCTCCAAAATCCCTTACCAATTCTCATCCACAGAATGGTAGGTCTATAAAATACAGTCGTTGCCAAGTTAACACTATACCTCTGGCACTTCAAACTCCACTTGCCAACTCTCATTAATAGAATGGCAAGTCTTCAAAATTGCTCATATCGCGAATCCAAATTTGTCAAGTTAACACTATACCTCTGACATATATTTTTAAACCCCACTTGTCAATCTCATCAATAGAATGACAGGTCCTCAAATTGCTCATATCGCAAATCAATTTCTGTCAAGTTAATACCACACCTCTGACAAATTACTGTTAAGTTAACACTATACTTCTAAACAGTACATCGAGTTTTTGTCAAGTTAACATCACACCTCTGACAGTCACCTTCTTTCAGACTTCCATATCGAAGCTGAAATGAATGATGCCAAGTTTAATACTACACCTCTAGCATCCAGGTCATCACCAAGTTCAACAATACACTTATGGCCATGACTTTTCCTCAGACTTCCTCGCTGAAGTCGAGATGACTAATGCCAAGTTCAAAATTACACCTCTAGCATTACCCTCATTGTTAAGTTAAACATTACACCTATGACAGTGACACTTTCAGTTTTCCCAAATGAAAGCTGAAATGCTTCTGGGTCAAGTTAATATCGCACCTCTGACTCGCATCCTTGTCAAGTTAACATTACACTTCTGACAAGACTTCATCCAACCCGTTAAGTTAATATCACACCTCTAACGGTAAAGATTTTCCTAGATTCCCCGCGAGTATAGTCTCACTTGTTATTCTCCTCAACAGAACAACAAGTCTACCTAAAAACATTGTTAGGTTAACATTACACCGTTGATAGTGTCTTCATCAACTCTCCAGTTGAGCTCACCTTCCCTGGGGGTACCAATTCAACCTGTTACTTTCTTTTATAAAGTAGCAGGTCCACCAAAAATTATCTTATCTCTGTCAAGTTAATATCACACCTCTGACAGCATTGTGGGGGTTCCTGAAATAGGATCTTTTCTCCACAAAATTTGACTTGTTAAAATTTTCATCATAGTTTTGATAAGCCAAAGATCCTTTGCTTCTATGTGTCTGACCAAAAAGAAACAAGAGAGTTCAAGACAATAGACGAGGCAAAAAGAAAAGTGTCACTTTTATTTATATCTAACATATGAAAGTGATACAAAACGCTCTCTTATTCAATAAGATTGAGTGTTACAGATAAAGGAGTACAAAGAAGTCTCTCTCTCAGAAGGTTGCACTCACTCCTTAAAGCTGCGTTTGATTCCAAGTACAAGATGTTTGGAAGGGCGCCAAAGTAGGGTCGGACATTGTGGCAACGATCAGAAGCTGGTTGCACCACGATGCATGATGTAAACATCAAAAAAGTCTCTGGTTGACCGAGAACAATGGTGTTTCTTGAGATCGAATGGCAGCAGAATCCTCCGATCCAGCCGGACCATCCGAAGTGGCAAGATACGATCCCTCGTTGATGAACATCTCTTCCACCAGAAAGTCATCTAATGAGCATATAGCTTTCCTCGATGTCACTTCTGGGGTAAAGAGGAGGTTTTGAGACCTCACAGGGGATGCTACCCACCACTATATCCACCGCTACCCCCGCCGCCATACTCACTCTGACCATGCCATGCCAGCAAGCATGACTGGTGCATTGAATCCAATGAGATCTTGGCGAGGGTTAAGTCCCCGTCAGGGATCATGATTTCTTCCCTTGTGGACGACGGAGACCGTGATTTCTTCCCTTATGGACGAACATCGAACAAGTTCGCCGGCCGAAATATTCTCCCAGAGGCCCAACGAACATGAAAAAGGATGATCAAGCCTACCTGCAAGAAGCAAATAAAGAAATTAGAAAATCTGAAGCTTAGTGTACTTCAACGGAAAACACTAAGTGACAGACGCAGCTATCGCTGAGGGCTTCAGACGCGGGAATGACCCGCACAGTGAGCCGAACTTCCGCGATGGCAGAAACAGACGCGATCAAAACTATGATATACACAGAATTCGAACGCAGTCTCATTCTGCATCCACGCTTAAAGTACGAGACGTGAAGAAAATCAGACACGAAAATTGCCATCTCCCTGTTGAATGAACAGGAGTTGCAAAATTCAAGCCTGAAACCTTCAGCCCGAAGTTAAAATTCTTCCCAGTCAGCGGCCTCAAGGCGCAAGCTCTGTGTGCAAAACCGGCAGCCAGGGGCCAAAGTCCACTGTATTTGCGTCCAGAGAAGTTTAAGTTGATGGCGCAAATTCCAGAAAAGGAATGCACCAACTAAGACTTCATGAGAAAATTCAGATGATAATATCTCTTCAAGAGATATCGAAATTCAAACCTGGTTAGGTTAAAAATATCATGGCAAATCGGGATGGCATACCCGCAGAGGCCTCTATTAAGAGTTGAACTCTCTGCATCGAAGCACGGACGTAATTCTTGCTCAAAGAGACGCTTCCTGTTATTGAAATCACTTGACAGTGGTAATCTTCTGAAGAGACCAAACAGAAGTATGATAGCTCTGGGTCATCTTCATCCATGGAGGCAGGTCCCTGTTAGAGACCCTGAAGAAGGCGGAATTTCTCAAGGCATTCGCTTTCAAAAAAGAAAACAGTCTAAGTATAGACTGATACAGGGAGAGGGTGAGCCCTATTTACAGGCAGCCCATAATAACCATAATTAATGGTTCATCAATTAGAACCGCCGGCCTTAATGACCGTACGACTGTCAAAGCCCAATGGAAGGCTGACGCGTGGAGCGTCGCTTCGGGAAGCGTCGAAGACGCTGGTCTCCAACCGCCATCGCCGGTTTGACATTAAAAGGCATTAACGCTTAAGCCCAATGAAGAACCGACGCGTGGACAACCGCTTCGGGAAACAACAGATGAGGCGAGTTCCCAATCGTCAACGAAGACTTGACGTTTGAAAATCTCATAAGATCTTTGTGACAGGCTACACATAACGCCTGAGAAGTTGCACCAAAACGCTGGCATGAGAGCCGCGTTCAGGAACCCGCGTCCCTTTTTCAAAAAATGGCATCCTCCTTCATTCCAAGTCAGAAGACCCTTCGCGTCTCTTGGATGACTCAAAGTTGCTCCGCGTCTCTCAGACGATTCCAGGTTGCGTCCATCAACAAAAGGGACCCATTCTGGGGGTCTCGGTGGGAAAGCACATAAAGCTGCATCCCGAAGCTTATATCTTCAGCAGAGAAGGCCTATCACCTTCACAAGTGTCTTGGAGCTGCGTCTACATGGATGATGATGGGTCTTGCACCGAGTCTCAGCGTCGCGTCCCTGACTGCGTCAATTTTAAGGGGCGTAAGACCACATTTTTAATGTATCCTGAACTCTGCGTCTGGATAAAGTTAAGGATTGCGGCCAGTGAATCACACTCAAAACTGCGTCCTTCGCGTCCGCTTGAACCACGTCTTCACTGGCAGGTCAGAATCGCGTGCCTCAGAGCCGCGTCTCTTTTTATGAATCGACGCTGAGTTTCATCAAAAGAACTTAGTTTTACCTAAGTTCAGTATTCACAGTCAGTAGGGGAGCACAACCAAAATCTGTGATTGAGAGGTTGGATTCATCTACAACGGGGCAATGAAGGTGGAACAAAAATTTCAACGACTTTTATTATTCAAAAATGATAAAAGTAGATACAAACACTCTTGGTGAATAGAGTGTCCTTTTCTTTACAAAAAGAAAAGAAGGAGAAGGCTAAAAATCCTGGTTCGCCAAAGAACGGATTTGTTCTCTGAGGCGATGCATCTCATGTTGACGTGCCTTCTCAGCTTCCATGAGAGCTTGGGCCCTCAGATCCTCCTCGGATAAAAATCTCTTCGCTTGTACTCGGAGGGATTCCAGCTCGGAGGAGTAAACAGAGAGATTTGCTTCAACTTGCACCTTGGCAGCCTCTAACTCCGCTAGCCTCTTTTCAGAAGTAGCAAGCTTTTGTTCATTAATAACAATCAAAGCCTCAGCTTTGGCTATAGCAGCCCGAGAGTCAAGGATAGCCTGCCTCGCAGCCTGCATGATCATCTCGGATTCCTTTCACTCGACCGCTAGCTTTTGATGATCAGCCTGGAAACCTTCGAGAAGACGGGTCCTTTCAGTTACCTTCTCTTTCACCTCTCTTCGTTCTTGCTCTTGAGCAGCAAGGAGCCTATTCAAGGTTGTCCGGGCCTCGTGAACTGAACCGGCGTCCTCCAAAGACTTAAGCTCTTTCAGATCACTCCCCAACTGCTCCACCAACAGCAGATACGCCCTAGCCTGTGAAGGACCTCTAGTATGACCGATGTTTTCGATTAAATTCTCAAGAAGCATTCGGGCAAATTCGAAAGAACTGCCCCCAGAGAGAATGAGATCAATACACGATCGCATGGAAGCAAAGAACTGCTGCACCATTTGACGTGTCAGCTCTTCCATGATATCTCCGGCCGAGGAAGATTTCGCTGACGTGCTCCCAGATCCCCTTTCTATCACAGGGCGAGGGATGGGAATCAACTCATCCTGTGCAGGAGTAGGGTCAACAACAGGCGCGACAGAAGCTGAGATGATCACCGACGCTTCCGGGGCAGTTGCCGTCATAGCAGCCTCCACGGCGACTGAAGTAGCAGCGAACCTGGCTTCGCCGGAACCCTCAGTCGAGGGTTGGATTGTACTACCTGCGGGCTCAACGCTGGCTGCCTCTGCTAAGTCGATGCTGACTGCTAAGTCCTCTGCCTGAGCTTCCTCAGCACTCTCTGCAAAACACCAGAACATCAGTCATGACGATAGAAGGAAAATATTAAAGGCATCAACATTTCCTTACCTAGCTGAGGGTCCAAAGATGGTGAGTTCTTAGGCGAACCCTGCAGGGTGGAGGTCTCCCTGACTTCGATGATCGCCCTCTCTTGAGGCATCCCAGTAATAGGAGCCTCAACTCTCTCCTGCTGGGCCAGCTCCTGTATCATCTCCTCAATCTGGGAGGAAGTGGCGGCCTCGCTAACCACGACCATCCCTGCGATATGAAGCCAAATGAAAAAGAAAATGTCAAAATCCTTTTCCTAGTTAAAAGGATAAGTTAGGCGAAAAGAGTACCTTCAGCAGCTTTAGCAGGAATGACTACCGCTGGTGGTGTCGCCGTCACCGGCTCACACCCATATATTTTCTCCTCCGAGATATGTGAGAATTTACTCGGATCAGGAGGAGCGGGTTCATCGCCAAAGTCGACCTCATCGCCTGAATCATACCCTTCTTCTTCGGATGAAGAAGACGATAATGCAACGCGAGAAGCCTCGGCAACCGGGGCCTTGCCACAAAATACCCCAGTGGTAGGGCTGGGGTCAACTACCCGAGGACTGGGGATTAATACACTAGGGGATCCAGGCTGTTGTGCCTCATCCCTCCTCTCGTGAGCTGAGGAAGACCCGGGCTGAGTTGAGACCCCTGGAATCTCAACATCACCTCCGCTCATTATGTCGACTTCAAGCTGCTCATCCTCGCCAGTGGCGGTGGGTTTGTCAGCGAACTCCCCTTCTTCTAAAATCCTGGGGCCCCTGCTGCGCAACCCACGGGTACGGACTAAGGAGGCGTCATCCTCATCTTCCGATTCTTCCCTCTGTTCCTCAACACCAGAAGGGATGTCTTCGGACGGAGAAACTGCGGCCGCCAAATCTCTCCGGACCTTCTTAGGGGCAGGCTCAAAGTGGAAGTAGAGCCTTGAGGACGCTTACGCGCCACCTGTCGACCCTTTGCTGCTCGCGGCTCCTCTCTTGATACCCTTCTGGTCTCCTTCAGAGCCTTCCAATACTCCTCAACGCCTCGTGAGCGTTTGTTGGACCCCAACTTTGCTTCGTAAGATGCATTGATACTCTCGATGCATGAGTACTCCGGAGCAAAGTCAGGCGTTTGGTTGGCTTGGAAGTACCAGGTACAGAAGCTAAGGCTTGTACAGCCTTTCGGTTCCTTGGGGGGCAGACGAAAAAGCGCTTCCGTCCCTCCGGCCACACTATAATACCAAGCCCGAGCACCTTCAAACAAGTTCCCACTGAAGGCGAGTCGAGCATTGGGGTTACCGACATACAATTGATCATAGCCGAACTGTCGGGCAAAGCGATTCGGCATGTACGGCTCGATCGTGCATGAATTCCCTTGTCGGAAAAGCACATACCCAGGCCGAATATTGACTAACCACTAGAAAACTCCCGATGACAGCCTCGTGAAGTCATCTGGGCCCACGAAGTCAGCAAGTTTATCCCAGAAAGATGCACCAGCAATCTCGGGGAAGCAGCGATTGAGCTGGTAGTTCGAAGCAGCTAGAATGCACTTCCGAATGAAATACATATAAGTATTACACCAGCTTGAACCCTCCAACCGCTGTACGAAAGGGGTAAACCCCTCACTCCAAGACACCGGCGTCATCAGGGAGGGACAGTGCATAATGTACCAAGCCATTAGGTACGTGTAGGGAAGTTCAACCCAAGGGTTGGGACGTTTTACCGTCGGCCTCCCCTCTGAGTCAACAATCGGCTCACCCTGGGAGTCGACAACCTTCTCTACCCTACACAGACTCTGAGTTAAGGCCCGCAACCCGCTCTGAATACCGGCCGCCATGGCCGGGAGGAGGGCTATGGGCCTACCATAAGCCAGGAGCACCGCCGGGTACACTACGTCGGCAACAATCACTTCATGTGGCAGTGTCGGCACCACATAGCGCTTCAACCACAACATTAAGAAGCCCGCCAACAGTGCTCGATTGGAGATAGGGGTCCGGCCTTGATGATGGAAACTTTCAAAAATCGTGTCAGGTTTGAAAGTATCCTCGTTCGACTCCGTGGTGTAGAAATCTATAGAAGCCTGAATCCTATCGGCAATCTCCTCGTCGGAGTTGGGAGCCAGTCGGGCCACTGGATGGTCTTTCTGATTGACGCCATTAAACAAGTAGCTTGCCCAAGACAGCTGCTTGACTCCCCTCGCCCTCCAAGAGGTTATCTGACCGCAAATGTGGAAGTAACATAACACCTCCCAGTAAGTCTCGTACACTCGAGGAGACGCTTTCTTCAAAAGATGAAGCTCCTCAGTGGTCGGGACGTATTCTTCATAAGGAGAGTCCCCCATTACCAGCTGTTGACACTTAAAAAAGACAAGATTCTTATTGGTCCGAACAATGTCTAAACTTGTTGACATTTACAAAAGACAAGTGACAGACGAGCTGAAGACCAGTTTTCACCCATCTCCGAGGGACAAGGAAGCAACTTGGACTCCACTGATCCAGCAAGCAGACAGTGAACCCGGATTGTTTCTAAACAGACCTCAGCAGGTCTAAGATGCTAGCACTTAGCATCACACGAGCCCAAAGAGATAGCCTCGCTTGAGAGGCTAATATCACTCAACTTCGCCTCGAAGCCATCCAAAGCCTCGCCAAGAAGCTAACTCGCAACTTCGCCACAGAAGACTTCCAGCTCCGCCAAAGGGTTTCTTTCGGACTTCGCCAGAAGCTGCCTCTAGCTCCGCTATGAGTTCAATGCGGGCAGCTCCGCCATTGGTCTGCTATGGTCAACCTTTGACCAATCAAATCTCCAGATGAAATCGGATCCAATCAAGTCAAATCCAATTAAGATCAAATCAGAGATCAAATTTGGTAGTTGATTGCCACAATCTCTTGACTCCTCTAAAATGAGTAAGAAGATCAGGGGAAATCCTCCAACGATATGGAAAGGATCAAGAAGGTCAACCGACCTGCCAATTCTAGCTTCGTAGAAGCTGATCTTAGCCTCGCAGCAAGGCTACTTTCCAGATTTTAAACAGATTCGATTCAATCTGTTTCTATATTTTCAAGGGACGATTATACCCTTGCTCTCCCTATAAATAGCCCGCCAGGGGTACAAGGAGGGAAGATCGATCGATCGGAAAAAAGAGGACTCCACAAGCAGAGGCTTCTTCACGACGCACCATGCGTTCTCGAATTCAGAAACCTTTTAGAGAATTGCTTTCTCTATCCAGGGTGTTGATACCCTAACATCGTCCTTCTTCTCAAGGAATCTCCGGAACCAGGCGAGAAGGAATTCCTAATTGAAGGCGATTTTGAGAAGCAGTAAGAGGGTTCTACCAACCTTCTGTTCTCTGATTCCCGGAACCAGGCGAGAAGGGAATCTCATCGCTCGCATCGTCAAAGGGACAAAGTGGTCGCGCGCTGACCAGACTCCTATCGGCACACTTCTCCAGAATCTCTGAGAAGATCTACTTGTAATCTTTTTAAGAATACTTGTAATTTTGCTCCTCAAACTCTTTTTTGTAAGTTTTCCCCCTTTGCAAACATAATGGAAAATAAGATGGCGACTCCGCTGGGGAAGAAATTCTCCACTGCCGAGAATCAAGTGTCGCAATGCGACGAACAGACCTTCGGGTCTAACTCTGAATTTAGAAAAGCCGGTGCAGCCAGAGCCCCTCTGGCTAAATCTTCAAGGAAAGTCTCTGCGGAGACTGAAAAGGTTCCCTACGAACCTACTGCGGTTATTTGGCGCAACAAGGAAGCATGTCCGCAGTCTGATTCCTTCACTTGTGAGAACTTGGTGGTTCAGTTCGATCAAGGAAGATTTGAAGAAGTCCTCTCTGGGGAGCCCAATGCTTCGAGCACGGAAGCATAGGAAGGTTTCCACGGCCAAGGTTTCAAAGCAGAAACCGGAAGCAGAATTCTGCAAACACCCCTCAGCCTCGCGTGTGGCTAATCAGGTTCCTCGTGAACCTAAGTCTCCTCTGCCAAGGCGGGTATGGAAGCCTAAGCAGAAGTCTCCGACCGAAGCTTCAGGCGTAGCTACACCTAAACCGCGCCTCTCTCGCGAAGAAAAAGGCAGGATGCCTGTCTGCTCCAATCATGAAGTCAAGACGGCAATCATACCGTCGCCCAATTCAAGAGCAGCAATGCCTCGCGCCGGCCTCGTTCTCACGAGCGAAGCTACTGTACCACGGCGTACGCGCAGCGTCCATGACCGCGAAGTTGAAGCCAAAGTACTATCTAAGGCTAATTACCTTCGCAGCAGCATAGCGGGTAAAGCACCACAGCGTGCTCCGCTTTCCAGTGCGTCAAGCACTAAGCTCACGCCTGATGGCGAAGCTAAGACCAAAGCACTATTCAGTGCTAATTCCATCTGCAGGGATAAAAGAAGCAGGACGTCATCCTATATGCGACCCAAAAGAGCCTTCGCGCTCGATTGCAGAGACCCAACCGGGTCTGATTTGAGGAAGTTGTTGATAAATAGACAAACATCTTCCCTCTGTTGTCAACAAGTGGGATGTCAGCTGGTGACACTCCACTCGGTCCATTGCCGGCTGGGACCAATCCCCGCCACGCCTCCAAAACGACGGTCAGTCTTTGATCGACTATCGGTGCAGGCCCCGAGGAGACACCGCAAAAGGAGCATCTCGCGAGATCTACCCTCTGCATCCGTCAACATGACTGGAAGAGGACGAGAGTCCCCAGATCCAGATTATAGCCCAGGCTTAGGCGAAGTCTTGGTGCATGAAGAAGGTGTTTTCCGGAACACCAGATCCAGGGTGGCGATACCCTACACTTATGGACAGCCTTCTTCCTCGACGGCCCTAGCCTCGTCACAGCCCAGGAGATCACTCCAATCATCGGACGAAGAAGATGAAGATAGCGGGTATGCTTCTTCGGCCACAGTCAGTTCAGTGCGAACAGACAGGGCATCATTCAACATGGCTGATAATGCTAACGACGATCTTCGTCGACGTTTGGAAGCTCAGGAGCAAACTTCCAAGACTCAGACAAGAGGCTCTGGACAATATTCAACAGATGCTCGCACAACTCCTCAGTGACCGGAACAACAATGATGCCGGAAGCAATCACGATGAGGAGGAACATTTCTGCAATGAGCAGCCAAAGACGGAGAAATCCAAAGAGGGTTCTTCCTTAGACGCCGAAGTCCTTAAGGGCCTCCAGGCTCAAATCGCATCCCTAACTCAGAGGGATGAATTAAAGAAAGTAGGGGCAGTCCGTCCTTACCCATTGGAGTGGGATTCGGTGCCATACCCACCGAAGTTCAAACCACCAACATTGCATACCTATGACGGAAAGAGCTCGCCAAATCAGCACATCTACTATTTTCGGTCTCAGACTGGTAATGTTATAAGCAATGACGCCATCATGGCTAGGCTATTCATTGACACCTTAAAGGGGGGTGGCATTTGACTGGTTCCGAAGTCTTCCCCCGGGCTCTATCAACTCCTGATCGACCTGGAAACTTGGTTCATCTCTCGTTTCTATGAGGACGATACCGAAGTAACCATGGACAAGCTCCTCTCCACTGTGCAGAGGAAGGGCGAATCTGTCCGTGACTACATTGAACGGTTAAGAAACTTATCCTTGATGTGCCCAGCAGGGATGCCACTACCCATGCTCTTACAGACATGCAGACACAACTTCTTAGACCAAGTGGAAGTTCGCATGGGGACTGTCAAAGCCCACACCTGGAAAGAATTGGTCGAACAAGCAGAGATAGCCGAGAAGTCGGCTAAAAAGTTCGAACCATCCGCCCCTAGAGGCAAGTGGGGGATGAACAACAAAGGGCGTAGCGACCTACCGCAATCTTCTCAAGCTAAAGGCAAAGAGACTATGTCTGTGGAGTTATCCGGAGATGTACAGTCGAAGACCAAGAAGAGCGGCTTCAACAATCAGGAGCCCAAGTTCCCTCCAAAGCAGTACTCCTTCAAAGACGATCAGGTGGTCACGATATTCCATCTGCTCCACAAAGGGAATAAGATGAAGCTGCCAGATGCTCGGCGTCCCAATGAGATAGGACGCACGAATGATCCCAAATACTGTCTCTACCATAGGATGATTCACCATCCTACCGACAAGTGCTATGTCCTCAAAGATAGAATTCAAGTCTTGGTCGACGCCGGGGTTCTGACATTGAAGACGGAGCAGAAGAAAGTAACTGCCAATATGGTGACACTCGAGTTCGGCAAAGCTCCAAAGGTCACAGTTCCTGACGGGACTTATTCAGTCCCTGCGCCACGGTTGGAAGTCAAGCATCCTCCAGCTACAGCTCAAAACAATAAGGGTCTTGTTCCCTTAACATTGGAGACAGGAGAAGTCATGTGGGTACACCCGGACCTCGTCCAAGACGTACAGCGGGATTCGAAGCAGCTCAACTCAAAGGGCAAGTCTTGCAATGTTGATTGATACACAATATTGCATATTTTACCACATAATCCCCATGCATATTGCAAATAAATATATGATTTTTACTCATCTTCTCTATATTTTTGCAGGTCCATACTTTAAAAGAGACAAAAGCCCAATAATCACTTTAATTAGCAATAATTAAAGAGATTAATTCCAAGCCCAAGATAAAGCCCAAGTTTAAACCCAGGATCCAGAGAATTCTACGTAACAACTCAAGATTCTAGAAGGCCACGTGGATAACAACCTCGCAACCAACCTGTACCAGAAAGTTGTTACCCAACAGAGTTTGTTGAGCCGCAGAATCTGGGACTTTCCCGCCAATCTGCGGCCAAATCTGGGTTGTTGGATCCCAGATTTTGCGCCAACAGACTGGATCTCGAAGCTTCTCCTGAGGCCTATAAATACTTCACTTGGACCTGCGAGCAAAGACTGAATGGAGAAGAGAGGAGAAATTAGAAGATGCTTGTAATTTTTGTAGGTTTTTCTCTAGGTTTTAGTTCTTTAGACCCTCTTCTTCTTCCCTAGAAATTTTGTAAAGAGAGAGTTTGTAAGAGAGAGAAAGCTTGTGTACATCAAGAAGTGACAACTTGTGAAGCAAGGATTCATCCATTCTCTTCTCTCTACTCTTGCATTTTCTAGTTTACTTGCTTTCTTTATTTCTTGCTTTACTTTCTTGCAATTTAATTCATGCTTTGCTTTTATTTTGTAATGGCTTGTAGCTAACTTTTCTACATGTACTAGCTAACCACTAACCTTGCTAACTACTAACTCATGGGTGATTGTTATATTTAATCTTGCAAGTTGGATGGTCTTCTCTTCTCCGATGGGTTAAACCCCCCGTCATCCAAGTGGGAAAGTAATTAGATCAACACGCAAGACAAATCCATGCCGATGAATCAACATGAGGCACGCATTCACTATCACGGAGTTTAGTAAGTTTTAGCAAGGTAGTAAGGTTAGCTAGTCATGGTATTCTTCCATTCAAGTTTTCTAAAGTTTTCTTTCTTTTTAGTTGTTAGTCCAAATCCAATCTTGATTTTGATTTCTTTTACATTTTCCATCATGAACATATCCATCCATTCTTTCATTTCTTCTTCATTGTTTTATTCTTAATTTTTCTAAGCATAAAAGAATTCTCGTTTTACATCTTCACTACCTATCGTAAAGCTTCCATCGCGAGCTCTCCCTGAGAATCAACTCGGTATAGCCCTATGCCATAACGGAGATAAGAAAGGGTATATAATCATCTTTCATACATTTGTGGAGTGATCTAAGCACTTGAGGTTGTTTCTAAACCTTATCTCCTTAATTGAATACATATATTTGTGCTCATTTATACTCCATAATACGACACCTTTCCCGTCTAATCAAAATGGCGCCGTTGCCGGGGAGAGCAACGTTTTAGGTTTAAAGTGAAGAACTAAACGAATCTTCTTCTCTGTTGCAGGTTACAGGTTGAAGAAAACAGGAACTTTGCATTGCAGTGACATATAAGTGGACCTGGGCCTCTGCTCTCGAAAGCAGAGACCAGGATCCCTCCAAATTGCCGCAAAATCCTGGCTTTTGCCGCAAATTTGCGGCAATAAGGAGTGCACTACTAATCATTTTTCTGCAGGGTCTCTGATTCTGTAAAATACTTCTGCTGCATTACTTAATTTCCTGTATTATTCACCCTATACCTGCTTAATAAAGTCAACAGTAAAAATTGGTTGTAATCGTTAAAAATTGTTTAGACATTTGCATTCTAGGCACGTGTCTTTCAATTCCTTTACTTTTACTGTTGAAGAGTGCTGGAGGCAAGGTACGTTTCGCATTGCATGCAGACCAGGAATCATCTCTTGCTTGATTTTCATGCTTTGAGTGAATCCTTGTTATCTATCTTGTACACTTGCACAATTCAATTTTAAGGGCATAACCGATAAATAAGATAAGGTGGGGAGTTCATTACCCTTTCCTTAGCCCGAAAACCACAATCCGAGCACTCACTAACCCAAGCCTAATTTAATAAAAAAGTAGACGTTGGCCCTAGGGACATCTCGGATTCATTTAGGAGATTATCCTAAGGGGGAAAAGTGTTAAAAATTGACTCTTGCAAAATCAGTGTCTAGGAAAGGGATTGAGGGCCGAAAGCCCGAAGGTTGGTGGTTACTTAATTAAGGAACGTCTTTGACGGAAAACCTCCCAACAACCTTGACCTTTCCTGGCTGATTAGCTTGTGGTCAACATCTACACTAAACCTCCCGTGGACAGTCTAATCAGTTAGGAGTCGTCTAGGTCATAGGTCTACCCTAACTTAGGTTAGAATTTTTCTTTCTTGATTGTTTATATTTGTTCTTTTTGGTTGTATTGTGTGATATGGCTTACAATCACAATTCTTTCCATCCTAATAATAATCCATATTTCACACCAACTCCATTCTATTCGGATAATTTCAACCCGGCGTTTTACAATATGCATCAACCACATACACCGGGTTGGCCTTATCCGAATCAATATGACCCATACCCCCCATCTAATAACTATAATTTCCATAATGATTTCAACTCTTCACCGAGTCATTGGGGATTCACGTACCCCGAGTCAAATTTTCAAATTCCTTGTCCACCATATCCACCCAGTCCACAACATTTTAAAGATACATACTCAGTTCCACCAGTCCAGAATGAAACACCATCAATTTTGGAAATGAGTATGCGTGAGTCCAAACACAAATCCCAAAATCTGATGGACTCACAATTTCATTATCACTTCCAAGATAACACTTCATCTTTCCATCAAAACAATAAAGTCATCAATTATGGAAAGATGCTTGAAGACATGACTCATGCTCAAAATGCTAGAAATCGTGACATAGATATGATGGTCGAATCTTTACGTTCTCACCGTTTGGCCAGATCTAGTGTCACTAGCCACTCTGTTAAAGAAGATGAGTCATGTAATTTTGGAAATCCAGATTCTATTTCAGCACAACCACCTGAACTTGTCCAAACTTCAGTTCCCATTGACATTTTGGCAAGTTTTCCATTTCCTGAAATTGAACTTGAACATGAATATGATCCTGAACTTCCACTTGGTGATTCAATTTTCCTTCCTGATTTAATTATGACTCCGGTGTCTTCACATGATTTCACTTCATTTCCCGAGTCAGTATTGGATCCAGTGCCAGTCCATTTTGAAATTGAATCACCAATCTTTGATGATCAAACTGAACTTGACCAATTTCATACTTTTGAAAGTCCCATTGATAAATTGGCAAGTTCACATTTTTGTGGAATTGAACTACATGAGGAATGTGATCTTGAAACCCAACTTAGTGATTCAATTCTTTTTCCTGATTCAATAATGACTCCGGTAACTTTACCTGACTTCAATCTTTTTCCGGAGTCGACATTGGATCCTGTCCCAATTCATAATGAAGTTGAATCACCCATCTTTGAGGATCATATTGAACTTGCCCAATTCTATATTTTTGAAAATCCCATTGACAAATTGGCAAGTTCTCCATTCTTTGGTATTGAACTACATGAGAAATGTGACCTAGATTCTCACAATCTCTTTACTTCTGAAACTGATTGTACAATTCTGATGGAAGATGTTGACCTTAGTTTTGAAGAATTGTATGGCGATGAGCTCGAATTCCTTAATATTGGAAGTAAAGAGATCACACCCATATTAGGTCACATTCCATTGTTGGACAATACATGTGGATTTGAGCTTCATTTTCTTGACTTGGACCTACTTCCTGAAATCATTTCGACTCCTGAACCATCACTTGACTTAAGTCACTTTCCTGAGTCGGTATTAGTTCCTGTTTTTCCTGAGTCCAAGTCAACTGTTCTATCATTTCATACACCATTCTGGGACAAGGTAGTTGACAAATTTAACTCCGAAATTAATTATGGAAAATGGAAATTAGATGGGGTTAAATATTTAATAAAGATCCTTAATGGATTCATCTTTTTAGTGGGTCATATTCATGATATTTCTGGTGGGTTCCTCAAAACCCAAAGCAAAGTTGATTGGGCCATGTTTCGTGGACCAATCAGACCACCACCGGAACCACCACCTTAAGGTAATTTTTTCCTTCCCTCTCTATTTTGTTTCATGCATACATATATCATGATGCATTGAGGACAATGCTTGAAATAAGTGTGGGGGAGGGTTTACTAACATAGAGTTTTTAGATCTTCTTTCTTTTACACTTCTTTTAGAAATAATAAAAAAAAAACTTTTTGAAATAAGAGACAAAGTTTTGATCTATTTTAAGAAAATTAAGATGTATCTTAGAAATTAAGAAAGCCTTAATTATGACATCTTAAACCTAGTTGAAATAATAGATCTTGTTTGAAATTATAGGCTAAGTAAGTAAAATTGGGGAGATATTTTTATCTTGAATTTTTGCCTTAGAAAGTGTGCACTTCACACTTACACATTTCTGGGATGAAAACAAAGACCTAAAATGCCATATATAAAAAAAATATATAAATAAAAAAAATTATAAATAAAACATCACCTATTAAGCTGGATCATTGTGCCTTAAGAAGCATGATTATTCACGCCTAACGGTGGTAAAGGAAATAAATAATCCCCTTTAGTTTCGTGGCCTTGTTTACTTGAGACCTTAAACCCGAGGGATGTTTTCTCATCTGGTGCCCTAAGACCGTCTGGTTTGGGAGTCATCGGTTAAAGGCTCGCTACAAGGGTAAACTAGAAAGCCTAAACTAAGGGAAGAAAAAAGCATAAAAAAGTATATATAGATAAATAAATGGCTTGATGGTTGGAGTTGAAATCCTAGAAATTTTCACTGTCACGGTGTGCATACTATCTAGGTTTTATGAAAGATAAAGTATTCAATCCAATTTGAATTCTTACCTTAATTGAAGACAAGATCTTGCATAGAGACTAAGTTTAAGAAAGAATGATTATAGGTGGACTTATGACCTAAGATCACTTATATTTTTGCAAAAATAGTTCGAAAACATGTCTCTCTTTCAAAATGAATTTTCAAAACACTAACATTTGTCTTCTTTCTTTATGGATTTTGTGGGTGTAATCCGCTGAAAACCCTCAGGAGACAACACTCCTCCTCTAGGGTAACCTAGAGGTTTAACGGCTTGTTGCACACGCTCAGTGCAATCGCGTCACCTGCGAAAGTGGTGTAATAAATTTGTAGTATAGTTTTTCTTTTCTTTTTCTTTGTTTTGCTCGGGGAGAGTGATTGGGAAAGGATAGTGTGGTAGATTGCACAGATATTATGTAAAAGAGAGAAGGTTTAGAGTCAACCTTTGTGCTTGATCATTCCACAAATGTATTTCAAATGTTTAATATACCCTTTCCTATCTCCGTTATAGCATGGGCTATACCGAGTAGATTCTCAGGGAGAGCTAGCGATGGAAGCGTTACGGTTCGTAGTGAAGCAAGAAAACGAAGATTCTTCTTTGTTATTTACACAAATGCAAGAAGCATGAAAAGAAAGTGAAAGAATTGGTGGATTTGTTCATTATGAAAAATGAAAAGAAATCAAAATAAGATTGGCTTTGGGATTACAACTAAGAGAATGAAAACTTTATAAAAGATTTGAAGGTGAGAAAACCATGGCTAGCTAACCTTACTTCCTTGCTAAAAACTTACTAAACTCCGTGATAATGAATGCGTGCCTCATGTTGATTCATCGGCATAGATTTGTCTTGCGTGTTGGTCTAATTACTTTCCCACTTGGATGATGGATGATCATACTTGGACTTGTCTTGTAGCCTCATAGATGTCATAGGCCTACAAGATAGACTTTCAATGGTGGAATCAAAAGAGCGACACTCAAGGGATGCTAAGGAAGAGGATACAACATTCATAATGGACATAAAGAAGTTGTACAACAAATAGCATATTGGTGATCCATCTCCATGTTCCATCAAGGCACTTGTTCTAGACAAGGCTCTAAATGAGGTACACATGAATCATATGGAGAATTACAACAAGATACTTGCCAAGCATGAAAGTAACCCATCGGAGAAGAGAAGACCATACAACTTGCAAGATTAAAGATAGCAATCACCCATGAGTTAGTAGTTAGCAAGGTAAGTTGTTAGCTAGCCATGAGAAGAAAGAATTAGCTACTAGCCATTAGAAAAGCAAAACAAAGCATGAATAAAATTGCAAGTAAAGTAAAACTTGAAGTAAAGAAAGCAAGAGTTACTAGAAAATGCTCAAGTAGAGAAGAAGAGAATGGATCAATCCTTGCTTCACAAGTTGTCACTCCTTGGTGTACACAAGCTCTCTCTCTCTTACAACTCTCTTTTACAGAATTTCTAGGGAGGAAGAAGGAGATCTAAAGAACTAAAAACCTAGAGAAAATACAAAATTACAAAGCTTTATTCTATCATCTCTCTTCTTCTGTTCAGTCTTTGCTCGCAGGTCCAGGTGCAGTATTTATAGGCCTTAGAAGAAGGATCCAGAACCCTGGTTGTTGGCGCAAAATCTGGGATCCAACCAACTTACAACTGCCGCAGATCCACATCCTTTTGTGGCAAAACAGAATTTGTTGGGCAACAGATTTCTGGTACAGGTTGGTTACGAGGTTATTATCCACGTGGCCTTCTAGAATCTTGAGTTGGCGCGCAGATCTCTCTTAATTCTGGATTCAAATTTGGGCTCTTTTGGGCTTTTTGAATTAATCTCTTTAATTATTGCTAATTAAAGAGATTTTGGGCTTTTTCTCTTTTAGTTGTGGACCTACAAAAATAGAGAGAATATGAGTAAAAATCATATTTTATTTGTAATATGCATGGGAATAATGTGGTAAAATATGCAGAATTGAATACCAATCACACCCCCACACTTATTCTTTTGCTCGTCCCGAGCAAAACAAAGAAAAAGAAAAGAAAAACTATACTACAAATTTATTACACCACTTTCGCAGGTGACGCGATTGCACTGAGCGTGTGCAACAAGCCGTTAAACCTCTAGGTTACCCTAGAGGAGGAGTGTTGTCTCCTGAGGGTTTTCAGCGGATTGCACCCACAAAATCCATAAAGAACGAAGACAAATGTTAGTGTTTTGAAAACGCATTTTGAAAGAGAGACATGTTTTCGAACTATTTTTGCAAAAATATAAGTGATCTAAGGTCATAAGTCCACCTATAATCATTCTTTCTTAAATTTAGTCTCTATGCAAGATCTTGTCTTCAATTAAGGTAAGAATTCAAAATTGGATTGAATATTTTATCCTTCATAAAACCTAGATAGTATGCACACCGTGACAGTGAAGATTTCTGGGATTTCAACTCTAACCATCAAGCCATTTATTTATCTATATATATATTATTTTTTTCTTTTTCTTATTCTTCCCTTAGTCTAGGCTTTCTAGTTCACCCTTGTAACGAGCCTATAACCGATGACTCCCAAACCAGTCGGTCTTAGGGCACCAGATGAGAAAAACATCCCTCGGGTTTAAGGACTCGAGTGAAAAAGGCCACAAAACTAAAGGGGATTATTTATTTCCTTTACCACCGTTAGGCGTGAATAATCATGCTTCTTGAGGCACAATTATCCTGCTTAATAAGTGATGTTTTATTTATATATATATATTTTTTATTTATTTTATTTTATGGCATTTTTGGTCTTTGTTTCCATCCCAAAAAATGTGTAAGTGTGAAGTGCATACTATCTAAGGCAAAAAATTCAAGATAAAAATATCTCCCCAATTTTACTTACTTAGCCTATAATTTTAAACAAGATCTATTATTTCAACTAGGTTTAAGATGTCATAATTAAGGCTTTCTTAATTTCTAAGATACATCTTAATTTTCTTAAAAATAGATCAAAACTTTGTCTCTTATTTCAAAAAGTTTTTTTTATTTTTTTATTTTTATTTTTTATTTTCTAAAAGAAGTGTAAAAGAAAGAAAATCTAAAAACTCTATGTTAGTAAACCCTCCCCCACACTTATTTCATGCATTGTCCTCAATGCATCATGATATATGTATGCATGAAACAGGTAAGAGGTAAAAACTTTTATTTACAAAAAAGTGCAAAAAATTATTTACAAAGAGTATATACAAATATAACCATTACCTAGGCTTTTGGGTCGTTTTCCTCTGGCCCGTTTCCCATCATTCCAGTGCGTCTGCTTTCGTGAGCTCAATTGGGAAACGGTTTGAATTATTTTAGCCCTAGGTATTTCCAGATTCAATTGTTTATTAATATCATTCATCCTTATTCCACCAAAAAATTCCTTATCACCATTCTCACTCTGAATCTCATCACTTCCAATGTTAAGGAATTTCAGCTCCTCTCCATATAATTCTTCAAAACTAAGATCAACATCCGGAAGTGGACAATCAGTCAACTTACCCCGAGTTGACTCATCTAGACACATGATCTCATCAGAAAACAGGTCTTCAAAGGATATATCAATCGGAGGTTCGGATACAGTTACAGTTGGCTCATTGAAGGTGAAAATATCCAAATCAACTTTCCCCTGTTGAAAGGGTACTCGGATAAGAGAATCACGAGATTGTGACTCATCTTTTGGATCTTCACCTTCTTCCTCACAATTGTTACTAATGAAACTAACCTCAAATGTTCGATCTTTTGTTTTACGAGGTTATGTGTGGAAGACATTGTGTTCATGAGTCATATTACCAAAGGTTAACCTCATTGATCCATTCCAGCAATTAATAATGGCATTTGCAGTAGCCAGGAATGGTCGTCCCAAAATGACAGGAGTTTGAGCCCTTTGATTGGAATTTGACACAGGTTTTGTTTCAAGGACTACAAAGTCAACAGGATAAATGAATTCCCCAACCTTGACAAGGACATCGTGAATTTCCCCCTTGGGTCTAGTGACAGAGCGATCAGCCAATTGTATGGTCATTTGGGTAGGGAGGAGTTCACCTAACCCTAATTGCTGGTACACAGAGAAAGGCAGGAGATTGATGCTGGCCCCCAAATCAAGAAGTGCCCTATTAATGGTAGTCTGTCCTATGATGCATGAAATGGTGGGGCTCCCTGGGTCTTTGTATTTAACAGGAATTGGACCATTGAGCAGCTCGTTGATGGATGATGCTAGGAAGACTTTTTTAGGGACTTGTGTTTTCCTCTTCTTGGTGCACATTTCCTTTAAGAATTTGGCATATGATGGCACTTGTTGATTGCATCAAGAAGAGGGACATTGATTTGGACCTTATTAAATATTTCTCTTATTTTCTCCATATGAGCATTTGTCTTGGGATTCTTAAGCCTATTTGGAAATGGTACAACAGGCTTATAGGGTTGCTCATCTACCTTTTCTTTACCCTTGGCTTTTGAAGTGGATGGCTCTGTACTAGAAGATGGTTTGTCAGAAGCTGGTTGCATTGGGATTGGAGGTGTTGGCTTTGGTACTGGATGAGATGGTGGACTAGAAACCTTATTGTCTACTTGTTTTCCAGATCTCAGGGTATGAATAGCATGACAATGACTTGGGCCCGTGTCTTCATGTTTGGGATTTGACAATGGCTGGCTTGGTAACAGTCCTTTTTGTCTCTCATTTACTGAATTAGCCAATTGCCCAATTTGGACCTGAACTTTATCATATCCTGATGATAGTTCTTTGTAAAGGTTTCTAACATTTTCCTCAACTCTGATATTTCTGAATCATTCTGGGGTGGATGTTGATGATATGGAGACTGGAATTGTGATTGGTAATGTGGTGGATTCTGATATGGTTGTGAATGTGGTGGACTTTGAGATGGATGAACATATAGTGAATTATGATTGAAACTGGATGTGTGAGACTGAGTATTATAAGGATGTGGAAATGGTGGTCTATGATGCTCAGGACCAGACTGACTCCATGAAAAATTTGGATGGTTCTGCCATCCCGAATTGTATGTGTTGGAGTATGGGGGTCTGGTAAATGCTGCATTCATGTTCTCCTGATATGATTGGGGCTGATACAAAGGACACTCCTCAAAGACATGGTTAAGGTCATGACAGTAGGTGCAACCCGGTTTGATGACAGGTAATGGGTTGACCTGATTTACAACAGAATTTCCCCTAGACTCAAGCAGTTCTATCCTCTTCATCAATTGTGTGATCTTGACTTCTGGGGCTATAGAGGATTCTATGGAGTGTGTACCAGTTCTGAAAGTGGTGGGAGTGGATTTATCAGGACATGACTCCCACTGAATGGTTTTCTCAGCTAGGGTTTCAAAGAGATCCCACCCCTGATGTTCATCTTTCTTCAAAAATTCCCCTTGACACATAGATTCAAGGAGGGTTTTCGTTTGGTAATCTAGACCGTCATAGATAATTTGGCACAGACGCCATTTCTCTATGCCGTGATGAGGACACAGGGCTAGAAGGTCTTTGAAACGCTCAAGATACTTCCAGAAAGGTTCATTTGGTTCCTGCTTGAATTGCATGATATTCTTTCGCATGAGGGCTGTTTTGTGGATAGGATAGAATTTCTTAAGAAAGACTTTTACAAAATCCTCCCATGAAGATATGGAACTGACGGGAAGATTATAAAGCCATTTCTTAGCTAAATCCTTAAGTGCAAACGGTATAAACCGTAACCTAACAGCATCCTCGGTCAGTTGGAAAATTCTCATCATTTGGCATACCTCTTCAAACTCACGAATAAAGAGGTACGCGTCTTCAGACTCAAGACCATGGAATCGGGGAAGTGTATTAATGAATTGCGGTTTCAGCTCAAAGTGATTTCCATTAGATTCGGGGAGAAGAATGCAAGATGGAAGGGAGGTGCGAATCGGATAAAATCGATCTTGAAGTGAGACGTTGTTTTCCATAATGTCAAGTGGTTGTGTAAGTGCAAGTGTAGAAAGTCTAACAAGTCTTGCAGAATTAGAATCTCGGAACCACTCTTGCTTATACAATCACAAACAACGTGCACCGATCACACCAGCGAAAAAAGAAAAAAAATGAAAATAACAAACAATAAAAGAAAAATCAATCCAAGCTTCTAGGATTCCTGGACCTAGACGACTCCTAACTGATTAGATCGTCCACGGGAGGTTTAGTGTAGACTTTGACTATAAGCTAATCAGCCAGGGAAGGGCAAGGTTGGTGGGAGGTTTTCCGTCAGAGACGTTCCTTAATTAAGTAACCAGTAACCTTCGGGCTTTCGGCCCTCAATCCCTTCCTAGACACTGATTTTACAAAAGTCAATTTCTAACACTTTTCCCCCTTAGGATAATCTCCTAAGTGAGTCCGAGATGTCCCTAGGGCCAACGTCTAGCAAATTTTTATTTAGAAGCTTAGGATTGTGAGTGCTTGGGAAAATGATTTTCGGGCTAAGGAAGGGGTGATAAAATCCCCACCATATCTTTTTTATGGGTAATGCCCTTAAATTTGATTTGTGCAAGTGTACGATATCAACAAACAAGGTTCACTCAAAGCGTAATTAAATCAAACAAAGAGTGAGTCCTAGTCTAGATGCAATGCGCACGTACCTTGTCTCCAGCACTCTTCAACAGTAAAAATAAAGGAATTGAAAGACACGTGCCTAGAATGCAAATGTCTAAACAATTTTTAACGTTAACAACCAATTTTTTACTGTTGATTATTAAGCAGGAGTATGGTAAAGAATACAGGAAAAAATTATTGCAGCAGATGTATTTTGCAGAGAAGCAAGCCCTGCAGAAATTAGGTCAGTAGTGATCTCCTCTTTGCCGCAATTCTGCGGCAAAAACCCAGAATTTGCGGCAATTTGGAGGGATCCTGGTCTCTGCTTTCGAGAGCAGAGGCACAGGTCCACTTATATGTCACTGCAATGCAAAGTTTCCTGTTTCTTCAACCTGTAACCTGCAACAGAGAAGAAGATTCGTTTAGTTCTTCACTTTAAAGAAAATCCGTTGCTCTCCCGGCAACGGCGCCAAAAATTTGATTGGGAAAGGATAGTGTGGTAGATTGCACAGATATTATGTAAAAGAGAGAAGGTTTAGAGTCAACCTTTGTGCTTGATCATTCCACAAATGTATTTCAAATGTTTAATATACCCTTTCCTATCTCCGTTATAGAATGGGCTATACCGAGTCGATTCTCAGGGAGAGCTAGCGATGGAAGCGTTACGGTTCGTAGTGAAGCAAGAAAACGAAGATTCTTCTTTGTTATTTACACAAATGCAAGAAGCATGAAAAAGAAAGTAAAAGAATTGGTGGATTTGTTCATGATGGAAAATGAAAAGAAATCAAAACAAGATTGGCTTTAGGATTACAACTAAGAGAATGAAAACTTTATAAAAGATTTGAAGGTGACAAAACCATGGCTAGCTAACCTTACTTCCTTGCTAAAAACTTACTAAACTCTGTGATAATGAATGCGTGCCTCATGTTGATTCATCGGCATAGATTTGTCTTGCGTGTTGGTCTAATTACTTTCCCACTTGGATGATGGATGATCATACTTGGACTTGTCTTGTAGCCTCATAGATGTCATAGGCCTACAAGATAGACTTTCAGTGGTGGAATCAAAAGAGCGACACTCAAGGGATGCTAAGGAAGAGGATACAACATTCATTAATGGACATAAAGAAGTTGTACAACAAATAGCATATTGGTGATCCATCTCCATGTTCCATCAAGGCACTTGTTCTAGACAAGGCTCTAAATGAGGCACACATGAATCATATGGAGAATTACAACAAGATACTTGCCAAGCATGAA
This sequence comes from Agave tequilana, assembly GCA_038442645.1. Lineage (NCBI taxonomy): Eukaryota > Viridiplantae > Streptophyta > Magnoliopsida > Asparagales > Asparagaceae > Agave > Agave tequilana. The sequence continues at coordinate 163,267 of JAVJIF010003983.1, read as the reverse complement.
AGTAACCCATCGGAGAAGAGAAGACCATACAACTTGAAAGATTAAAGATAGCAATCACCCATGAGTTAGTAGTTAGCAAGGTAAGTTGTTAGCTAGCCATGAGAAGAAAGAATTAGCTACTAGCCATTAGAAAAGCAAAACAAAGTATGAATAAAATTGCAAGTAAAGTAAAACTAGAAGTAAAGAAAGCAAGAGTTACTAGAAAATGCTCAAGTAGAGAAGAAGAGAATGGATCAATCCTTGCTTCACAAGTTGTCACTCCTTGGTGTACACAAGCTCTCTCTCTCTCTTACAACTCTCTTTTGCAGAATTTCTAGGGAGGAAGAAGGAGATCTAAAGAACTAAAAACCTAGAGAAAATACAAAATTACAAAGCTTTATTCTATCATCTCTCTTCTTCTGTTCAGTCTTTACTCACAGGTCCAGGTGCAGTATTTATAGGCCTCAGAAGAAGGATCCAGAACCCTGGTTGTTGGCGCAAAATCTGGGATCCAACCAACTTACAACTGCCGCAGATCCACATCCTTTTGCGGCAAAACAGAATCTGTTGGGCAATAGATTTCTGGTACAGGTTGGTTACGAGGTTGTTATCTACGTGGCCTTCTAGAATCTTGAGTTGGTGCGCGGATCTCTCTTAATTCTGGATTCAAATTTGGGCTCTTTTGGGCTTTTTGAATTAATCTCTTTAATTATTGCTAATTAAAGAGATTTTGGGCTTTTTCTCTTTTTATTTGTGGACCTACAAAAATAGAGAGAATATGAGTAAAAATCATATTTTTATTTGTAATATGCATGGAATAATGTGGTAAAATATGCAGAATTGAATACCAATCAACGAGCAAAAGAATAAGTGTGGGGGTGTGATTGATACACAATATTGCATATTTTACCACATAATCCCCATGCATATTGCAAATAAATATATGATTTTTACTCATCTTCTCTATATTTTTGCAGGTCCATACTTTAAAAGAGACAAAAGCCCAATAATCACTTTAATTAGCAATAATTAAAGAGATTAATTCCAAGCCCAAGATAAAGCCCAAGTTTAAACCCAGGATCCAGAGAATTCTACGTAACAACTCAAGATTCTAGAAGGCCACGTGGATAACAACCTCGCAACCAACCTGTACCAGAAAGTTGTTACCCAACAGAGTTAGTTGAGCCGCAGAATCTGGGACTTTCCCGCTAATCTGCGGCCAAATCTGGGTTGTTGGATCCCAGATTTTGCGCCAACAGACTGGATCTCGAAGCTTCTCCTGAGGCCTATAAATACTTCACTTGGACCTGCGAGCAAAGACTGAATGGAGAAGAGAGGAGAAATTAGTAGATGCTTGTAATTTTTGTAGGTTTTTCTCTAGGTTTTAGTTCTTTAGACCCTCTTCTTCTTCCCTAGAAATTTTGTAAAGAGAGAGTTTGTAAGAGAGAGAAAGCTTGTGTACATCAAGGAGTGACAACTTGTGAAGCAAGGATTCATCCATCTCTTTCTCTTACTCTTGCATTTTCTAGTTTACTTGCTTTCTTTATTTCTTTCTTTACTTTCTTGCAATTTAGTTCATACTTTGTTTTACTTTCCTTATGGCTTGTAGCTAACTTTTCTACATGTACTAGTTAACCACTAACCTTGCTAACTACTAACTCATGGGTGATTGCTATCTTTAATCTTGCAAGTTGGATGGTCTTCTCTTCTCCGATGGGTTAAACCCCTCGTCATCCAAGTGAGAAAGTAATTAGATCAACACGCAAGACGAATCTATACCGATGAATCAACATGAGGCACGCATTCACCATCACGGAGTTTAGTAAGTTGTAGCAAGGAAGTAAGGTTAGCTAGCCATGGTTTTCTCATCTTAAATTCTTTCAAAGTTTTACTTTCTTTTAGTGTGAATACCAAATCCAATCTTGATTTTGATTTCTCTCGATTTCCATCATGAACATATCCATCGATTCTTTATTTTCTTTTTCCAACGATTCTTTATTCTTTTAAAGCAAAGAAGAATCTTCGTTTTATGTCTTCACTACCTATCGTAAAGCTTCCATCGCGAGCTCTCCCAGAGAATCGACTCGGTATAGCCCTATGCTATAACGGAGATAAGAAAGGGTATATTAATCATCTTTCATACATTTGTGGAGTGATCTAAGTACTTGAGGTTGTTTCTAAACCTTATCTCCTTAATTGAATACATATATTTGTGCTCATTTATACTCCATAATACGACACCTTTCTCGTCTTAATCAAATGTCATCTCCATCCTGCCAGACGACGACAATCTTACGTCAGCTTCCCTCAGTGATTCAGAAGGAGAAAAGCTTGCTTGCACGGCGCGAGCCGATACGCCTCAGCAGACGGGCACCCGATCCGGAAAATCATACTTAAGGCAGTATGAAAAGTCTACTGACGAGACACAACAGCAAACGACGTCAGTATAAGCACCAGCATCCACTCCAATCCCAGCAAAGGGAAAAGAGAGGCCTAAGGAGGTATGATTCGACCACGTGTTAAAGAAACCACCAGGCCAAGGGTTTGATACGCCTTTTCGGCTTGACATATTGGCTCAACTGGCCAATATCCCAGCTCGTATCACTATACACGAGCTCCTTCGCCTCTCTAAAGAGACAAGAGAAGCACTCAGGGATGCGCTAGCCAATTCAGAATCCTTTCTGACATGCATGCCTGAGATCCCTAACGACGACGTTCAGTCTCCTTGCCCAGAATGTCATCATGCACAATCAAAGGTGCCCGCTATTACATTCACGGCGGAAGATATGCTTCTCAAAGACAACAAGCACGATCGACCTCTGTACTACACCGGATATATCGGTTCAATGTGCATTGAAAGAATACAAGTCGATCCGGGGTCCGCACTCAGCATCATCCCCAAAAGGCTTCTCTACTTCCTCGGCATACCGTTGTACAGGTTGTCCGCAACCACTACTACAATATTCGGTTTCAACGTCGGAAGCAGTCACCCACTTGGGAAAATTCGGCTCCGTTGCAGAATTGGGAGCCTGAAGTCAGAAGTGACATGCTATGTCATTGATGCGGACACATCATATAACCTACTGCTGGGACGGCCATGGATCCATGCCAACTGGATCGTTCCCTCTACTCTGCACCAATGCTTCAAATATGTTGAAGATGACGCGACAGTACGAACTGTCTTTGCTGAAAAGCAACCATTCAAAGGGGTGGAAAATTACTTCACTGACGCTCTCCTGTATCAAGAGACCGGTGGAGCACTCAAAGAACCGTTGCCGGACGATGATGAAAGTGGCAACGAGGCGGATTCAGAATCCGAAGCAGGCATGCCAGCCATTCTGATTGGTGAACCAATTATAGCATGTCTCAATAATCCCCTGTGTAATACTCCTTCAGAGGATGAAGGTGAATGGGTAATTAATGATAATATTTTTTTGATTATCCTGCGACTGTTGGGCTATTTGAATCCATCATGGATAGCTCTCTGCACATGCCTTTACACAAGCCAAGTGCGTCCAGTACGCCTATGGAATCCGCAGAAGGAGCCGTCTTGGTGATCCCGCCATCCAAAGAAGATCAGTTACCAATAATCTTCGGTAGAACCCAACCACGGGGACCCGCGGTCGCAGATTCAAGTACAGACTCAGACACTCCACAATTCTTTCATTACGCGCGGCCAGCGCGCCATATTATGAAGAAAATGGGGTACGACTTGAAGCATGAAGAAGGCCTGAATTTTGGAAAAGGAAGGCGCGGTTTGATGCGGAACTTTGTGCCTAAAGGGAAGCCTGCAAATTACTATGATAGTACACGCAGGGGGTCAGGGTATGTTACACCCACATCGTCAGCAACGGTTCAAATCAAAGACGATGAACCAATTCCATCACATTCAGCCTCATCCTCCGAGTGGGATTCAGATGTCAGTATAGGAGGGATGTTCGAAAACCTCACTGCTAATATGACCTCAAGCAGTCAATTGGAGCTCGCAGAAGCCACTGACGAGGAACCATGGGCCCAGCAATTAGACCTTCAATGGGAAAAGAGATTCGAACTGCGCGAGCCACCTACTGAAGACAAGGTGATGCAGGTCAATTCGGGTAGTCAAGACTACCCTAAGCCCATCTTTGTAAGTGAAAGCCTATCACTTACAGAAAGGGAAGAATTGATAATACTCGTAAGAGAGTATATAGCCGTCTTCGCATGGAGCTACGAAGACATACCCGGACTTGATCCACAGGTCGCTATGCACCGCCTAAACATCAAGCCCGACATTAAGCCAGTCAAGCAGCAACAACGTCGGTTTCGCCCGAACATTATGGAAGCTATTGAAGCTGAAGTTCATAAACTCATTGCATGTGGCTTCATCCGGGAGGAACAACATCCAGATTGGGTAGCCAACATCGTCCCCGTCCTCAAAAAGAATGGAAAAATACGGATCTGCATCGACTACCGTGATCTCAATACGGCCTGTCCTAAAGATGAATTCCCATTACCCATCACCGACGTCATTGTTGACACTTAAAAAAGACAAGATTCTCATTGGTCCGAACGATGTCTAAACTTGTTGACATTTACAAAAGACAAGGGATAGACGAGCTGAAGACCAGTTTTTCACCCAACTCCAAGGGACGAGGAAGCGGTTTGGACTCCACTGATCCAGCAAGCAGAACAGTGAACCCGGATTGTTTCTAAACAGACCTCAGCAGGTCTAAAATGCTAGCATTTAGCATTACATTAGCCCAAAGAGATAGCCTCGTTTGAGAGGCTAACATCATCCAGAGCATCGCCAGGAAGCTAACTGACAGCTTCGCCGAAAAGCCTCTTTTCGGACTTCGCCAGGAATTGCCTCTAGCTCCGCTATGAGCTTCAAAGCGGGCAGCTCCGCCATCAGCCTGCTATGGTCAACCTTTGACCAATCAAATCTCCTGATAAGATCGGATTCAATCTAATCAAATCCAATCAGGATTCAAATATGGCAGGTGATTGCCACAATCTCTTGACTCTCTTGAAACGAGTAAGTGGATCGAGGAGAATCAATCAACGATATGGAAAGGATCATAACACATCGGAAAGATCAACCGACTTGCCATTTTCTAGCTCCGCGGAAGCTATTATAGCCTCGCAGCAAGGCTACTTTCCAGATTCAAACAGATTCAGTTCAATCTGTTTCTATATCTTCAAGGGGACGATTATACCCTTACTTTCCCTATAAATAGCCCATCAGGGGCACAAGGGAGGGGGATCGCATCGCATCAGATCGAGGAGGATCATCAATTGATCATCGGCGAGATTGGCGTCTTCTCAAAGATCGGACTTCTTCATCAACGCACCGTGCAATCTCTAATTCAGAGACCTTTCAAGAGAAATACTTCTCTTCTCAGGGTGGCGATACCCTAACAACCTCTTTTCCTCAAGGAATCTCCGGAACCAGGCGAGAAGGAATTCCTCACAGAAGTGGTTTTGAGAAGTAGTCAGAGGGTTCTACCAATCCTCTATTCTCTGATTCCCGGAACCAGGCGAGAAGGGAATCTCATCGCTCGCATCGTCAAAGGGACAAAGTGGTCGCGCGCTGACCAGACTCTATCGGCACATTTTCCCAGAATCTCTGAGGAGATCTACTTGTAATCTTTTTAAGAATACTTGTAATTTAGCTCCTCAAACTTTTTTATTTGTAAGTTTTCCCCCTTTGCAAACATAATGGAAAACAAGATGGCGACTCCGCTGGGGACTGTATTCTCCTCTGCTGAGAATCAAGTGTCGCAATGCGACGAACAGACCTTCGGGTCTATCTCTGAATTCAGAAAAGCCGGTGCAGCTAGATCTTCTCTGGCTAAATCTTCAAGCAAAGTCTCTGCGGAGACGGAAAAGGTTCTCTGCAAACCTGCCGCAGTTCTCTGGCGCAACAAGGAAACATGCCCGCGGCCCAGATCCTGCACTTTTGAGAACCTTGTTATCCAGATCGATCAAGGAAGATTTGAAGAAGTCCTCTCTGGGGGTGGCCTGATGCTTCGAGCACGGAAGCACCGGAAGGTCTTCATGACCAAGGTTTCAAATCAGAAACCAGAGGCAGAATTTTGCCAACACCCCGCAGCCCCGCTTGTGGCTATTCAGGTTCCTTGCGAACCTATGCATCCTCTGCCAAAACGGATATGGAGGCCTAAACAGAGGTCCTCTGCTGAAACTTCAGGCGTAGCCACGCCAAATCCGCGCCTCTCTTATGAAGAAAAAGGCAAGATGCCCGCCTGCGCCAACAATGCTGCCAACCATAAAGTCAAGACGGCGATTATCCCGTCACCTAGAGCAGCAATGCCTACTGCTAGCCCTGTCCTCACAAGCAAGGCTGTTGTACCTCGGCGTACTCATCGGGTTTACAGCCACGAGGCTAAAACCAGAGCACTATACGGTGCTAATCCTTTCCGCAGGAATAAGGGGAACGATGCGTTGTCCCAAATACTAGATTGTTCAGGTCCCTACAGGGCCGACCTGCGAGAATTCTTGGCGGACAAGCGGAGATTGAAGCATTTCCAGGCCACTTCCTCCTGTCTTCGACGATGTGAATGCCAATTGGTGATGGTCCCTTCTATGCAGTGTCGGTTACGACCGACCCTCGCCACTGCTCCATATCGGCGATCAGTCTTTGATCGACTGTCTGCGCGCGTCCCGATGAGGCATCCCAAAAGGAGCGGGCCACCGGATCCAGCCTCTGCATCCGTCAACATGACCGGAAGGGGGCGAGAGCTGCGCGGAAGAAGTCAAGCCTCTGACGACACCCCTTCGGCTCCCCAGATCCAGATTATAGCCCGGGCTTAGGTGAAGTCTTGGTACGCGAAGAAGGTGTTTTCCGAAGCACCAGATCTAGGGTGGCGATACCCTATAATTATGAGCAGCCTTCCTCCTCGACGGTCCCAACCGTGCCACAACTCAGGCGGTCACCCCAATCATCCGATGGAGAAGATGAAGACAGCGGGTATGCCTCTTCAGTAACAGTCAGTTCGGTGCGAACGGACAAAGCATCGGTCAATATGGCCGAGAACGCCAATGACGACCTTCGTCGGCGTTTGGAAGCTCAGGAGCAGACCTCTAGAACTCAGCAAGAGGCCCTGGACAATATTCAACAGATGCTCGCTCAGCTCCTCAGCAACCGGAATGATGATACCGGGAGTAATCATGACGAGGAGGGACATCTCAGCAATGATCCGCCCAAGACGGAGAGAACTAAGGGAGGCTCTTCCCTGGATGCCGAAGTCCTTAAAGGCCTTCAAGCTCAAATTTCATCCCTGGCTCAGAAGGATGAATTGAAGAAAGTGGGGGTAGTCCGTCCTTACCCACTGGAATGGGATTCGGTGCCTTATCCGCCAAAGTTCAAACCACCAACGTTGCATACGTATGATGGTAAGAGCTCGCCCAATCAGCACATCTACTATTTCCGGTCCCAGACCGGTAATGTTCTAAGCAACGACGCCATCATGGCTAGGTTGTTCATCGGCACCTTGAAAGGGGTGGCATTCGACTGGTTCCGAAGCCTTCCTCAGGGCTCTATCAATTCCTGGATCGACCTGAAAACTCGGTTCCTCTCTCGCTTCTATGAGGATGACACCGAAGTGACCATGGACAAGCTCCTTTCCACTGTGCAGAGGAAAGGCGAATCTGTCCGTGAATACATTGAGCGGTTCAGAAATCTATCTCTGATGTGCCCAGCAGGGATGCCTTTACCCATGCTTTTACAAACATGCAGACATAACTTCTCGGATCAAGTAGAAGTTCGCATGGGGGCTGTCAAGGCCCACACTTGGAAGGAACTGGTCGAACAAGCTGAGATAGCCGAAAAATCGGCTAAAAAGTTCGAGTCATCCGCCCCTAGAAGCAAATGGGGCGCGAACAACAAAGGGCGCAGCGATCTCCCGCAGTCTTCCCAAGCTAAAGGGAAGGAAATTATGTCCGTCGAGCTGACCGGGGACATGCAGTCAAAGGCCAAGAGAGCAGCTTCAACAATCAGGAGCCCAAGTTACCTCCTAAACAGTACTCCTTCAGAGACGACCAGGTGGTCACGATATTCCATCTGCTCCACAAAGGGAATAAGATGAAGTTGCCAGATGCTCGACGCCCTGATGAGATAGGGCGCACAAACGACCCTAAGTACTGCCTCTACCACAGGATGATCCACCATCCTACTGACAAGTGCTATGTTCTCAAGGATAAAATTCAAGCCTTGGTCGACGCCGGAGTCCTCACACTGAAGACGGAGCAGAAGAAAGTCACTGCCAATATGGTGACTATTGAGTTCGGCACTGCCCAGAAGGTCATGGTTCCCGACGGGACCTATTCAGCCCCGGCGCCACGGCTAGAAGTCAAGCATCCTCCAGCCATGACTCAATACAACAAGGGTCTCATCCCTTTGACATTGGAGACAGGGGAAGTTATGTGGATACACCCTGACCTCGTCCAAGACGTTACAGCGGACGTCGAAGGACTCCAGCAAAAAGGGCAAGTCCTGCAATGTCATCTCTGTCCTGCCAGATGATGGTAATCTTACTTCGGCTTCCCTCAGCGATTCAGAAGAAGAGAAGCATGCCTGTACAGCGCAGGCAGATGCGCCTCAACAGATGGGCACCCGGTCTGGAAAGTCATACCTAAGGCAGTATGACAGAACTACTGACGAGATACAGCAACAAACGGCGTCAGTACCAATGCCGACATCCACTCCAATTCCAGCCAAGGGAAAGGAAAAACCTAAGGAAGTGCGATTCGACCACGTGTTGAAGAAACCGCCAAGCCAAGGGCTAGCCACGCCCTTTCGCTTTGATATATTGGCCCACTTAGCCAATATCCCGGCTCGTATCACAATACACGAGCTTCTTCGTCTCTCTAAAGAGACAAGAGAGGGCACTCAGAGATGCGCTAGCCAACTCAGAGTCCTTTCTGACATACATGCCTGAGATTCCTGGTGATGAGATGCGGCTTTCCTGCTCAGAGTGCCATCACGCACAGTCAAAGGTACCTGCCATTACCTTCACGGCGGAAGATATGCTTCTCAAAGACAACAAGCATGATCGACCTCTGTACTATACCGGGTATATCGGTTCAACCTGTATTGAAAGGATACAAGTCGATCCGGGGTCTGCGCTCAGCATCATCCCCAAAAGGCTCCTCTACTCCTTGGCATACCACTGTACAGGTTGTCCGCAACCACCACTACAATATATGGTTTCAACGCCGGGAGCAGCCATCCGCTTGGAAAGATTCGGCTTCGCTGCAGAATCGGAAGCCTGAAGTCAGAAGTGACATGCTATGTCATTGACGCGGACACATCATACAACCTGCTACTGGGACGACCATGATCCATGCCAACTGGATCGTTCCATCCACTCTCCATCAGTGCTTCAAGTATGTTGAGGATGATGCGACAGTACGAACTGTCTTCGCTGAGAAGCAGCCCTTCAAGGGGGTGGAAAACTATTTCACAGATGCTCTCCTATATCAAGAGGCTAGTGGAACGCCGGGAGAACCATTGCCAGACAGTGATGAAAGCGGCAATGAGGCGGATTCGGAATCTGAAACGGGCATGCCGGCCATTCTGATTGGCGAGCCAATTGTAGCATGCTTTAATGATCCCCGATGTAAGATCCCTTCTGATGAGGAAGGCGAATGGATAATTAATGATAATATTTCTTTTGATTATCCTGCGAGCATCGAGTCGATCAAATCCATTATGGATGGCTCTCTTCATATGCCCGTACATGAGTCGAGTGTGGCTAGTACATCCGTGGAAGCCATAGAAGGGGCCACGCTGGTAGTCCCTCCGTCCAAGCAAGGTCAGTCGCCGATAATCTTCGGCAAAGTCCGGCCAGGGAGATCCTCAACTACAGACTCAAGCTCAGAGTCGGATGCTCCACAGTTCTTTCATTACGCGCCATCAGCGCGCCATATCATGAAGAAGATGGGTTACAACCTGAAGCAGGGAGCGGGCCTAAACTTCGGAAAAGGAAGACGCAGCTTGATGCGTAACTCTGTCCCAAGAGGGAAACCTGCAAATTACTATGATAGTACGCGCAGGGGATTGGGTTATGTTACACCCACATCATCAACAACGGTTCAGGACAAAAGCGATGGATCGATCCCATCACAGTCGGCCTCATCCTCGAATGGGACTCTGATGTCAGCATAGGAAGAATATTCGAAAGCCTCATGACTTCAAGCAGTCAGTTGGAACCCGCAGAGGTTGCCAATGAGGAATCATGGGCCCAGCAATTAAGTCTCCAATGGGAAAAGCGGTTTGAGCTGCGCGAGCGCCTACCGAAGACAAGGTGATCCAGGTCAACTTGGGTAGTCAAGATCACCCAAGCCTATTTTCATAAGTGAAAGCTTATCACTCATCGAAAAGGAAGAACTGATATACTCATAAAAGAGTATATAGATGTTTTCGCCTGGAGCTATGAAGACATGCCCGGACTGATCCACAGGTCGCTATGCACCGTCTAAACATCAAGCCCGACGTTAAGCCAGTCAAGCAGCAACAACGTCGGTTCCGCCCAAACATCATGGAGGCTATTGAAGCCGAAGTTCATAAGCTCATTGCTTGTGGCTTCATCCGGGAGGAACAACATCCAGATTGGGTGCTAACATAGTCCCCGTCCTCAAGAAGAATGGGAAAATACGAATCTGCATCGACTACCGTGATCTCAATACGGCCTGTCCCAAAGATGAATTCCCATTGCCGATCACCGATGTCATGATCGACAACACATGCGGATTCGAGAGGATGTCTTTCATGGACGGCTTCTCAGGGTACAACCAGGTCAAGATGTATCCTGATGACGAGAAGCATACTTCTTTCCGAACGCCATTGGGGGTATACTGCTACACTGTAATGCCCTTCGGACTGAAGAACGCCGGAGCAACCTACCAGCGGGCAATGAGCATGATCTTCCGCGATCATCTCGGAGACGGTGGAGTGCTATGTTGACGACATTGCTGTCAAAAGTCGCCGCAAAGATGAACATCTTCGCGATCTAAGGACGATGTTCAATATAATGCGGGCTCATCAGTGAAAATGAACCCGACAAAATCCTTTTTAGGAGTATCCAGCGGCAAATTCCTTGGGTTCATCATCACATCAAAAGGAATCCATCTAGACCCAGACAAAGTCAAAGCCATCCAGACATGCATCCACCCACAACCTCAAAGAGCTCAGAGGCTTACAAGGCAGGTTAGCCTATATCAGAAGATTCATAGCAAATCTATCGGGTCGTGCCAACCATTTACCCGACTAATGAAGAAGGGTATGCCTTCATATGGGATCGAGCTTGTCAAGAAGCTTATGAAGACATTAAGAGGTATCTCACAAAATCTCCAGTTTTGGTGGCCCCTACATCAGGGAAACCATTCCTGCTTTATGTAAAAGCCCTGGATTATTCCCTCGGCGCCTCCTCGCTCAGAAGGACGACAATGGCCATGAGCAGGCCATTTACTATCTGAGTAGAACTCTCATAGGAGCGGAATCTCGGTACAATCCTATTGAGAAGGAGTGTTTAGCTCTCGTCTTCGCTGTCCAGAAGACTCGACATTATTTGGTTGGCCAAACCATACATGTCATCTCCAGGGTGAACCCTTTACGTCTTCTCATGACGAAGCCAGGGTCGTTGAACTCAAGATTGGCTAAATGGGCACTGCTATTGTCCCAATACGACATAACCTTTACCCCTCAAAAAGGCGGTTAAAGGTCAAGCCCTTGCAGAGTTCTTGGCTGCGCATCCAGTTCCGGAACATTCAAAACTTCACGAAGACATCCCTGATGAGGTCTTCGAGTCTAATGCAACCTCAGCAGAGGAAGTGTGGCAGATGTTCTTCGACGGAGCATCACGGATGGGCCCCAAAGGCAAGATTATTGCCGGAGTAGGGGTTGTGTTCATCTCCCCACAGGATCATATCCTTCCCAGAGCGTTCTCCTTGACAGAGTCATGCTCTAATAATGTAGCGGAATACAATGCTCTGCTCATTGGTCTCCAACTCGCCCACGGAATGGGGGTACGCTATCTTGAAGCTTATGGCGATTCAAAACTGATCATTAGCCAGGTAAAAGGTGAATATGAAGTCCGCCATGAGGACTTGGTGCCTTACTATCATACAGCTATCGAACTGGCTAGCCTATTTGAAGGCTTCTACATCGGGCATGTGTCTCGATCTCAGAATACCAAGGCGGATGCTCTCGCTACACTAGCGACGACGCTAGCCTTACCGGCCGACACAGAGTATCACCTCACAGTCACAACCCGGCATCTCGTATGCTCCAAGCATATGCTAAGGATCCAAGAAGTCCATCATACCTCCGTGAATCTTGAGCCGAGGGATTGGCGCTTCCCCCTCATTGACTACGCTCTGCACGGTTTGCCTCCAGACGATCCCAAAGAAGCGGCGTCCATCAGACGAAGGTCGCTCCGTTTCTACTATGATCCACTTTGAAGACACTCTACCGTCGTTCATATGACGGTGTCCTCCTCCGTTGTCTCTCTCATTCAGAGGCACAGGAAGTGCTTAAAGAAGCACATGATGGCATTTGCGGAGCTCACCAGCCGGGTCCAAAGCTTAAAGACAGGTTGCACAGACTTGGGTACTACTGGCCGACCATGATGGCCGATGCCACCCAATATGCACGAAGGTGTAAGGCGTGCCAGGTCCATGCAGACTTCATACACCAACCTTCGGAGTTGCTCCACCCTACTGTTGCTTCATGGCCATTTGAAGCATGGGGAATCGATGTCGTAGGGCAATCAGTCCCTCTTCGGCAAGAGGTCACCGGTTTATCCTGGCAATAACCGATTACTTCTCAAAATGGGCAGAGGCCACACCTTTGGCCGAAGTCAAAACCTCCCATCTGGTTAGCTTCATCAAACACCATGTCATCTATCGATTTGGTGTCCCCAGGCGGATCATCCATGACAATGGTCCCCAATTCGTAAGCCAGGGGTTCTATCGGTTCTGCGATAAATACCGAATTCAGAATGTGGCTTCAACCGCCTACAATCCTGCCGCCAACGGCTTGGCAGAGGCATTTAACAAGACAATCATCAAGCTGCTCAAGAAGTTTGTCTCCTCGAACAAGCGAGATTGGGACGAAAAGCTCGGTGAATGCCTTTGGGCCTACCGGACTACGGTTCGGACACCGACAGGCAATACGCCTTTCTCCCTGGTATATGGGTGCGAAGCGGTCATCCCATTGGAAATCCAGGTGCCATCATTACGGGTAGCCTTGACTACTAAGATGACATCAGAAGACAATGATCGCCTGCGTCTTCAAGAGCTCGAAGCCCTAGACGATAAGCGGCTACAAGCTCAGCAACACATCGAGCTATATCAGGCTCGGATGTCAAAAGCCTTCAATAAAAAGGTCAAGCAGAGAATCTTCCATAAAGGAGACCTGGTCTTAGCCGTCAGACGACCGATGATTATGACGCACAAGACCAAAGGCAAATTTCAGCCTAAATGGGAAGGACCGTTTGTGATAGAGACAGTCTATTCAAACGGAGCATATCGCCTCATGACTGCAGATGGCGACCTCCTCATGATGTCAATCAATGGCAAATTCTTAAAGAAATACTATCCTTAATCAAGGATCTTGCTCTCGATCAAGTTAACATTACACCTCTGATCGAGATCCGCGCGTCCGGAATGCGCACAAAGAGAGCCTCTCTCTTTCTCCAAGCATATCAAACCTGCTGGTAGCTGGGGGTTTGCTTAAAATCCCAAGGGACCTGCTCCCATTTGATTCCCTCTCCAAATCACCTACCAATTCTCATCCATAGAATGGTAGGATCACATATATATTCCGCTGTTACGTTAACATTTAACCTATGACAGCAGCCCTCTCATTTCTCCTCGTGAGAACGAGATCTCCAAAGTCACTTACCAATTCTCATTCATAGAATGGTAGGACCACATATATATCTCGCTGTTACGTTAACATCAAACCTATGACAGTGATTCCCTCGTTTCTCCCCGTGAAAACGAGACTTTTCCCAAACTCCATTGCAATTTTGAGCTTGGTGGCTTCTCAACCAGTTACGTCATTGCGACCTCTGAACTGACAGATAGCCAAGTCTCATCTACCATTGAGCTTAGTGACGTCTAAATTGGTCATGTCATTGCGACCTCTGAACCAGCAGACAGCTAAGTCTCGATCCCGAGCCCTGTTGACATTTACAAAAGACAGGTCTCGATACTCGTTGACATTTACAAAAGACGAGTACCTCCTATTGATTGCAGCTTGGTGGCTTCTCAACCAGTTACGTCATTGCGACCTCTGAACTGGCAGATAGCCAAGTTTCATCTACCATTGAGCTTAGTGACGTCTCAATTGGTCATGTCATTGCGACCTCTGAACCAGCAGACAGCCAAGTCTCGATCCCGAGCCCTGTTGACATTTACAAAAGACAGGTCTCGATACTCGTTGACATTTACAAAAGACGAGTATCACCTATTGATTGAAGCTTGGTGGCTTCTCAACCAGTTACGTCATTGCGACCTCTGAACTGGCAGATAGCCAAGTTTCATCTACCATTGAGCTTAGTGGCGTCTCAAATTGGTTATGTCATTGCGACCTCTGAACCAGCAGACAGCTAAGTCTCGATCCCAAGCCCTGTTGACATTTACAAAAGACAGGTCTCGATACTCGTTGACATTTACAAAAGACGAGTACCTCCTATTGATTGCAGCTTGGTGGCTTCTCAACCAGTTACGTCATTGCGACCTCTGAACTGGCAGATAGCCAAGTTTCATCTACCATTGAGCTTAGTGACGTCTCAATTGGTCATGTCATTGCGACCTCTGAACCAGCAGACAGCCAAGTCTCGATCCCGAGCCCTGTTGACATTTACAAAAGACAGGTCTCGATACTCGTTGACATTTACAAAAGACGAGTATCACCTATTGATTGAAGCTTGGTGGCTTCTCAACCAGTTACGTCATTGCGACCTCTGAACTGGCAGATAGCCAAGTTTCATCTACCATTGAGCTTAGTGGCGTCTCAAATTGGTTATGTCATTGCGACCTCTGAACCAGCAGACAGCTAAGTCTCGATCCCGAGCCCTGTTGACATTTACAAAAGACAGGTCTCGATACTCGTTGACATTTACAAAAGACGAGTATCACCTATTGATTGAAGCTTGGTGGCTTCTCAACCAGTTACGTCATTGCGACCTCTGAACTGGCAGATAGCCAAGTTTCATCTACCATTGAGCTTAGTGGCGTCTCAAATTGGTTATGTCATTGCGACCTCTGAACCAGCAGACAGCTAAGTCTCGATCCCGAGCCCTGTTGACATTTACAAAAGACAGGTCTCGATACTCGTTGACATTTACAAAAGACGAGTATCACCTATTGATTGAAGCTTGGTGGCTTCTCAACCAGTTACGTCATTGCGACCTCTGAACTGGCAGATAGCCAAGTTTCATCTACCATTGAGCCTAGTGGCGTCTCAAATTGGTCATGTCATTGCGACCCCTGAACCAGCTGACAGCTAAGTCTCAATCTCGATGCTTGCTGACATTTACAAAAGGCAAGTATCTCCCTTCCTTTCAAGCCCCGCAAAGGGCTAACCTCGAGACTGGCAACGTCCCATTCGGTTATGTTACTGCAACCTCTGAACCAACAGACAGTCATGTCTCATTATCTAAACAACAGACGACAAAAGAAAAATTTTCTATTAAATCCAAAAGGATGGGATACATGGAGGAGCCTATAGGCGTACATGATAAGATCGGATCCGATCTCCGAGCGAAGCTAGCCGCGTCCTCCTGTCATCTTCAGCCTGGGCCAGCGCCTGTGATCTTAGCTCTGCCTCATCGAAGTCCACCGCCTGAGCCAGACGAGCCTCGGTCTCCGCCAAAGTCGCCCTCTGTGATGACTTCCGCTCCGCCAGTTCCTCACTTCGAGCCCTGAGCTGCTTAAGCCGCGCAGACTCTTCATGACGCATCTGTGTAGCCTTCGACAAGAGGAGATTTGCCTTTCGGATCATCTCTTCAGCCCTCTTGATCTTATCTTCAGCGTCAAAAAGAGCACTGTTGGAAGCATCAATTGCACTCCCAACCTCTGCTTCCTCTGCCTCCAAGGACCTCAAGTCAGAGGAGATAGCCTCAACAGCCTCTTGGGCAGCGAGCTGAGCCTCGCGCTTCTGGGCGACAAGACGTGCGAGCCGTTCATCAGCCAAAGACGCTGCGTCGGAACGATAGAAATGGCGCCATTCCTCCACGTCCTTCTCAAGGTCATCTACCAGGAGCTCCAGAGCAGTAGCTTGATGGTACCCCTCAAAGTCCCGGATACACTCAATGCCACGGGAGAGAACCATCTTCAGCTTCGAAAATGGCACAGGCGAGCCCTTCAAGACTAGACCGATAGTCTGCTCCAAACTATTATAGAAGCTGTCGACCAGATTACCGATAAAGTCATTCTCAGCTTCATCAACCCTTGAGACAACCTCGGAGCAATCTACCAACCTAGTCGACACCACCGCGGAAGAAGAAGCGGGAACATCGACAGCAGCAGGGCAAGCCAAAGGTGACCTCGGCGGAGTCCTCAGCGACACCAGCACGCCAGCCACCGCGGAGGTAGGACTGGCAACCACCTCCTGAGCAGCAGGCTCAACTACCAGCGTCGGGGAGGTAGGGCTCACAATCACCCTCAATGCCGTATTCGGCAAGACAGTCTGCACCCCACTCGTTGATATGACTGGAAGTGGGGGTACCTCCGGGACTGCCGCCTCTTCAACCTCAGGGCCCTCCGCTGATTTGGGCTGATAAAAAGGCAGGTCGCCATACAGCGCGTCTAACACAGCAGCGTCTGCCCGGTCGAAGCGCTCATATCGCCCTTTGACCCTCCAGGAAAACCCTCCGCCTCTTGCCAAGCTGATGCACCTTGGGGACGAATACCTGCAACAAAACCAAGGTCAAAAAGGGGGACGCAACAAATAGGCGAGGACCAAGAGATCTTAGTCTTACCGAAGGCCGATGTCACCTCGTCAGCCGTATCAGAATCCAAGGGTCCCATCGGAAAGTTCTTACCAGACTCAACGCGGATAGCCGGCCCACTCGCCGATTCCTCCGCAGACCACCCGGCAGAGCTGGATGCCATAGGACTTCCTCTAGAAGCCTCAGCGCCCGAAGGGCCAATATCGGCCGCATGATCCCCAGACTCCTCCGAGCGAGCAAAGGAACCAGCTGCACTTCCATAAGAAAACAGGGGATCGTAGTGCTCCCCTTGCCCTCCAATTGCCTCAGCTCCTGCAACAAAAAGCAAATGATGAGTTATGTAAAGCGCGCTGAAGACATATTAGATGGGGCCAATCTTACCAGTAGTCGGTTCAGCAACCGACGGCTCAGCCACTAATGGAGCAGCAGAAGGAAGCGCAGTAGAGGGTTCGCCCTCTACCACAATTGTAGGAGCATGACGACGGGGCCTCTTCGCCGACGACTTCCTACGGGATCCACTCCCACGCTTCCTTTTGAAGTGGACCTCAGAGTCCTCTTCCTCCACTTCTTCCACATGATGTGGGGGAGCTGCTCCCACTACACCAGACCCGGCTTCACGAGCACCAGCTTCGTGGGCATCAGCCCTTGTCTCTGCCTCAAAGCGAGGGCTCCCCGCATCAGAAGCCTCGCTGTCATCTATAGCGATGAACTCCTCTATGCCAGGAACACGGACTCGTTTGCCCTCCATCTTATCAGAAGCCTTCTGCTTCATCCGATGAGAAATTAACCTCACACCCGAACGGTTGACGTTAAACCTAGCAGGTGTAGAGTTCGAAGCCGCATACCATTGGCAGAAACACAGGGTCGTCCATAGGCCGGGATCCCTCAACGGCGTGCGTAGCCACGCTCCAGTGTCATCCGCGGTAAAGAACCGCCAAGCACGAGCCCCATCAATGAGGCTCCCCATGAAAGCCAGGTCCGGATTCGGGTTGCCCACATACAACTGGTCATACCCAAATTGGCGGGCGAACCGGCTCGGGATGTAGGGCTCCATGTAGCAGGTATCCCCACTCCGGTACAGCAGATGCGAGGGCCGGATACACACCAGCCACTCGAAAACACCCCGACTCATGGGGGACCGACCTGATTCCACATCACGGAATTCCTCGTTGTATCCTGCACCCCGCAGGCGAGGAAAACAGCGGAACAGGCTGTAAGCGTCATAACGACGCACTAACTTACGGGCCTCGGCCACATAAGTTTTCTGCCACAAACAGCCTTCAAAACGACGGAGAAGCGCCGTTTGAACACCCGGCGGAGGGTCCTCCCCAGCTCCAATTAAAGTAGGGCAGTGCAAGGCGAACCACGCCATCAAGTAGGTGTACGGTAAACCTACCCTAGGATTGGGCCCGTCACAAGGCAGGATGGCACCCTTCCCCCGCCTTGACGCCATCGGCCTGCAGAAAGCCTCCGTCAGAACACGAAGGCCCCTCTGAATACAACACACCATGGCCGGGAGAAGACCCAGACCGTGGCCATGGACCAAGCGAACGGCAGGCAGCAGCACATTCGGGTGAACAATGTCCACCCGAAGAAGAAGGCACGACACACTTCTTTAACCAGATGGTCAAGAAGCCAGCCAGCAACGCCTTGCGAGACATAGGCCGACGGGCCTGATGGTGAAAGCTCCGAAGAACATCACCCTTCTCGAAAGGACCATCATCTTCTGTCACGACGATGTCCTTTTCAGCATGCACCTCCATCCTTGCCAAAGATGTCCTCTTCAGCAACTCCGCAATGAGCTGCCTCGGGCGCACTAGTCATGTCCGGGAACAAGTAGTTCCCCCAGCTCTTCAAGCTCTTCGAGCTACCCTTGCCACCAGTGTGGATGCTGGAACAAATGTGCAGGTGGCACATCAATTCCCGATATGTCTCAAGCAAAGCAGGCTCTTGCTTCTCCAAGAAGAGCCAACTCCGTCTCACACGGAAAATACTCTTCATATGGAAGAGACCCGAAGGGCAAAGCAGAGATCTCTCGCATCTCATGCAGGGCCATGCCCAATTCACCAACCGGGGTGAAGAAAGTCCCCGAGGCTGGGCAGTACAACTCAAGGATGGCGTAGAAGCACGCCACCTTCATCTCAATGCCGTAGCAGGTCGCCCTGACGGCCTCATAGAGGTTCAACCTCTCTAATTCCCCCTCAAAATGATTGAGGATATAATTGGTCAACTCCGCCCACCATGACCTAGGAGGGTGGACCCAACCAGGAGCCCTGAAATCTGTGGCGGGGTAGTTCCCCTCAGCCTCGCAGAACTGAGTACCGAAGGTCGGCGCCGCAGCTGGATTCTCTCCTACTGGAAGGTCCCGCGACACCTTCCCAGGGTATAGCCCTATTATGCTACGAGGAGGGCCCGCCCTCGAATAGCCGGTCTGGAATGCCAACCTCCCGACACTTATAGACTCGGCATTTAGGCTCACGCCCCACGCCATCTTCTGAGCCTGAGTCACGCTCGCGAAGGAAGACAAAGCGAAATGCCGCTTAGTAGACGGGAGATAGAATCTCTCGCCATCCAACTGGAAGATCCACTGGCCTTCGCCGGCCTGCAGCTGGCGATCGGGATCAGGTGCAGCATCCCCGAACATGAAGTCAGGCTTTTTGTAAGCCTGACGGTCGATATCTTCAAACGAAGCCGTAGTCAAGATGCTCCGCATGGCCTGCGGGCCACCGCTCTGAATGAGCGTATCCCGTACAAGGGGGCTCGGCTCACTGAACAAGGAAGCCTGCCCGATGAACTGCAAGCTGATGCTCTCTGCTCGACTGGTTACGCCAAATAGACTGTTCTGAAGGCCGGAGGCGTAATGTACTGCAAAAACAAAAAAAAAAAAAAAATGAACTATGATTAGTTCACCAATCAAATGGACGCGAAGACATAAAAATTCGCTAAGGCATAGCCTCGCCCAGTAAGCAGGAACAGCGGGATAATAGCTTTGATAAAAAGCTTCGCTTCACAGATAAGACTGCATCTTTGCAGGAACTGGCATAGCCCTAAGGGCTGACGTCATCAAAAGGACTTCATGACCAACAGTCGTCCTTCGTGGCCACGACTGAAGGCACACGACCCATATCCTGTTCCTCAACAGGATGAAGACTGCCCCAAGCAATGGCTTCCTATGGAAGCCCAAGGGAAGAACTGTTCAGTTCTTACTTCCCTGGTGCAAGTAAAATAGGGAAGTTAAGGGAAACGAGTTCCCTGATAAGGACAGATCATATTCGATCGTCCTAATCGCCGAGTATCGACTCCAAAGGATGAAGACCACTCTCTAATCAAATTGGAGAGTCTCTTACCAGCGATTGGTCGCTCAATGAACGGAGGAGGAGGACCCTCCGCTGCAGAAGTCGCTGCTTCCTTTCCCGCTCGTCTCTTGGGCGCCATTGAAGGAATGCAAGAGTGCTCAAAGTACTCTGAAGCAAAGGAGGAAGAAGAAGAGGAAGAGATAGAAAGTTCTCTAAAAATAAAGGGAGATCTTCCCATATTCAGCCCAATCGGGCTTTTATAGGCCAATCAGCGCCTAAATCAAGGCCTCGAAAAAGGGCACATGTCGCCGTTTCGAATTAATTCGAAACAGTGCCCGAAGCGCCTGAGGCGCTTTTCCCAAAGTGCGACGGTTCAACCCCACTAAAGGGTTAACTCCGCGCAGGAGCAAAGTGCGGGCTTCGCACAAACCTTCAAAGACTTCGCCAGGAGGTCTACCTTAGCCCGCCAAAGAGGCTGCTGTTTGCGGGACATGCCGGTCTCGCGAAGATCATTCGAAGAAAGGACAATGTCCTTAACTCTGCATACAGTTCAGCCCAGCTATGGCCAGACTCTCAGTGAAAGCAAGCAAATCAGATGATCAGACAATGAACTTTCATTGATTCAAAAGCAAGGGTACATTGATATTACATCGAAGTTGTGTTTCATACAACACACTCAGTTGCCCAACAAAGATCTTTTGAGGCATACAAGCGGTTTTATCTGCTACCAAGCCAGATCAACGGGACAGGAAAGGCCTTCCTCCTGCACAAGGCCGTAATCCTTCGCACATGAGCAGATGGTGCCGCGAGGACACGGTCATTTTTCTCCACAAAATGGCAGATCTTACCAGGCCATTTTTGTTGAAGCCTGGCAATAAAAGCTTATCGCCGCCAACACGTCAGATCACCTATAATGGGAACTAGTTTTGATGCTAGTGATCTGACGGGTGTGAGGCCCACTCCCATGAAGTGGATCGTCCCCGACGAAGGCCACCAAAGTTGAAAGTCGGCAGCCAGCCTCACCTCAGATCGAATCATCTCGGATAAGAGGCTGCCAACAGCCCCTGGGACGCGCATCCGCTGCCCGAATTGTTCCTCCTGCTTAAAAGTAAAGCTTCAACCGGGGAAGCATAAGGCAATTTTATGGCTTCTTCCATCAAGTCACCAGACTGGCAAGCATAGCTCGCTGCAAGGCAAATTGAAGCAAGTTAGCAGTTAAGCACAGAAAGAGCTGCAAAAACATTAAGTCAGATTCTTCAGCGGCAAAGCAATCCGACTTCAGCAGAGGACAAGTTCCACCTGCACAGCAACCATGGGCTGGCTCAGCAAACGCCAAGTCCTAGCCTCGCCTATACGGCAAAGTCAGACTGATCTTGTGAAGAACAGTCTCAACCTCGCCAATATGGCAAGACTGGCTCAACTATTGAAGAAGCCAAGTCCCAAGTCCTGCCTGCGCAGCGGACTTAACAAGCAATGGTCTTTCTGATCAAATCAAGATGATGGTTTCGCAGAAAGCCGTGATGAGATCCTTCTCTGCAGCAGCCAATTGCAAGATGAAGAACAAGGGAAGCTAATCTCTGAAGCGAGCTGCCAAAGCTAAATCAAGGGAGATGAGTTCCCTAAAAAGCGGTGAAGTCTTTGAATGATCAAGACTTACTGGTCCTTGGCCGGTTAGACAACCAGGGTGGGCTTTCCCACTAATTCTGAGATCTGAGTATCTCTCACAACCAAGAGAAGGGAAGAAGAAAGGCAAGGCACTTCTCTTCAGAGGACCTCAAGTGTCCTATTTATAGGCCCCATGGCCTGAGCACAACCACCTCAAGCGTGGAAGCACGAGCGCACTTAAGGCATTCATTGCGCCTTGATGACAGGGACGGTTCCCATTGGAACCGTACAAGGGAAGAAAACGTCTCCCTCATAAAAGGCACTTATGGCGCCTTGAATAAAGGGAATATCCTCCCTTGGAAACGTGCAAATCGGAGAACATCTCTCTCGATTGGCGCGAAAGAAGGAATGATCCTCCTCGTAACCGCCCCACGGCAGTTGGCTTTGAAAAAGCAACAGGAGTTCCAAAGCGAACTTATTTCTTGAAAGCCCAGATGCGGAGCTACCCCGACGCGAAGCTATTCGCGAACCAGTGCAAACTCTTTGGCAGATCCATCCCAAAGCAGGATTGAAGGCGAAGCTGAACTCAACCATCATGGAGATGTTCATACTCCACACCACCATCACAGCAGTTCAAAGTATTTCGAAGTCTGGGCTATTGCAGACTTTCGAAAACTTTGAAGGGGGTCTTGTTGACACTTAAAAAAGACAAGATTCTCATTGGTCCGAACGATGTCTAAACTTGTTGACATTTACAAAAGACAAGGGACAGACGAGCTGAAGACCAGTTTTTCACCCAACTCCAAGGGACGAGGAAGCGGTTTGGACTCCACTGATCCAGCAAGCAGAACAGTGAACCCGGATTGTTTCTAAACAGACCTCAGCAGGTCTAAAATGCTAGCATTTAGCATTACATTAGCCCAAAGAGATAGCCTCGTTTGAGAGGCTAACATCATCCAGAGCATCGCCAGGAAGCTAACTGACAGCTTCGCCGAAAAGCCTCTTTTCGGACTTCGCCAGGAATTGCCTCTAGCTCCGCTATGAGCTTCAAAGCGGGCAGCTCCGCCATCAGCCTGCTATGGTCAACCTTTGACCAATCAAATCTCCTGATAAGATCGGATTCAATCTAATCAAATCCAATCAGGATTCAAATATGGCAGGTGATTGCCACAATCTCTTGACTCTCTTGAAACGAGTAAGTGGATCGAGGAGAATCAATCAACGATATGGAAAGGATCATAACACATCGGAAAGATCAACCGACTTGCCATTTTCTAGCTCCGCGGAAGCTATTATAGCCTCGCAGCAAGGCTACTTTCCAGATTCAAACAGATTCGGTTCAATCTGTTTCTATATCTTCAAAGGGGACGATTATACCCTTACTTTCCCTATAAATAGCCCATCAGGGGCACAAGGGAGGGGGATCGCATCGCATCAGATCGAGGAGGATCATCAATTGATCATCGGCGAGATTGGCGTCTTCTCAAAGATCGGACTTCTTCATCAACGCACCGTGCAATCTCTAATTCAGAGACCTTTCAAGAGAAATACTTCTCTTCTCAGGGTGGCGATACCCTAACAACCTCTTTTCCTCAAGGAATCTCCGGAACCAGGCGAGAAGGAATTCCTCACAGAAGTGGTTTTGAGAAGTAGTCAGAGGGTTCTACCAATCCTCTATTCTCTGATTCCCGGAACCAGGCGAGAAGGGAATCTCATCGCTCGCATCGTCAAAGGGACAAAGTGGTCGCGCGCTGACCAGACTCCTATCGGCACATTTTCCCAGAATCTCTGAGGAGATCTACTTGTAATCTTTTTAAGAATACTTGTAATTTAGCTCCTCAAACTTTTTTATTTGTAAGTTTTTCCCCTTTGCAAACATAATGGAAAACAGTCATGATTGACAACACATGCGGGTTCGAAAGGATGTCTTTCATGGACGGCTTTTCAGGGTACAACCAGATTAAGATGTATCCCGACGATGAGAAGCATACTTCGTTCCGAACACCATTGGGGGTATACTGCTACACTGTAATGCCCTTCGGACTGAAAAACGCTGGAGCAACCTATCAGCGGGCAATGAGTATAATCTTCCGCGATCATCTCCGAAAAACGGTGAAATGCTATGTCGACGACATTGCCATCAAAAGCCGCAACAAGAATGAACATCTTCGCGACCTGATAACGATGCTCCACATAATGCGGGCTCATCAACTGAAAATGAACCCGACAAAATCCTTCTTGGGAGTGTCAAGTGGCAAGTTCCTTGGGTTTATTGTCACATCCAAAGGGATTCATCTTGACCCAGACAAAGTCAAAGCCATTCAGAGCATGCATCCACCGAGGAATCTCAAAGAGCTCAGAGGCTTGCAAGGTAGACTGGCTTATATTAGAAGATTCATTGCAAATCTCTCAGGCCGCTGTCAACCGTTCACCCGACTCATGAAAAAGGGTGCTTCCTTCGTATGGGATCAAGCTTACCAGGAAGCTTATGAAGACATCAAGAGGTACCTCACAAAGCCTCCAGTCTTAGTGGCCCCTACATCAGGGAAACCATTCTTGCTTTATGTAAAAGCTATGGACTACTCCCTCGGTGCCCTCCTCGCTCAAAAGGACGACAATGGCCATGAGCAGGCCATTTATTATCTGAGCAGAACTCTCATAGGAGCGGAATCTCGCTACAACCCTATCGAGAAAGAGTGTTTAGCTCTCGTCTTCGCTGTTCAGAAGACACGACATTATTTGGTCGTCCAGACCATACATGTCATCTCCAGAGTAAACCCATTGCGTCTCCTTATGACGAAGCCAGGATCATTGAATTCAAGATTGGCTAAGTGGGCACTTTTATTGTCTCAATACGACATTATCTTCACGCCTCAGAAGGCGGTTAAAGGCCAGGCTCTTGCAGAATTCTTGGCTGCTCATCCAGTTCCGGAGCATTCAAAACTTCACGAAGATATCCCTGATGAAGTCTTCGAGTCTAATGCAACCTCAGAAGAGGAAGTATGGCAGATGTTCTTTAATGGAGCATCGCGAATGGGCCCTAAAGGCAAGATTATTGCCGGAGTGGGGGTTGTGTTTATCTCCCCACAGAATCATGTCCTGCCCAGAGCATTTTCTCTGACAGAATCGTGCTCCAACAATGTAGCGGAATATAATGCTCTGCTCATTGGCCTTCAGCTCGCTCATGGAATGGGGGTATGCTACCTTGAAGCCTATGGCGATTCAAAACTGATCATCAATCAGGTTAAAGGCGAATATGAAGTCCGCCATGAGGACTTGGTGCCTTATTACCATACAGCCATCGAATTGGCTAACCTATTTGAAGGTTTCTACATCGGGCATGTGTCTCGATCTCAGAATACCAAGGCGGACGCTCTTGCTGCATTAGCAACAACACTAGCCTTGCCAGCCGACACCGAGTATCACCTCACAATCGCAACTCGACATCTTGTATGCTCCAAGCACATGCTAAGAATTTGAGAAGTCTATAATGTCTCCACGGATCTTGAACCAAGAGATTGGCGCTTTCCTCTCAGTGACTATGCTTTGCACGGTCTGCTTCCAGACGATCCTAAAGAAGCGGCGTCCGTCAGACGAAGGTCTCTCTGTTTCTACTACGATCCGACTCTGAAGACACTTTACCGTCGTTCATATGACGGTCTCCTCCTCCGTTGCCTTTCCAATTCAGAGGCACAGGAAGCGCTCCAAGAAGCGCACGACGGCATTTGCGGAGCTCATTAGCCAGGTCCAAAGCTCAAAGACAGGTTGCATAGGCTTGGATATTATTGGCCAACTATGATAGCCGATGCCATCCAATATGCACGAAGGTGTAAAGCATGCCAAGTCCATGCAGACTTCATACACCAGCCTTCGGAGTTGCTCCACCCGACTGTTGCTTCATGGCCATTCGAAGCATGGGGAATCGACGTCATAGGGCCAATCAGCCCCTCTTCAACAAAAGGACACCGGTTTATCCTGGCAATAACCGACTACTTTTCAAAATGGGCGGAGGCTATACCACTGGTTGAAGTCAAAACCTCTAATGTGATTAATTTCATCAAGCACCATGTCATTCATCGATTGGTGTCCCTAGGCGGATCATCCACGACAACGGTCCCCAATTCATAAGCCAAGTATTCTATCGGTTCTGCGATAAATACCGAATTCAGAATGTGGCTTCAACTGCCTATAATCCCGCCGCTAATGGCTTGGCGGAAGCATTCAACAAAACGATCATCAAGCTACTCAAGAAATTCGTCTCCTCGAACAAGCGAGATTGGGACGAAAAGCTTGGTGAATGTCTTTGGGCCTACCGAACCACGGTTCGGACACCGACAGGCAATACGCCTTTTTCCCTGGTATATGGGTGCGAAGCAGTCATCCCGTTAGAAATCCAGATGCCATCATTGCGAGTTGCTCTGACTACCAAGTGCACATTAGAAGACAATGATCGATTGCATCTTCAAGAGCTCGAAGCCTTAGATGAGAAGCGGCTACAAGTTCAGCAGCATATCGAGCTATATCAAGCTCGAATCTCAAAGCCTTCAATAAGAAGGTCAAACAGAGAGTCTTCCAAAAAGGAGACCTGGTTTTAGCCGTCAGACGACCGATGATTATGACGCACAAGACCAAAGGCAAATTTCAGCCTAAATGGGAAGGACCGTTTGTCATAGAAACAGTCTATTCAAACGGAGCATACCGCCTTATGACTTCAGATGGCGACCTACTCATGATGCCGATCAATGGCAAATTCTTAAAGAAGTATTATCCTTAATCAAGGATCCTTCTTATGATCAAGTTAACATTACACCTCTGATCAAGACCTTCGTGTGCAAAGTACACACAAAGAGAGCCTTTCTCTTCCTCCAAGCGAGATCATACAACCATAAACCAGTAGGAACCTGGCCGTATACTGGTTGTCTTAAAGGAGAGTCAGGGTTACACATACGTTAACCAGACGATCCAATATCCTTAACGATTAAGGACAGAGGAAAATGTTGGCTTTTAAGCCCAACATAAGTCCTCGACAACTCATCATGCTGAGGGGAATAGCATGGCTAGCCCAATTCAAACGGTAGTTGGTAAAGGCATATCAAACCCGTTGACAGTTGGGGGTTTGCTAAAAATCCTAAGGGACCTGTTCCCATTTGATTCCCTCTCCAAAATCACTTACCAATTCTCGTCCATAGAATGGTAAGGCCACATACACATTTCGCTGTTACGTTAACATTAAACCTATGACAGCAATTTCCTCATTTCTCCCCATGAGGACGAGACCTCCAAAATCACTTACCAATTCTCGTCCATAGAATGGTAAGTCCTCAAATACATTTCGCTGTTACGTTAACATTAAACCTATGACAACAATTCCCTCGTTTCTCCCCGTGAGAGCGAGACCTCCAAAGTCACTTACCAATTCTCATCCATAGAATGGTAAGACCACATATACATTTCGCTGTTACGTTAACATTAAACCTATGACAGTGATTCCCTCGTTTCTCCCCGTGAAAACGAGACTTCTCCCAAATTCCACTACAAACTCGATACTCGTTGACATTTACAAAAGACGAGTATCACAAATCTTGAGCTTGGTGGCGTCTCATTCGGTTATGTCATTGCGACCTCTGAACCAGCAGACAGCTAAGTCTCAACCCCGAGCCCTGTTGACATTTACAAAAGACAGGTCTCGATACTTGTTGACATTTACAAAAGACAAGTATCACCAACCTTGAGCTTGGTAGCGTCTCATTCGGTTATGTCATTGCGACCTCTGAACCAGCAGACAGCCAAGTCTCAATTTCGAGCTTGTTGACATTTACAAAAGACAAGTCTCAACCCCGAGCCCTGTTGACATTTACAAAAGACAGGTCTCGATACTTATTGACATTTACAAAAGATAAGTATCACAAACCTGAAGCTTGGTGGCGTCTCAATCGGTTATGTCATTACGACCTCTGAACCAGCGACAGCTAAGTCTCAATTCCGAGCCCTGTTGACATTTACAAAAGACAGGTCTCGATACTCGTTGACATTTACAAAAGACGAGTATCACCAAACCTGAAGCTTGGTGGCGTCTCAATCGGTTATGTCATTGCGACCTCTGAACCAGCAGACAGCTAAGTCTCAATTTCGAGCCCTGTTGACATTTACAAAAGACAGGTCTCGATACTCGTTGACATTTACAAAAGACGAGTATCACCAAACCTGAAGCTTGGTGGCGTCTCAATCGGTTATGTCATTGCGACCTCTGAACCAGCAGACAGCTAAGTCTCAATTTCGAGCCCTGTTGACATTTACAAAAGACAGGTCTCGATACTTGTTGACATTTACAAAAGACAAGTATCATCAACTTTGAAGCTTGGTAGCTCCTCAACCAGTTATGTCATTGCGACCTCTGAACTGACAGACTGCCAAGTCTCAGCATTCAATCCAACAAAGGACTATTCTCTCAAATGGCACCAATACAATTTGGAACCGACAATTCAGAAAGCGGAGCAATTTGAAGATTCAACAGGGAGTCAAAACAAAAAATGATTATTTTCATTGATTCCAAAAAGGAGGGATACATGGAAGCATATGTATTACGACCTACAGTCGTACATTGTAGGATCTGAGCCGCTCTCCAAGGGAGTCCAGCCTCGTCCTCCTGTCATTGATTGGTATTCAATTCTGCATATTTTACCACATTATTCCCATGCATATTACAAATAAAAATATGATTTTTACTCATATTCTCTCTATTTTTGCAGGTCCACATCTGAAATAAGAAAAAGCCCAAAATCACTTTAATTAGCAATAATTAAAGAGATTAATTAAAAAGCCCAAAAGAGAGCCCAAGTTTGAGCCCAGGATCTGGAGAATTCTACGCGCCAGCTCACTCTTCCAGAAGATCCACGTGGCTAACAACTTCTAACAACCTCGCAACAGAAATCCGTTGCCCAACAACCTAATGATTGCCGCAATTTCTAGAAGAATGCCGCAATTTTGCGGCAGTTGCGAGTCTGTTAGGGCCCAGATTCCTGCCACCTGTCCATCTTCTGGAGACTTCTCTCTGAGGCCTATAAATACAGGACCAGGGCCTTCGTGAAAAGACTGAACAGAGAAGAGACAGGAGAAATTAGGGGAAAGTCTTGTATTTTGTTTTAGTATTCTCTAGGTTTTAGTCTCCTCTTCTTCCTCCCTAGAAATTCTGCAAAAGAGAGTTGTAAGAAAGAGAAAGCTTGTGTACACCAAGGAGTGACAACTTGTGAAGCAAGGATTGATCCATTCTCTTCTTCTCTACTTGAGCATTTTCTAGTATTACTTGTTTCTTTGATTCTAACTTTACTTTACTTGCACTTTAATTCATGCTTTGCTTTTCTTTTCTTGTAATGGCTAGTAGCTAACTTTTCTACCATGAACTAGCTAACCACTAACCTTGCTAACTACTAACTCATGGGTGATTGCTATCTTTAATCTTGCAAGTTGTATGGCCTTCTCTTCTCCGATGGGTTACTTTCATGCTTGGCAAGTTCTTGTTGTAATTCTCCATATGATTCATGTGTGCCTCATTTAGAGCCTTGTCTTTAGAACAAGTGCCTTGATAGAACATGGAGATGGATCACCAAACATATGCTATTTGTTGTACAACTTCTTTACTTCAATTAATGAATGTTGTATCTTCTTCCTTAGCATCCCTTGTGTGTCGCTCTTTTGATTCCATTATTGAAAGTCTATCTTGTAGGCCAATGACATCTATGAGGCTACAAGATAAGTCCAAGAGTGATCACCCGTCATTCAAGTGGGAAAGTAATTAGACCAACACGCAAGATAAATCTATGCCGATGAATCAACATGAGGCACGCATTCACCATCACGGAGTTTAGTAAGTTTTTAGCAAGGTAGTAAGGTTAGCTAGTCATGGTTTTCTCCACCTTAAAAGTCTCCTTCAAAGTTTTCTTTCTTTTAGTTTTCTCCACCTTAAAAGTCTTCTTCAAAGTTTTCTTTCTTTTAGTTGTAATTCCAAAGCCAATCTTCTTTTTGATTTCTTTTCCTTTTATTTCCATCATGCACAAAGCCACCGGTTCTTTCATTTCTTTTTCCACAATTCTTTTATTCTTTTAAAGACAAAGAAGAATCTTCGTTTTCTATCTTCACAACGAACCGTAATGCTTCCATCGCAAGCTCTCCCTGAGAATCGACTCGGTATAGCCCATGCTATAACGGAGATAGGAAAGGGTATATTAAACATTTGAAATACATTTGTGGAGTGATTAAAGCACTAAGGTTGATTCTAAACCTTATCTCTTTTACATAATATCTGTGCAATCTACCACACTATTCTTTCCCAATCAGTCATCAGCAGCCTGGGCAAGCGCTTGCGACCTCAGCTCGGCCTCATTGAAATCCACTGCCCTTCCCCAGCATGTAGTTGGTGGTCAGGGTCTGGTGCGGCATCCCCGAACATGAAATCGGGCCTCCTATAAACTCGACGGTCAACGTCTTCAAGAGGAGCTGTGGTAAGGATACTCCTCGTGGTATATTGGTCACCACTATGAATGAACGTGTCCCGAACGATGGAACTCCGCTCACTGAACAGAGAAGCCTGCCCTTGAAATTGCAAGCTCATATTGCCATCCGATCCCATGGTCATCCCGAACAGGTTGTTTGAGGGACCAGGAGTATAGTACACTGCAAGAACAAAGAGAAACTGCGATTAGTTCACCAGCCAAAGCGAACGCAAAGATATGAATACCACCAAGGTATAGCTTCGCCCAGCGAGTAAAGTAGACAAGGCAATGGCTTTAACAAAGCCTAATCTCGCAGGAAAGTCTGCGTGTTGCAGAAAGTGCCTAAGTGCTAACTTCGCCTAAACAAAAGAGGTATAGCCTTAACGGCTGATGTCATCAAAAGGGCATTATGGTCAGAAAGCCATCCTTGACGGCCACGACTGAAGGGACAGACCCTCATCCTGTTCTTCAACAGGACGAAGACAGCCCAAGTAATGGCTTCGTACGGAAGCCTAAAGAAGAACTGATCAGTTCTTTATTCCCTGTGCAAGGAAAATAGGGAAATCCATGGGAACGGGTTCCCTAATAAGGACAGATCATATTCGATTGTCCTGGTAGCCAAAGATCGGCTTTAAGGGAAAGAGAGACCGCAGTCTCTAAATCAGAAGGGAAAGTCTCTTACCGGCAACTGGTCGCTCGATGACCGAAGGAGGAGGACCCTCCGCTACAGAAGTTGCCACTTCTTTACCCGCTCGTCTTTTGGGTGCCATTGAAGAGCTGCAAAAGTTCTCAAAGTTCTCTGAATGAAGAAGGAAGAGGAAGAGGGAAAGTCAAAAATTTCTCTGAAAAAGGAGATCTTTTCCTGCTCAGCCCGATCGGGCTTTTATAGGCCAATCAGCGCCTGAAACGAGGCCTCGAAAAAGGCACAAAGCCGCCGTTTCGAATTAATTTGAAACGCCGCCCGAAGCGCCTCCCCGAGAAGCGCTGATTCAATCCCACTGAGGGTTAACTTCGCCCTGGATTAAAATGCGGGCTTCGCGCAATCCTTCAGGGACTTCGCCGAAAGGCTTATCTTAGCCCCTTAAAAAGGCGCTGTTCGCGGGACATACCATTCTCGCGAAGTTCATTCAAAGAAGGGACTATGCCCTTAACTCCGCATACAGTTTAGCCCCGCTATGGCCAAACTTTCAATGAAAGTAAGCAAAAATCAGATGATCAGAAGATGAACTTTCATTGATTTAAAAGGAAGGGTACATTGATATTACATCAAAGTTGTGCTTCATACAACACATTCAGTGGCTCGACAGGGTCATTTGCGCAAAAGGCATACAAGCGGTTTTATCTGCTTCTAAGTCAGACCGACTGGACACGAAAGGCCTTCCTCCTGCACAAGGCCGTAACCAGTTGTGTCACGGAGACACGGCCATAATTCTCCACAAAAATGACAGATTTTGCCACTAGAAAGCGAGGTCATCTTTGTTGAAGCCTGGCAATAAAACTTATCGTCGCCAACACGTCAGATCACCTATAATGGGAATTGGCACTGATATCAGTAATCTCACAGGTGTGACATCCGCCTTCCCGAAGAGGATCGTCTTGGATAAGCGGCTACCAGCCTCACCTCAGAACGAATCATTTCGTATAAGAGGCTGCCAATAGCCTCTGGGACACACATCGGCTGCCCCAAGTTATTCCTCCTGCTTAAAAGTAAAGCTTCAACCGGGGAAGCATAAGGCAATTTTATGGTTCCTTCCGTCAAGTCACAAGATTGGCGAACATAGCTCACTGCAATGCAAAATTGGAGCAAGTTAGCAGTTAAACACAAAAGATACTGCAAAAGAGCTAAAGTCGAATTCTTTGGGGCGAAGCAATCCGATTTCGATTGGAACAGAGGATAAGCCTTGCTTGCACAGTGATGATGGGCTAGCTCAGCAAACACCAAGTCCTAGCCTCGCCTATATGGCTAAGCCAGACTGATCCTATGGGACACAGTCTTAGCTTCACCTATATGGCAAGACTGGCTCAACCTTGAAGATACCAAGTCCCAAGTTCTGCCTGTGCAGCGGACTTAACATGCAATGATCCTTCTGTGATCAAGTCAGAATGATAGCTTCGTTGGGAAGCTATGCTGAAATCCTTCTCCGCAGATCAGTTAAATGGAGAACAAGGGAAGCTAATCCCTGAAGCAGCTGTTAAAGCTGAATTAAGGGAGATGAATTCCCTAAAATCGGTGAAGTCGTTGAATGATCAAGACTTACCGGTCCTTGGCCGGGTAATAACCAGAGTGGGCATTCCCACTAATTCAGAGATCTGAGTATCTCTCTCAACCAAGAGAAGAGGAGAAGAGCAGATCACTTCTCTTCAGAGGACCTCAAGTGTCCTATTTATAGGCCCCATGGCCTGAGCGCTGCCACCTCAAGCGTGGAAGCACGAGCGCATTTAAGGCATTTACTGCGCCTTGAGAACAGGGACGGTTTCCCTTGGAACCGTGCGAAGGGAGAAACGTCTCCCTCATAAAGGCACTTATTGCGCCTTGAAGAAAGGGAATATCCTCCCTTGGAAACGTGCAAATCGGAGAATATCTCCCTCGATCAGCACGAAGAAAGGAGTAATCCTCCTCGTAACTGGCCCATGGCAGTTGGCCTCGGGAAAGCGACAGATGTTCCAGAGCGAACCTATCTAGCTGCGAAGCTACCCAGACGCGAGTCTACATGATTCCTCGGCGAATCTACATCCCAAAGCAGGATTTAAAGCGAAGCTGAACTCAACCATCATGGCGACGTTCATACTCCACACACCACCGATCAAAGCAGTTCAAAGTATTTCAAAGTCTGAGCCATTGCAGACTCTCGAAAACTTTGAAGGGGGTCTTGTTGACACTTAAAAAAAATAAGATTCTTATTGGTCCGAACAATGTCTAAACTTGTTGACATTTACAAAAGACAAGTGACAGACGAGCTGAAGACCAGTTTTCACCCATCTCCGAGGGACAAGGAAGCAACTTGGACTCCACTGATCCAGCAAGCAGACAGTGAACCCGGATTATTTCTAAACAGACCACAGCAGGTCTAAGATGCTAGCACTTAGCATCACACGAGCCCAAAGAGATAGCCTCGCTTGAGAGGCTAATATCACTCGACTTCGCCTCGAAGCCATCCAAAGCCTCGCCAAGAAGCTAACTCGCAACTTCGCCACAGAAGACTTCCAGCTCCGCCAAAGGGTTTCTTTCGGACTTCGCCAGAAGCTGCCTCTAGCTCCGCTATGAGTTCAATGCGGGCAGCTCCGCCATTGGTCTGCTATGGTCAACCTTTGACCAATCAAATCTCCAGATGAAATCGGATCCAATCAAGTCAAATCCAATTAAGATCAAATCAGAGATCAAATTTGGCAGTTGATTGCCACAATCTCTTGACTCCTCTAAAACGAGTAAGAAGATCAGGGGAAATCCTCCAACGATATGGAAAGGATCAAGAAGGTCAACCGACCTGCCAATTCTAGCTTCGCAGAAGCTGATCTTAGCCTCGCAGCAAGGCTACTTTCCAGATTTTAAACAAATTCTATTCAATCTGTTTCTATATTTTCAAGGGACGATTATACCCTTGCTCTCCCTATAAATAGCCCGCCAGGGGTACAAGGAGGGAAGATCGATCGATCGAAAAAAAGAGGACTCCACAAGCAGAGGCTTCTTCACGACGCACCGTGCGCTCTCGAATTCAGAGACCTTTTAGAGAATTGCTTTCTCTATCCAGGGTGTTGATACCCTAACATCGTCCTTCTTCTCAAGGAATCTCCGGAACCAGGCGAGAAGGAATTCCTAATTGAAGGCGATTTTGAGAAGCAGCAAGAGGGTTCTACCAACCTTCTGTTCTCTGATTCCCGGAACCAGGAGAGAAGGGAATCTCATCGCTCGCATCGTCAAAGGGACAAAGTGGTCGCGCGCTTACCAGACTCCTATCGGCACACTTCTCCAGAATCTCTGAGGAGATCTACTTGTAATCTTTTTAAGAATACTTGTAATTTAGCTCCTCAAACTCTTTTTTGTAAGTTTTCCCCCTTTGCAAACATAATGGAAAACACCAGCCCGGAGACTTCGTACAACTCGTGCAGGACAAGACCCATCTCTCCGACCGGAGTGAAGAATGTCCCCGTCAGAGGATTGTAACGCTCCAGGATCCCAAAGAAGTTTTGAGAACTTGGTGGAATACCATACTGCACGGCCCTGACCGCTTGGTACAATTCCACATGCTCCAACAGGCCTCCAAGATCGGCAAGGACGAAGCTCACCATCTTGCCCCACCAATACTTCTCAGTAGAATGGATCCACCCGGGCGAACGGAAGTCGACCGGAAAATCACCCCCCACTTTCATGAATGCGTTGAGGAAGGTGGTGCCGAGTTTAGGAGTTTCTCCTACTGGGTGATCGGTCCTCAACAGCCCGGGAAACAGGCCGAGAGCCTCCTTATCATGACCAGCATAATATACCTTCTTGGAGCCTAGGTTGCCGAGAGTAACCTCAGGGATGGGTCGGGAAAGCTCCCATGTTAGTTTTCGAGTGATGGACATGTGCTGGAGATAAGATAGTGGATACATCCTCTCCATGTTCGGAAGAAAGAACCTTCTATCCCCTATCTGACGGAGCCATTTATAATCTCCGTCATGCAAAGAATAGCCGCCCTCGCTAATGTGGTTTCCAAAGAAGAAAGCAGGCTTCTCCATCGGAGTGAGAGCATTCGTTGTGAATGCCGCGTCAGTCATAAGCTCCCGAAAGGTTGCCGCGTCAACATTGGAGAGCCTCTCCCTTCGCTCCTTTGACTTGTTGGCAGTCACAGGAGCAGTCCTTTGCAGCACAAAGGTTAAATCACGGTCAGCACCACCTATGTGCCCGAAGTGACGCCTCTTGGAGAGTGGGCTGGAAGAGTGTCGCACTGCATAAGAGAATGACACTTGATCAGAAGTCTAAACGAAAATGATTAAGTTTCTATAATTCAGACGCAGAAGAGATACTGGACGCAGAAATTATCAAAATCCGCGTCCAGACCGAGGATCCGCGTCCAGACCTGAGGACCATGAGGCCAGCAGGGAGTCTGCGTTTTCAAAATCCAAGACTTATGAAAAATCTCTAAGTACTTGGCTCGGTGCAAGATTCATAAAAACCAGCGTCTAATGTCACAGAACGCAAGAATCAAGTCTGCGTCCGGATCTTTCACAATTAGAAACATTCTAAGTGATGACTCCGGAACGCAAGGCTTACTGGTGCCCTATGTTCAACAAACAAGTACATCCTCAAGCGGATAAAAGCGGT
Organism: Agave tequilana; assembly: GCA_038442645.1. Taxonomy (NCBI): domain Eukaryota; kingdom Viridiplantae; phylum Streptophyta; class Magnoliopsida; order Asparagales; family Asparagaceae; genus Agave; species Agave tequilana. The sequence continues at coordinate 127,638 of JAVJIF010003983.1, read as the reverse complement.
AGGGTTATCAAACCCGCGCCTTGTTTGTTAACTCAAAGACCGCGTCTGAGAACCAAGCACGGTTTTGAATCCACGATTGGCGGTTCTCCTTCAAAGAAGGGATTTTTAGGGTTATAAGAACTCCATAAACCCCTCTTATGGCGAAGATCAAGCCTGATGGCGTTATACCTGAGATAGGGGCTTCCTGCATGGAGGAACCACCCCTTTGGGCCTCAGTGACGACCGCCTTCGATGATGAAGCAGTTCGCTTGGCCTTGGGTGCCATTGCGAATCAAGAATCTAATGCTAGACGGAAGAGAAGAGAACAAAGGAGATCCTTTTTCTCAAAACCCTAGCAAAATGCACCCGAAGACGAAAGAGAGACTAATGATGACTCTCTCGATGACTGTTGCCATTTATAGGCACAGCGATTCGCAAAGATACGCGGCGCTTGGCTCGATTGACTCAACGACGAATCGTCTTTTGACGCGTGGACAGCGCATTTAATACAGCGTGAAGTTCGCACGCCAAAAAGAAGGTGTCCCGTCGGCTCCACAGGACACGTGGCAGTGCACTCATGGCATGGCACGGATTCGCACCCAACAGCCGCGCCTCTTCAATGGACGCATCCCTTCAGCACGGCCATAGTTGCGTCCAGAAAGTCGCGTCTTTACTCAAAAAAGATGCGTCCCTCCGAAGTTCGCATCCTTCCAATCCGGCCTAGCATCGCGTCTGCCTTGTGGAATATCAGTCGCGTCTTTAAAGCAGTACTATCCCTGCGTCCCAAAAGAGCTGGCGTTCAGTCCTTGCTTATGCAAATCAGTTCCACAGTACACTGGCACAAGCAGACGACCGTCCACTCCTGGCTTTAAAGTGCACCCACGACAGACTTAAAGCAATCGGGGAGGTTTAGACTGTGCATCTAAACACTCAACACGATCAACTTTGGTGGCTTCAAAGAGTTCCACAGTACACTCACGAAGACCATACTCCAGATTAGATCAACCCGGAGCATTGACAGTCCAGTCACAAGGGTACGCTCAGCTAGAGTCCAAAGTATTTCGAAATCCGTCCCACTTAACTACGGAATGTCGAAAACTTTGGAGGGGGTTCTGTAGCCTTTCTAAAAATCACTAAAAGACAAGCCATTGAAAAGCAGAATTTTGGCCGCGTCTCAGCAGCACCAAGGCGCGTGGGTCGAAACCCGCGTCTCAGCCGCTCCAAGGCGCGAGGGTCGAAACCCACGTCTCAGCAGCACCAAGGCGCGAGGGTCGAAACCCGCGTCTCAGCCGCTCCAAGGCGCGAGGGTCGAAACCCGCGTCTCAGCAGCATCAAGGCGCGAGGCTCGGCAGCCGCGTCTCAGCAGCACCAAGATGCGAGGGTCGAAACCCGCGTCTCAGCAGCATCAAGGCGCGAGGCTCGGCAGCCGCGTCTCAGCAGCACCAAGATGCGAGGGTCGAAACCCGCGTCTCAGCAGCACCAAGGCGCGTGGGTCGAAACCCGCGTCTCAGCAGCTCCAAGGCGCGTGGGTTGACACCCGCGTCTCAGTTGTAACCGTCCCGGTTTCGGGGCCAATCACGGCCCACATAACAGGGAAGGTTAGCCCCTATTATGGAGTGTTTTTAGGAGGCACGTACGCCCCTGAAACCCCTATAAATAGCCCCGTCGCTATGAAGAAGGGGTTGAATCTTCGGTGAAAGGATTTCTGAGAGAAAAGAGAGAGAGTTAAACCCTTCAGAAAACTTGCTGTGTTCAAGTTGCTCTTTGCCTATCTTCTCTTTGAGAGTTTTGGTAGACAGAGCTGAGTTACTCCATCTACCATCCGAAGAGGAGATCCCCGGAAAGTCTCGACGATCACCCGGTCAACGGAGAACAAGATTCACTCTCCACCGCCACTTGAAGAACCCAGCCTTAAACAAAGGGAGGATTCAAGATTCAACATCCTCCCTCCCTTGTAATCGGAATACCGATCTGTTGTAATCTTCTATCCAATCAAAAGAATTTTTACAATCGAATCCTCCTTTTTCCGACGCATACATCAAGGTACCATCAGTTGAAGGTGAAGAAAGAAGACATTCAGAAGACAACATTTAGAGCTCGCTATGGTCATTTCGAGTTCTTGATTATGCCCTTTGGAGTAACAAACGCCCCAACAGTTTTTATGGACTTGATGAACAAAATATGGACTTGATGAACAAAATCTTTTCACCCTATTTGGACAAGTTTGTGTTGGTGTTCATCGATGACAGTTTAGTCTATTCTAAAAATGAAGAAGAGCATGCAGAGCATTTGAGGGTTGTGCTACAGACACTCTGACTTGAGCAGCTCCGTGCCAAACTTATTAAGTGCGAGTTCTGGCTGGAGAGAATAACATTCTTGGGCCATGTTGTTTCTAAGGAAGGAATCTCAATGGATCCTAGCAAGATCCAGGCAGTGAAAGATTGGCCAATGATTAGACGGGAAAAGTGTTGTATTGTGGAGTATAATTTGCACACAAAATATATTCAATGAAAAGAGAGATAAGGTTTAGAAACAACCTCAAGTGCTTTGATCACTCCACAATGTATTCGAAATGTAATCAATATACCCTTTCCTATCTCCGTTATAGCATGGGGCTATACCAAGTCGATTCTCAGGGAGAGCTTGCGATGGAAGCGTTACGGTTGGTAGTGAAGATATAAAACGAAGATTCTTCTTTGCTCAAAAGAATAAAGAATCGTTGGAAAAAGAAATAAAAGAATCGGTGGATATGTTCATGATGAAAAAGGAAAAGAAATCATAAAGGAGATTTGGTATTAACACTAAAAGAAAAGAAAACTTTAGAAGACTTTGAAGGTGAGAAAACCATGACTAGCTAACCTTACTACCTTGCTAAAGACTTACTAAACTCCGTGATGGTGATGCGTGCCTCATGTTGATTCATCGGCATAGATTTGTCTTGCGTGTTGGTCTAATTACTTTCCCACTTGGATGACGGGGGATCATTCTTGGACTTATCTCGTAGCCTCATAGATGTCATTGGCCTACAAGTTAGACTTTCAATAATGGAATCAAAAGAGCTACACACAAGGGATGCTAAGGAAGAAGATACAACATTCAATAATGGAAGTAATGAAGTTGTACAACAAATAGCATATGTTTGGTGATCCATCTCCATGTTCCATCAAGGCACTTGTTCAAAGACAAGGCTCTAAATGAGGCACACATGAATCATATGGAGAATTACAACAAGAACTTGCCAAGAAATGAAAATAACCCATCGGAGAAGAGAAAATCATACAACTTGTAAGATTAAAGATAGCAATCACCCATGAGTTAGTAGTTAGCAAGGTAAGTTGTTAGCTAGTTCATGGTAGAAAAATTAGCTACTAGTCATTACAAAAGAAAAGCAAAGCATGAATTAAAAAGCAAGTAAAGTAAAGCTAGAATTAAAGAAAGCAAGAATTACTAGAAAATGCTCATGTAGAGAAGAAGAGAATGGATCAATCCTTACTTCACAAGTTGTCACTCCTTGGTGTACACAAGCTCTCTCTCTCTTACAACTCTCTTTTGCAGAATTTCTAGGGAAGAAGAAGGAGATCTAAAGAACTAAAAACCTAGAGAAAATACAAAATTACAAAGCTTTATCCTATCATCTCTCCTCTTCTGTTCAGTCTTTTTACGAAGCCCTTGGTCCAGTATTTATAGGCTCAGAGAGAAGCATCTAGAGCCAGGTTGTTGGAGCAAAATCCGGAGCTCCAACAACCTTACAACTGCCGCAAATTGGCGGGAAATCCCTGGATTTGGCGGCAATATCTGGGCCGTTGAGCCCAGATTTTCTGGTACAGGTTCGTTGCGAAGTTGTTATCCACGTGGCCTTCTGGAAGATTTAGTTGGCGCGCGGATCTCTCCTGAATCCAGATTCAAATCTTGAGCTCTTTTTGGGCTTTTGAATTAATCTCTTTAATTATTGCTAATTAAAGAGATTTTTGGGCTTTCTCTCATTTCAGTTGTGGACCTGCAAAAATAGAGAGAAGATGAGTAAAAATCATATTTTTATTTGTAATATGCATGGGACTAATGTGGTAAAATATGCAGAATTGTGTAACAATCACACCCCCACACTTATTCTTTTGCTCGTCCCGAGCAAAACAAATAAAAGAAAAACTATACTACCGATTTTATTACACCACTTTCGCAGGTGACGCGATTGCACTGAGCATGTGCAACAAGCCGTTAAACCTCTAGGTTACCCTAGAGGAGGCCTCTAGGTTACCCTAGAGGAGGAGTGTTGTCTCCTGAGGGTTTTCAGCGGATTACACCCACAAAATCCATAAAGAAAGAAGACAAATGTTAGTGTTTTGAAAACGCATTTTGAAAGAGAGACATGTTTTCGAACTATTTTTGTAAAAATATAAGTGATCTAAGGTCATAAGTCCACCTATAATCATTCTTTCTTAAACTTAGTCTCTATGCAAGATCTTGTCTTCAATTAAGGTAAGAATTCAAAATTGGATTGAATACTTTATCTTTCATAAAACCTAGATAATATGCACACCGTGCTCAGTGAAAATTTTTGGGATTTCAACTCCAACCATCAAGCTATTTAGTTATTTATATATATATATATATATATATATATTTCTGTTTTTTTTTTCCCTTAGTTTAGGCTTTCTAGTTTACCCTTGTAGCGAGCCTTTAACCGATGACTCCCAAACCAGACGGTCTTAGGGCACCAGATGAGAAAACATCCCTCGGGTTTAAGGTCTCGAGTAAAAAAGGCCACAAAACTAAAGGGGATTATTTATTTCCTTTACCACCGCTAGGCGTGAATAATCATGCTTCTTGAGGCACATTTATCCAGCTTAATAGGTGATGTTTTATTACATCTTTATTTTTCTTTCTTTTTTTTTTATTTTTATGGCATTTTTGGTCTTTGTCTCCATCACAAGAAATGTGTAAGTGTAAAGTGCATATTTATCTAAGGTAAAAATTCAAGATAAAAATATCTCACCAATTTTACTTACTTAGCCTACAATTTTAAACAAGATCTATTATTTCAACTAGGTTTAAGATGTCATAATTAAGGCTTTCTTAATTTCTAAGATACATCTTAATCTTCTTAAAAATAGATCAAAACTTTGTCTCTTATTTCAAAAAGTTTTTTTTTATATTTTTTTATTTTACTTCTATTTTTGTAAAAGAAGTGTAAAAGAAAGAAAATCTAAAAACTCTATGTTAGTAAACCCTCCCCCACACTTATTTCATGCATTGTCCTCAATGCATCATGATATATGTATGCATGAAATAGGTAAGAGGTAAGAAACTTTTATTTACAAAAAAGTGCAAAAAATTATTTACAAAGAATATATACAAGTATAACCATTACCTAGGCTTTTGGGTCGTTTTCCTCTGGCCCGTTTCCCATCATTCCAGTGCGTCTGCTTTCGTGAGCTCAATTGGGAAACGGTTTGAATTATTTTAGCCCTAGGTATTTCCAGATTCAATTTTTATTAGTATCATTCACCCTCATTCCACCACATTATTCACTAAAAAATTCCTTATCACCACTCTCACTCTGAATCTCATCACTTCCAATGTTAAGGAATTTCAGCTCCTCTCCATATAATTCTTCAAAACCAAGGTCAACATTCGGAAGTGGACATTCAGCTAACCTACCCCGAGTTGACTCATCTAGACACATGATCTCATCAGCAAACAGGTCTTCAAAGGATATATCAATCGGAGGTTCAGATACAGTCACAGTTGGCTCATTGAAGGTGAAAATATCCAAATCAACTTTTCCCTTTTGAAAGGGTACTCGGATAAGAGAATCACGAGATTGTGACTCATCTTTTGGATCTTTGCCTTCTTCCTCACAATTGTTACTAATGAAACTAACCTCAAATGTTTGATCTTTTGTTTTACGCGGTTGTGTGTGGAAGACATTGTGTTCATGAGTCATATTACCAAAGGTTAACCTCATTGATCCATTCCGGTAATTAATGATGGCATTTGTAGTAGTCAGGAATGGTCGTCCTAAAATGACAGGAGTTTGAGCCCTTTGATTGGAATTTGACACAGGTTTTGTTTCAAGGACTACAAAGTCAACAGGATAAATGAATTCCCCAACTTTGACAAGGACATCGTGAATTTTCCCCTTGGGTCTAGTGACAGAGCGATCAGCCAATTGGATAGTCATTTGGGTAGGACGGAGATCCCCTAACCCTAATTGTTGATACACAGAAAAAGGCAGGAGATTGATGCTGGCCCCCAAATCAAGAAGTGCCCTATTGATGGTAGTCTGTCCTATAATGCATGAAATGGTGGGGCTACCTGGGTCTTTGTATTTAACAGGAGTTGGACCATTGAGCAGCTCGTTGATGGATGATGCTAGGAAGACTTTTTTAGGGACTTGTGTTTTCCTCTTCTTGGTGCACATTTCCTTCAAGAATTTAGCATATGATGGCACTTGTTGTATGGCATCAAGAAGAGGGACATTGATTTGGACCTTATTGAACATTTCTTTTATCTTCTCCATGTGAGCATTTGTCTTGGGATTCTTAAGCCTATTTGGAAATGGTACTACAGGCTTATAGGGTTGCTCATCTACCTTTTCTTTACCCTTGGTCTTGGAAGTGGATGGCTCTGTACTAGAAGATGGTTTGTCAGAAGCTGGTTGCATTGGGACAGGAGGTGTTGGCTTTGGTACTGGATGAGATGGTGGATTAGAAACCTTATTATCGACTTGTTTACCAGATCTCAAGGTATGAATAGAATGACATTGATTGGGTCCTGAATCTTCCACTTCATTCAAAGGGAAGTGATGTTTGGGATTTGGCACTGGCTGGCTTGGAAGCATACCTTTTTGTCTCTCATTAGCCAATTGCCCTAATTGGACCTGAATTCTATCCATATCCTGTTGATGATGGTTCATCATTGAAGCTTGGGTCTTGGTTAAGGATTCTATCATTTTCATCAACTCTGATATTTTATCATCTGAATTGTTCTGGGGTGGATGTTGATGATATGGAGATTGGAATTGTAAATGGTAATATGGTGGGTTCTGATATGGTTGTGAATGTGGTGGACTTTGAGATGGATGAACATACAGTGAATTATGATTGAAACTGGATGGGTGAGACTGAGCATTATGAGGATGTGGAAGTGGTGGCCTATGATGCTCAGGACCAGACTGACTCCCTGAAAAATTTGGATGGTTCTGCCATCCCGAATTATATGTGTTGGAGTATGGGGGTCTGGTAAAAGCTGCATTCAGGTTCTCCTGATATGATTGGGGCTGATACAAAGGACACTCCTCAAAGACATGGTTAAGGTCATGACAGTAGGTGCAACCCGGTTTGATCACTGGTGATGGGTTGACCTGATTTACAACAGAATTTCCTTTTGACTCAAGCAGTTCTATCCTCTTCATTAATTGTGTAATCTTGGCATCTGCAGCTAGAGAGGATTCTATGGAGTGCGTACCAGTTCTGGAAGTGGTGGGAATGGATTTATCAGGACATGACTCCCACTGAATGGTTTTCTCAGCTAGGGTTTCAAAGAGATCCCACCCCTGATGCTCATCTTTCTTCAAAAATTCCCCTTGGCACATGGATTCAAGGAGGGTTTTTGTTTGGTAATCTAGGCCGTCGTAGATAATCTGGCACAGACGCCATTTCTCTACGCCGTGATGAGGACATAGGGCTAGAAGGTCTTTGAAACACTCAAAATATTTCCAGAAAGGTTCTTTTGGGTCCTGCTTGAATTGCATGATATTCTTGCGCATTAGGGCTGTTTTGTGGATAGGATAGAATTTCTTAAGAAAGACTTTAACAAAATCCTCCCATGAAGATATGGAACTGATGGGAAGATTATAAAGCCATTTCTTAGCTAAATCCTTAAGTGCAAACGGTATGAACCGTAACCTAACAGCATCCTCGGTCAGTTGGGAAATTCTCATCATTTGGCATACCTCTTCAAACTCACGAATAAAGAGGTACGCATCCTCAGACTCAAGACCATGAAATCGGGGAAGTGTATTAATGAATTGCGGTTTCAGCTCGAAGTGATTTCCATTAGGCTCGGGGAGAAGAATGCATGAAGGAAGGGAGGTGCGAATCGGATAAAATCGATCTTGAAGTGAGACGTTGTTTTCCATAATGTCAAGTGGTTGTGTAAGTGCAAGTGTAGAAAGTCTAACAGTCTTGCAGAATTAGAATCTCGGAACCACTCTCACATACAAAGTCACAAACAACGTGCACCGATCACACCAGCGAAACGAAAAAATAAAAATAACAAACAATAAAAGAAAAATCAATCCAAGCTTATCTAGGGTTCCTGGACCTAGACGACTCCTAACTGATTAAATCGTCCACGGGAGGTTTAGTGTAGACTTTGACTATAAGCTAATCAGCCAGGGAAGGGCAAGGTTGGTGGGAGGTTTTCCGTCAGAGACGTTCCTTAATTAAGTAACCAGCAATCTTCGGGCTTTCGGCCCTCAATCCCTTTCCTAGACACTGATTTTACAAAAGTCAATTTCCAACACTTTTCCCCCTTAGGATAATCTCCTAAGTGAGTCCGAGATGTCCCTAGGGCCAACGTCTAGCAATTTTTTATTTACAAGCTTGGGATTGTGAGTGCTCGGGAAAGTGGTTTTCGGGCTAAGGAAGGGGTGATAAAATCCCCACCTTATCTTTTTTATGGGATTTGCCCTTAAAATCGATTTGTGCAAGTGTACGATATCAACAAACAAGGTTCACTCAAAGCGTAATTAAATCAAACAAAGAGTGAGTCCTAGTCTATATGCTATGCTTACGTACCTTGTCTCCAGCACTCTTTAACAGTAAAAGTAAAGAAATTGAAAGACACGTGCCTAATGATGCAAATGTCTAAACAATTTTTAACGTTAACAACCAATTTTTTTACTGTTGATTATTAGCAGATATAAGGTGAAGAATACAAGAAATTAAGTATTGCAGCAGCTGTATTTTGCAGAGAAGCAAGCCCTGCAGAAAACTGGTCAGAAGTCAACTCCTCCTTGCCGCAATTCTGCGGCAAAAACCCAGAATTTGCGACAATTCAGAGGGATCCTGGTCTCTGCTTTCGATAGCAGAGGCCCAGGTCCACTTATATGTTTCTGCAATGCAAATTTTCCTGTTTCTTCAACCTGTTACCTGCAACAGAGAAGAAGATTCGTTTAGTTCTTCACTTGAAATCAAAACCGTTGCTCTCCCCGGCAACGGCGCCAAATTGATTAGACGGGAAAGGTGTTGTATTGTGGAGTATAATTTGCACACAAAATATATTCAATGAAAAGAGAGATAAGGTTTAGAAACAACCTCAAGTGCTTTGATCACTCCACAATGTATTCGAAATGTAATCAATATACCCTTTCCTATCTCCGTTATAGCATGGGGCTATACCGAGTCGATTCTCAGGGAGAGCTTGCGATGGAAGCGTTACGGTTGGTAGTGAAGATATAAAACGAAGATTCTTCTTTGCTCAAAAGAATAAAGAATCGTTGGAAAAAGAAATAAAAGAATCGGTGGATATGTTCATGATGAAAAAGGAAAAGAAATCATAAAGGAGATTTGGTATTAACACTAAAAGAAAAGAAAACTTTAGAAGACTTTGAAGGTGAGAAAACCATGACTAGCTAACCTTACTACCTTGCTAAAGACTTACTAAACTCCGTGATGGTGATGCGTGCCTCATGTTGATTCATCGGCATAGATTTGTCTTGCGTGTTGGTCTAATTACTTTCCCACTTGGATGACGGGGGATCATTCTTGGACTTGTCTCGTAGCCTCATAAATGTCATTGGCCTACAAATTAGACTTTCAATAATGGAATCAAAAGAGCTACACACAAGGGATGCTAAGGAAGAAGATACAACATTCAATAATGGAAGTAATGAAGTTGTACAACAAATAGCATATGTTTGGTGATCCATCTCCATGTTCCATCAAGGCACTTGTTCAAAGACAAGGCTCTAAATGAGGCACACATGAATCATATGGAGAATTACAACAAGAACTTGCCAAGAAATGAAAATAACCCATCGGAGAAGAGAAAACCATACAACTTGCAAGATTAAAGATAGCAATCACCCATGAGTTAGTAGTTAGCAAGGTAAGTTGTTAGCTAGTTCATGGTAGAAAAATTAGCTACTAGCCATTACAAAAGAAAAGCAAAGCATGAATTAAAAAGCAAGTAAAGTAAAGCTAGAATTAAAGAAAGCAAGAATTACTAGAAAATGCTCAAGTAGAGAAGAAGAGAATGGATCAATCCTTGCTTCACAAGTTGTCACTCCTTGGTGTACACAAGCTCTCTCTCTCTTACAACTCTCTTTTGCAGAATTTCTAGGGAAGAAGAAGGAGATCTAAAGAACTAAAAACCTAGAGAAAATACAAAATTACAAAGCTTTATCCTATCATCTCTCCTCTTCTGTTCAGTCTTTTTACGAAGCCCTTGGTCCAGTATTTATAGGCTCAGAGAGAAGCATCTAGAGCCAGGTTGTTGGAGCAAAATCCGGAGCTCCAACAACCTTACAACTGCCGCAAATTGGCGGGAAATCCCTGGATTTGGCGGCAATATCTGGGCCGTTGAGCCCAGATTTTCTGGTACAGGTTCGTTGCGAAGTTGTTATCCACGTGGCCTTCTGGAAGATTTAGTTGGCGCGCGGATCTCTCCTGAATCCAGATTCAAATCTTGGCTCTTTTTGGGCTTTTGAATTAATCTCTTTAATTATTGCTAATTAAAGAGATTTTTGGGCTTTCTCTCATTTCAGTTGTGGACCTGCAAAAATAGAGAGAAGATGAGTAAAAATCATATTTTTATTTGTAATATGCATGGGACTAATGTGGTAAAATATGCAGAATTGTGTAACAATCAGCCAATTTCAAAGTCAACAATAGAGATTAAGAGCTTTATTGGATTAGTTGAATATTACTGAAGTTTCATGCATAACTTCTCTAAAATTTCGGCACCGTTGACTAAGCTTATCAGAAATAGAGAAAAGTATGTATGGACTGAGTATACGTCCGCATTTGAGGAGCTAGAGAACAAATTGATTACAACTCCAATCTTGAAGATACCCTCAGGGAAAGGAGGTATGGTCATATACAGTGATGCATCAGGGAAGGGTCTGGGATGTGTATTGATGCAACAGGGACATGTGGTGGCTTATGCGTCTAAACAATTAAAATCACATGAGAAGAACTACCCAACGCATGATCTAGAGCTTGCAGCTGTGATCTTTGCGTTGAAGATATCAAGGCTTAACTTCTCAACCCACACTAACCTAAAAACACTTCAAAAACTCCCCGACAACGGCGCTAAAATTTGATCGGGGGAAAACCGTACACGAAAAGTGTATGTTTTGAAATCAATAGTTAAAAATGTGTGCTTGACTTCCTCGATACTTCCGTTATAGCATAGAGGCTAAACGGGTCGAATCCACAGGGACGGGAAACGAAAGAAGCTTTACCAGAATGTTCACGTGTATGTTAAAGTTTCTTCAACATTTTAAAGAATCAAAAGAAAAGAAAATAAAGAATGAAAAGAGAAGAGACTACAGGAGTCGATATTGATTCACGGATAGAACTTTTACCAGAATGTTCACGTGTATGTTAAAGTTTCTTCAACATTTGGCTTAAGAACGTTACTTAGTTCAGGTAATACTACAGGAGTCGATATTGATTCAAGGATTGGACTTAAATTGTTAAATTGAATCTCCGGTTCACATTCATCTTCTAGTTCAATTTCAGAAAATGGATAACTTGTCAAACTATCAAGAGGTTGATGTTGGTCAAGTTCAGGTTGGTATGATGAAATTGAAGTTGGATTTCCAAAATGTTATGATTCGTGAGTCGTATGAACATTTGGTGGACATGGAAAGTCAATCGTATTTTGCATTATGCGCTTAGTCTCTTGCACGAATTTCATAGTTTTTTCTCACAATAATTTTCCTTTGAGTCGTTCTGAAAAAGAACTACATGAATTTTGAGGCTACCATTTTTCAAATTATTTTTGGGCCTCTATCACTTCTTCTAAACTCCTTTCCAATGATGATTTTTCTTCAATTGGTGGTTCAGGAAAAGGAGTATATGAATCAAAATCAAGAAATGAATAGTGTGAAAATTGTAGACAATGTGGTTAAAAATTTGACTCGGAGAAGGTGAATCTCTAGTGACTCTGTGAAGATTTAAATTATTTTGAAAATTATGATCATAAGGTTGGGGGTATGGGTCATATTGAGTTGAATAATCCCAATCCGGCCTATATGATTGGTTCATGTTGTACATATCCGGGTTGAAGTTATCCGAGTAAAGTGAGGTCGGGGGTGAACTGTGGGTTCATATTAGGATTGAAAAAATTGTTGTTGTTGAAATCCATATCACAATTTACAAAAAAGAAAACAAACAGATAAATAAATAAAGAAAAAGAAAAAGAAAATAAGTCTATGCTAGGGTTGACTTAGACCTAAACGACCCCTAACTGGTTAGACTGTCCACGGGGGGTACATTGTCGGAATCTGACCACGAGTTAATCGGCCAGGTAGGGGCAAGATCAATGGGAGGTATCCGTGCCAGAGCAACATACCTAATTATGTCAAACCACTATTCTTCGAGGTTTAGCCTCTCAATCCCCAATCTTAGACACTGATTTGATAAGAGTCAACTTCTAACAACTTTTCCCTTAGGTTAATCTTTTAAATGAGTCTAAGATATCTCTAGGCGCCAACGTCTAGCAAATTTTATTTAGGCTTGGGTTGTGTGAGTGGGGAGATGATTTTTGGGCTAAGGGAGGGTAATGACTTCCCCACCTTATGTTGTATTGGGTTTTGCCCTTAAGTTCAATTCGTACAAGTGTTCAATATAGATAAGAATGAACACACAAAGAGAGTAAATCACTCACGTGTTTGTCCTAACTATATGCAATGCAATATGTACACCTCTGTCAAGATCACAACAACACAAGAACAAAATACAGTATATTGGAATTGAAATCGACACGTGCCTAGATGCAAATGTCTAAACCGTTTTAAAACATCCAATTACCGTATTTTAGTTCTTAAAATTATTACAGTGCACAAGTAATATAAACAAAAACTAACAGCAGAATATAAAAATAAAAGAATTTATCCAACCACACAAAAGTAAGTGGGGACTTCTGCAATGCTAAAACTTTAACCTGCACACAAAAAAATAAAGAAGAAAAGTTAACAAAAATGTGAACTCAAACCGTTCCCATACCCGGCAATGGCGCTAAAATTTGATTGGGGAAAAATCGTGCACGAAAAGTGTATGTTTTGAAATCAATAGTTAAAAGTGCATGCTTTGGCTTCCTCGATACTTTCGTTATAACATAGAGGCTAAACGGGTCGAATCCATAGGGATGCGAAGAGATAGAAGCTTTACCGGAATCTTCACGTGTGTGTTAAAGTTTCTTCAACGTTTTAAAGAATCAAAAAAATAAAGAATGAAAAGAGAAGAGTACGGTGAAACACGAAGAAGTGGGAAACATAGAAGATAAGATATTTGTGATTTTAAAATATATCGAAAACAAAGTAAAAAGAGAAAGAAACTCATGGCTACTAACTACTAATGGCTCCACTAACTATGCTAACCTCTTAGTGATAGTTTCCTCACATGTATCCTTGGCCATCACTAGTCCTTGGGTCAAGAGCGCTTCAAAGCATGACCCATACGATAACTTACACATCCAAACTCAACAAAACAAGTGCAAGCTATACTTAAACCATCAAAATTAAATAAGAGTAAACATAGAGTAAAATAATATTAGCTTGTTAGAGAGTTAGGATGTTTCCATCATCATGAGCCATCAATGGTCCTTACAAGAGTAAGGCCAAGTAGAGGCTATTAGATTCATGTGAATTATCAAGTAAGAAGTTAGCAAATTAGTGGTTAGTAGTTAGTTGCCATGAGAGAAAATTAACTAAACATGTAAAAGTAGCTAGAGAGAAGAAAACAAAGAGAGGTAAAGAGAGAATCTTTCATAAATTGTCACCTTCTATTACAAGCACTCTTACTTTCCAACCATGTACCACTCTCTCTCCTATTACAAGATCTATAAGAAATGAAAAATACAAAGGAGAAAGAAGAAGAACAACTAACGTAAACTACCCTAAACTACAACATGAAGAAAACCCTAAAAACTAACCTAAAAACACTTCAAAAACTCCTTTCCTTAAGCTCTGGAAAGCTCCAGGTATTTATAAGCAAAATTGGGCACCAGGGTACAATTGTGGAGCAGCGCGTCGAATCTCAGCGTGGGGCGCCATACAAGAGCCGCGAAAATGCGGCTATGGCCGCGTTTCTGCGGCCATATTATGGCCGCGTGCGGCGCCGCCTGTCGCGCGCTGTCATGTAGCCCCCTATCTGCTGCATGTCTTAGTTTCTGATTTTGAGCCCCAAATTTTGACAGAATCACCCTTCTAGGTCCATGGCCATCTTTATAGGCCTTTAATCACCCATTAAATGGTGATTTTGGCTCTTCTTCATTTCCACATCATGGACCTAGAATCACAAAAGAAGACAATGATTAGCAATATTTATTATAAAATGAATGTGAAGATGTGATATGAAATATGCAATTTTAGAGAATAATCAGTGACCGAGTGTTAATCTACACCGATCATAAAAACTTGAAATACATCTTCACTCAGAAGGAATTGAACATGAGGTAGAGACGATGGCTCGACTTGATGACAGATTATGATATAGTTCTGCAGTATCATCCTGACAAGGTTAATGTGGTACTTGATGTCCTGAGTAAAAAATCTGAAACCAACATGGTAGTGCAGCTCACTCAGTAAAAAGAGTTACTCAGGGAGACGAGGCGATTAGACTCGATGGTGATTCAGAGGGTGAGTGAGTCAGGAAAGTTAAAGGCATTTCAGATCCGGCCGATATTGATGGAAGAAATCAAAAGAGCACATAAAGAAGATACCAGATTACAGAAGTCAGGGAGCAAGTAGAAGCTGGGTGATTGAAACAGGAAAATAGTAAGGAAAAAGTTTAGAAAATCTTAGTCTCGTTTCAAAGTAACCGTGTAGTAAGGGCTAGACGGGTCATATACATGGAAGGATGCGATGAAAGCTTTTCGGAACGATCTTCTCTGTATTTGGCTTAGAAAGGAAAAGAGATATTAATTAGATTTGATCAAGCTAAAGAAGTATAGTTTACTAATCATCTACCACAACTCAAAGTATTAGTCTCAAAGAGTGAACATCATATTGAATGAAGAAGTATCCATCCTAAGTTATTAATTGAGAATCAAGTAAGATATCCATCCTAAGTTATTAATTGAGAATCAAGTAAGATGAATAATAACGTTGGAACCCTAATTAGTGTGTGCTAATAAAAATTAAACTATCGTTCATCCTAATTTCAAAGTATAGCATAAGAGAAATTTTTTACTTAAACTTATGCTATCAAAATTTTTAAGTATGAACTATGAGTAATCATTTAAAAAGTGCAACCTGAATTAAGTAAACCTAATTATCGATTCATCTTCAAGAACACCATTTTAATCCTAGGGTTTCTAACAATAATAGATGTCAATCAATTCATTTTTTAAACTAAACTAGGGTTGATCGAGAGATTAGCAAACTATAGTTTTAATTAGTTATTCATATTTTTATTTTTTATTTTCAATTTTTATGTTAAATAAGAAAAGTTGCATGAAAGCGAAAAGAAGAAAAATAATTAATTTAAGCAGAAAAACTGAATTGAATTGCAAAGAAGAATGAAGAACCTTTTTATTGGATGTCACTGACCAATTACAAAGCTCCTCTCCTTCTTCAAAATATTCTTCTTCAAATAACAAAACGAAAAATACAAAAAATTTCGGAAAGAAGAAAAGATTTAAAAAAAACCCTAAGCTTCAGTCTCTGGATCCCCCTCTCTGTTGCTCTGCAGGGGTATATATAGGAGATATAAGATGTAGAGTCCCAGTACAACTCTCCCACGAAATCGCATAACCAGAATCATCTAAATGGCCGTGGAAACGCGGCTATAGCCGTGTTTCTGCGGCAATAGCGTGGCCAATTGCCACGCGCTTTCTTGCGTGGCCTCCTCTGGTTCGTTCATCTGGGCTCCTCCTTCTAGATTCTGTATTCAAACCTTCTATTTTGAGAACTCGAGATAACTTGGGAAGCAAGTTATCACAAATCCGAATTTATAAAAATATTCATTCTTTATCTTTAAGCTTTTCTCCTTTTTTATCTTTATCCTTGTATTACAAGCAACCAGGTTTAAGTAGAAGTCCATCTCTTTTTAAGGATAATGATCCATCTTATCTTTTTTCTCCTTTTTTTAGCAATTAGGAGTTCTATTTTATCTTTCCTTTTCCTCCCCTAGATTTTAAATTAATAATTTAAAATCTAAGTTTAGATTAGGTCAGATAAGATAGAAGCTTCTAAATTACTACAATTAATTATGCATATGAGCTTGTGGGATTCTTGGGCTTTTGGACTTCACTTGTACTTTATTTCTTTATTTTTTAATCACTCAAGGCCTGCACATATTAAACAATAAAACATTAGTAGTAGTGCATAATAAAAGAATAAGTAGGGAAATATGATGATAAATATGATGATAAATGTCCATTTTTAATTACCTATCACTGGGCTCAGGTCAGTTGTCCGCAAACATAATGATGGTGCACTCTACTTCGGGAACAGAATTTGTGTACCTCAGGGGGAGATTCGACAGAAGGTCTTAGCTGATGCTCATATCTCAGTTTATTCTATACACCCAGGAGGAACAAAGATGTATCAGGATCTGAAGCAATATTTCTGCTAGAATGCGATGAAGAGAGAGATCGCATAATATGTGGCGAAGTGTTTAGTGTGTCAGCAAGTGAAGGTTGAACATCATAGGCCAGCCGGACTACTTTAGCCTTTGCCAATACTAGAATGAAAGTGGGAGCATGTCACAATGGATTTTGTCACCGCACTACCCCACAGTCCGAAGGGAAACAATGTAGTATGGGTAGTTGTTGACCGTCTTACTAAGTCAGCATTTCAAACCAATCAGAGTGGGACAGTCACGGAGCTTCCGGTAGATAAGTACATGAGGAAAATAGTTCGACTACATGGATTTCAGCTAGTATCGTGTCGGGCAGAGACACGAGATTCAGATTACATTTTTGGGAGACCTTCAAGAGAGTCTGGGGACCCGTCTGAAGTTTAGCACATCTTATCATCCAGAGGCAGACGGGCAATCCGAACGGACAATACAGATCCTAGAAGACATATTGAGGGCATATATGATAGACTTCAAGGGATGTGGGAAGATCATCTACATCTGGCGAAGTTTTCCTACAATAAAAGCTACCAGGCGAGCATCAAGATGGCTCTATTTGAAGCCCTATACGGCATGAAATGCATATCACTGTTGTGTTGGGATGAAGTTGGTGAGAGAAGATGGGACCAGATGTAGTAGTACAAGCAGTGGACAAGATCAGAACCATCCAAAAGCACCTCCGTGTCGCAAATGACAGACAAAAGAGTAGGGTAGATTCAAACAGAAGACCGTTGGAGTTCAAGGCAGGGGAACATGTGTTTTTGAGAATATCTCCATCTAAGAGAGTGATGAGATTTGGTGCACATGGAAAGATGAATCTGAGTTATACATGCCCGTTTGAGATTCTAGAACGAGTAGGAGAGGTGGTCTATATATTAGCATTGCCGCCACGCTGGAAGGTATGCACAATGTGTTCCATGTGTCACAACTGAGAAGATATATTAGGGACGAGAGCCATGTGTTGGATTATTAGGGATTGGAGTTGCAGCCAGATTTGTCATATACTGAGCAACCAATGACTATAATGGATAGAATTGTTAAGACTCTGAAGAATTGGACCATCCCATTGATGCTAGTATCATGAACAAGCATAGTCCGGGAGAAGCAAGAACGAGAAGATGTCCCGCAACTATTCG
The DNA here is from genome assembly GCA_038442645.1 of Agave tequilana. Taxonomy (NCBI): domain Eukaryota; kingdom Viridiplantae; phylum Streptophyta; class Magnoliopsida; order Asparagales; family Asparagaceae; genus Agave; species Agave tequilana. Next base: position 109,709 of record JAVJIF010003983.1, on the reverse strand, counting down.
AGCCTTGAGTGGTAACTTTCCACCTGACCTCTTCCTCTTGTCTTGTCAACCGTTTTCCCATGTTTATCTCCTTCCTCATCAAAATTTCGAGGACAAAATTTTTGTTAGGTGGGTAGATTGTAGCACCCCATTCTCAGGATACGTACCCAAATACGTGTCCCAATTTTTGATCGTATTGTTTCAATTTTCTTCCAGTATTAATTTTTTGTTTGTGATTATTTATATTATGTGGTATCGAATCTAGATTCTCAGACATAGATTCAGCCCTAGTCTGGACCGGGGACCCGATACTAGTGTACTACCCGATTTGATCATTATAATAGTCTGATTTGAGTTATTTCAGGTTCAAATATTGTTTTCTAATATTTTATATTTTTTATGATTTTTTAGAATTTTTCAGAATTATTTTGCAAAATCTTCAAAACCGGTGTCCATCAGTAAAGCTGACAATTTTCAGATTTTTAGTTTTCAAATGAAGTTGAATTTTTAGAAATAATTTTCACATTACTTCTTACAATCTCATTTTCTATCTAAATGTATTTTTTGAGATTTATCTGAATTTATCAAAATTTCACCGGTTTTGGTGTGGACTGATATCATCGATGGATTCTAGGAATTTTAATTTGAAAATCAGATTGAATTTCTTGAATTCGATTTCATCTATCATCTTAAAATAATATTTTCTAGAATTTTTGAGAACATTTCTGGAACAGTTAATTTTTACCCAATTTAAATAATAATATTATTTTCCTTTCTTTTCTTTTCTTACTTTTCCTTCTCCACTCCTCTACTTAATACTCCCATTTTATCCTATTAATTTTATTATTTAATAATACATTGAATTACAAAATTTTTCCAATTTCCTTTTCTTTTTCTTCTTTTTCTTTTTCTTTTTCTTTTTCTTTTCTTTTCTTTCCTTTTTCTTCTTTTCTTTTTCTTTTCTTCCTCGTTCACCTGCTCCAGTCCTCCCCCATGCTCTGCCAACGACAGCACCCCAACCACCCCCACTCCTCCACCATACTCCTCCCATTCTGTGTCCCTCTCATTCTCTTTTCTTTCTTTTTCTTTCTTTTTTTTTTCCTCCTCCTCATTCTCTCCATTTCTCCTTCTTCATCTCTCTCACCAACTCCTCCTTCTCTTCCCCATGACCGCCGCCTCCACCTAGCCGCCGCCTCCACTAGGCCAGCGCCACTTCCCTAGGATCCCCTCTTCTCTTCCCCACCTCCCTCCTCTTCAACCACCCCCTTCCCTTCTCCAATTTCGTCATAACCCATCACCATTACCTTTCTTTTTTCTCCAAAATTCACCCTCAAATTCACCAATTTCTCCACTCCCACAACTCAAACACCATCTCCTCCTCCTCCTCCAACACCACCACCAACCCCATCTCTAACAACCACCATCACCTCTTTCAACAACCACAACAATAATATCACCAACAAAATCAACAAAACCCCACCTCCCTTTCCCCCTAGGGCGGCGTGCCGCAGCTCCCCCTCCTGCGAGTTGCCTCCCCTGGTCGCCGGCGGTGGCCAAAGCTGTCGGTCACCCTCTCCCCTTCTCCTCTTCTTTCTTCATTTCCTTCCTTCCTTTCTTTCTTTCTTTCTTTTCTTCTTTTTCTTTTTTCTTTCTTTCCGCTTTTACCTTCTTTCTTTTATTCCCTATTTACCCTTTCTTTCGTTCACTATTAACCCCATTCTTTTCTAGCACTTTCACCCTCTCTCTCTCTTTCCCCCCATCTCTCTCTCACTCTCTATGTCTCTAGCTCTCTTTTTTTCTCCCTCTCTATTCTCTCTCTAGATCTCCTCTCTACTCTTTTCGTGTGCATGTGCGTGGTGTTCGTGGACTCCCGGATTTTCCCCCCGTGTAGCATGCTAATCGCGTGTTAGCCCGCCGAATCTCTCCCTAACCAGAGTCCGTCACCAAGATTCGACCATTGGTTAGGCAAGTGCTTTTTATCATCGATTCATACTTAGCGATTGCTACTCTACCGTTTATTACATGATACATTGTTATGCGAGTGCTTTATTATCATCGTTTCATGCTTAATAATTATTATTCTAGTATTTAATACATGGTACACTGTTATGCTCTTTATTCATGCTTTGGGCATACCTTACTAATGCATGTTACCTATTTCGCTTGTACCATATTTCCATTAACCTTGGGCCCTATTAGCTCCACTTAACCATCCTGGATTACTGTATCAAGTTACATGACCCGTTAACTGTCTGACACATGCTGTCGTGACCCGATATGTATATGTAACTAGTATCGGGCTTGTACTGAATTCCCTACCTAATATCTGACACTTGATACCTGACTTACTATCACTTGGTACTGATACACTTGACCTGATACCATGACACCTGACTGGATACTATTACACCTGACACCTATATTACATTGCTTATTCATAATTATCACTTTTACGGGGACTTGACATAATAATATACTGCTACCATCTGGTACTCCTGAATCCTTATATACTTGAACCCCTGAAATAGGGAGACTCCTGATATTATACTCCTGATACTGTACTTCTATTGATCCCCGTAATTAGTTAATCATGAATATTGGATCGTTGTCAACACACTGTGGACATTATCACTGGACAATATGTAATAATTGAACAACTTGCACCAGGATGGGGGAAACTGATGGATACCGATATAACTTCCGTGTTTATGGTGGCTATACAAATGTTGTACAACTAATACTTAGGATTCTACTTGAAGGCCACCAGGTGTTTTCACGGGGTGTACTGGCACCTCTACTCCCATGTCCTCCTGCCGAGTGTGTCATATTCTCTTGGGTCTATTCCTTTGAGGAGCAGTGACATCCTATTCCTGTTCGGGCGTATACTAAGTCCTGCATATAGTAAGTCTGGGTACTGAACGGTACATTTCGGCTCAGTACCGGATACTTCTGGACCGTTGTCCCGGGCATGCACGGGACCCATTCTAAACATGGTTCGTCGATCTCCATCACTTTCTAATAACCAATCTCTCCTGACTTGTATGCGGAGGTATTTGGTATGGGAGATATACCGAAACATACAAATTGAACGAGTCTTAATAATAATCTGATAATTTGACTTCATGCCACATGAAGTTTTAATGTTGTTTTCATATTATACTATTTATTGTGGTCATTCCATGTTTGCATAATTTGAGTACATAACACTTGACGTGGTACACATGCTATTGCGTATACTTGCCATTTGGTTTCTTTTTGCACTCCTTGGGTTACTTTCTAACAATCTTGGACTTACATGTCAGATCTTGAAGTTTGAACTGAGGTGGACCCTTCAGCTGAGGAGCAGGCCTTCCTCGAGGAGCAAGTGGATCAGTCGTAGTTTCTTCCCTCTTGCCCTACTCGCGAGATTCTCTCTTTTAGCTTGTAAATTCTTATCTTTTGTACCTTGTATAGCCTACTTTTGCGCTTCCTAATGATGTAATACATATATAATATTATGTCACAGTCGGTAATGACTGTGTACTTGTACTTTTGTGTTAGAATGTATATTACCATGTACTTTCGCACTCTGACCCCTGATTGTACTGATGCTTAACATACATACGTGATGGTACTATCGCCCTGCGTATGTACATCGCAGTAGCGTCTCCGTATCTGTGGGATCGGGGCCCTACAATGCGCCTTTGACGAACCAAACTTTTCTTTCCTCTTTTTCCCTTCCTTCCCATGGCCACCAAACTCGATCCTTCCTGCTCAACTTGATTTGGTCTTTTTCTGATCTTGTTGGATAAGAAAGTTGACGTGATCTCTTCCAAGATGAGAGGTTTCTTACCATATAGCATGGTGGTAAGATGTGATCGTATGACTCCAGAAGCGAACTGAGAAGTATTAATGCCTTATCCTCCTTATTGTTCTTGACATTAATAGCTAGCAGCCCGTTGATGACCTTGTTGAAGAAGTTCAGATGATCCAACATCATTGTCCCTTCCATCATGTGTATCCCATATAGTTGTTTCTTGAAGTACAACTTGTTGGAGAGGCTATTTGTCATATATAACGTTTCTAATCTTGACCACAATCTCGTAATCGTTTCTTCATCTATCATGTTGTACATGACCTTATCTACGAGACATAATTGGATTATGCTTGTCGCTTTCAGATCCAATTTCTCCCAATCTTCATCTGACGTATCTGCAGATTTTGCTGATTTTCTCTACAAGTCTTGTGAAGACCATGTTGCTAATGCCTTCACCCTCTTTTATCATAAATCGAAATTTTCTTTGCCATTGAATTTCTCGATCTCGAACTTGTTCGCGAAAATTCTAACCTTCGAGATATTGTCTTATTGTCAACCTTTAAGTTCTGATACCAATTGTTGTGAAATTGATATGCTCTGATATCAATTATTGTGCGCAGCAGATTCTTGACAATATGTAATACTTGCAAAAGGAAAACTACCGTAGAGCAAACAAGCAACACCAAGACAAAAAGAGTAGAAAAAACACGAGGATTTAAGTGCTTCGGCCCAAACTTGGCTTATTCACGGGAGAGAACTTGAGAAAATTTTATTAATAAACATGGTACAAGAGATCTAACCTTCTCTTTGATTTTCACAAGAGTATTTGTCTTCCCCTTGACTCTCATAAGATTACAAGAGTATACTCTCTCTATGCACCGTCACCTTCCTCTCTCTTTCTTGACTTCTTGATGTCCTCTGTGTTACAATGTACTAGGTTACAACCTTTATTTATAGAGTTTTACAATACAAACTCTATTCGAATTATGAGATGACCTTGAATGTCGAATGCTTAAAGAACTTGATCAATTTTTATAGGAGTTGATTTTCTTGATCTAGAAGAATTTTAAACTCATTAAACTTTAAAATAAATTTTCATTGAATAGAAACTGGTTCCTATTCAAACTCTACCTGGGAAAGAAACTTGCACGCACCCAAGAAAAAAAGTGAAATCAATTTCTAGGCCTTCTGGCTCTCGATAGGCCAGGTTGGCAGCCCCTTATTTGTACGCCCAAGTGCTGTCAAAAATCAGAAATGAGGCTCTTCTCTGTTACTTGCTGTCGACATGCCCATTGGGTGTGTCGACAGGCCTATCGACCGCCACCTAGTTTCTGGATTTACTTCTTTTCCAAGTTTCTCTTTTTTCTTCAATTCAATTGGATCTTCTTGGACCACAATCTATTACTTGACAAATTTTTAACAAATGCAGTTTTCGGATATAACCGATGTGATACTAAATTTCAAACAAAAGAAAATAGTTAAACTCAAAAATAAACAAAAACGTAATAATAACTAGCAAACGATGCGACGTCCTCACAATCTAACTCTGGCAAAAGTATCTTGTGGACTGTGTCCACATGACATGCACCACACGGAGAGATCTTGGGCCTAGAAGCTGCTGATTTTTGGACTCAGTTTGGTGATGGATCGTGTCAAGTGGATGCCATTGGATATGTTCTACAAGTCTGGTGTGGAATAAGCATTTTACATGCTTATCAGACTTTCTACCAAATTGTCTGTATTCCAACATTTCTAAGTCTCTCCCCTTGGCTACATTAGTTCATATCTTGATTGTGAAATCCTTGACTTAGCTTCAAAACTAGGGCCTTTCCAAGGGACATTTCATATTTCATATTGGGGTTGTTTGGTTGCAAGGAAGTGGGCGGAAGTAAGGAAATAGGGAAGTATAATTGCTCACTTCTCTATCTATCCAAACACCGGAAAAGGAAAATAAGAAAACCTCTTTTCCTTTTATCTTTTCTCTTTTATACAACCATTTCCTCACTTTCAGAGTGCTACAACTAATTTTATGGTCATGAAAATCTCATTTGTAATAAATTGTAGCACAAAACAGTTAATTTTTTGACCATATAAATCTCACTTGCATTCTAATTACAGTTTATTTTTTATTTTTCTTAATTAATTTTTATTTTAATATTATTTTATGGTCAAATTTGTGGTTAACTTTTCTATTTCCACTTTCACATTACCATCCAAACACCAGTAAAGACAAAATATTTTCAAATCACACTTCCTAACAACATCCAAACACCGAAAAACTTACTAACCAATTCCCAAGTTTCAAAGGGAATTATTACTACTTCCTCAATTTCTCACTTTCTCACTTCCACCCTTAACCAAACTGGCCCAATTGTATCAAACTCTGGCGAAAGTATCCTGTGGACTGTGTCCACATGACATGGTGCACCGTATGGAGAGATCTTGTACCTAGAAGCTGTCTGATTTTTGGACTCAGTTTGGTGATGCATCATGTCGAGTGGACGGCATTGGATATGCTCTGCAAGCTCTGGTGTGGAATAAGCATTTTACATGCATATCAGACTTGGAGACAACGTTGCCTCAAATCCAGTCATTTAAATAATTCTTGTGTTGCAGTCATAGAACTTGTGAGTTTGGCAATGTCAATTGCTACCAAATTGTCTGTGTTCCAACATTTGTAATTCTCTCCCTCGGCTACATTAGTTTTATATCTTGATTTTGTTTTGAAATCCTTGTGTTAGCTTCTGTTATATCTCAACTCTCATCTTAACTTTAAAGTTTTGATACGGGGATAGGACTTTAATATCAAAGCAACTTAGGTTCAAATCTCACCGGGCGCGCATTTAAAAGCAGATTTTAAAAAAAAAAAAAAATACCACAAGCGTAAAAGCCAAGTTTCGGCCCATAGAAAAGACGCTCGACCTGCGGGGGCGTGTTAAAATAAATACCTCGACCCTCACCTTAATTTCAAAGTTTTAGTGCCATCTTAGGGATTTTATAGCTTCAAAACTCGGGCTTTTTCAAGTTATGGTGAAGTTGAGCAAGTTTTTTGTGGCCAAGGATAGTCATTTATATTCTACACTCCCCTCGTAGGTTGAGCATGCTTTTATGACCGAAATCTTGGCTTTTGCGCAACGGTATTTTTTTTTAAATACGCTTTTTAAATGCAGCAGGTGAAAATTGATCATGTTTGCTCTGATACCATATTAAAGTTATTTTCATTACACCAAAACTTTGAATTGTATTGAGGGTAATACTTTTATATTTGAATACATTTACACAAGTTCAACCTTTTTTGTGAGCCGAAACCTGAGTTTCTGTGTGACGGTATTTTTATTTTTATGGGCTGAAACCTAGGCTTATTGTCGGTACGAATTGAGCTTGAATTGTTTTAATACCGTACTAAGTTATAACCATACTAATGTACTACTTTTACTACACCAAAACAGTGAAGTCGTGATGAGGGTTGAGAATAATATATTTATATTCTAAAAGTGTCCAATGTTTGGCTCCTAAAGGAGTGGTGTATGCGTGTGTTGCGCGTGTCCCGAGCGCACGCACATTGTGCCGGTTGGTGTTTGTGTCCTAACTCTTACTACCAATTTCTGCCTAAACTATAATTTATTGCCAAATATAATGACATGTGGGAAAAGAGAAACTTATACCTCACATAGAAAAGAGGATACAATTTTCTAGAGTTGGTATTAAAATTTCTTTTTATTTTTCTTTTCCTCTTCCATTTAGTTAGATTTTAGTAATTTCTAACATATAATCTCTATTGTTTATAATGGATAGAGACAGTTAACCCCGCTAAAAGGAAAGTCCAGACGCGCCTGTCAGTCGACCGGCTGGTCGACCGACCCATGCCACGGTCGATCGCGCCTACCCGAGAGTGAAGCCACTTCAGTCGGTCGACCGGGGCCGGTCGACCGCTCCTTCCTGTGCACGCCCGTGCACGTCGGTCGATCGGGCGGTCGACCGGCCTCCTCCACCGGTCGACCGGGAGGTCGACCGGGAGCACAATCTGGCTTGCTCAATCTGCCGTTTCTCGCTCCTTTGTCGTCCGATCTCTATGCTAGCTCCTTCCATCTCTTCTATCTCCTCTCTCCCACAGGAAAGTACTAGTTCGGAGAGGAATGAGAGATTTGCGAGGTGTGGAGAGATTGTACCTTGGAGGGGGATGTTTAAGAAGCGAATGGAAGTGACTCGCTGATGATGACGACCGCAGGAGACGCCGGTCCACATGCAAAATGAGGTGTTGGCGGTCCAGTTGGTGGCCAGAATACCATCCGAATCAATGACATAAGATTTGAAGGCCAACAGCGATTCAAGGTCGGTGAAGTTGTCGTGTGTTCTGGATGAGACTAGTTGAGGATAAGTGGAGCCAAACAGTAACAATATGATGAGGAAATGAAAGGGCTGAAACTCCATGACGAAAGAGAGAGAGAAAGAGAGAGAGAGAGAGAGAGAGAGAGAGAGCGAGGTGTGAAGAGGCTGAGGCTACTGCTGGACCATTCCTGTCCATTTATAGAACAAGGAGGAGAAGAGGCTGAGGCTACTGCTGGACCATTCCTGTCCATTTATAGAACAACAAATTGGAGATGAGGAAAGCCTAATGAGAGAAGAGCCGAGTCAATTGACAAGCTATTGTAAACAGAGGAATTAACACAACCCCGTTCACAAGTATAGTGTCCGCAAGTCCTCAGACAGAGTTTTCAGATTTTAGACATTATTCGGCAATAGTTCAGAACAAGAACACAATCACTTAGGAAATTGGCTGTTGACGCAAACTGCGTAGGACTAAATTTATTTGATTTTTGTTTCTTTTAAAATGGAAGAAGAAAAAAAATTCAAGAAATTTGATGTGGCGTCTGCCAAAGATTATGGCAAACGGAAAGAAAACATTTTCCAATTCAATCTCTCGCGTGGATGTAAAAGAGCAGAGATTTGATTAGTCAAAGCCAATTTTTGTTAGTACTAGATGAAACTCTCATTCAAATCCATTTCTGTTCAGCTGTTTAATCACCGCATGCAAATCAAAGAACGAACTCGCTTTTTCTCCTTGCTTGTGCATGAATCCGTTCCAACATGGAGATATCAAGAGTTCAAAATTAAGTTGTATCTAGTTTGTTTTATCTAACTCCGTTTGTTTCCGCATTGCTTTGAGGAATCAGTTGAGAAGATGACTGGAGAAAGTACATCGGTGAGATCGATGAATCTACATCCAAGGATTGATGTGGTGAAGTTCAACGGCACAACAACTTTGGTATGTGGAGGTGTGAGGTTATGGATACGCTGACGGCATCAAACCTCGAAGACACTCTACGGTTGGAAAAGAAGCGCGCATCAACCACAGAAGAAGATTGGGACAAGTTGAACCGTTCGGCGTGTGGCTTGATCAGATCTTGTCTAACACAAGACATCAAGTATCAGGTGTTGCATGAGACATCTCGAAGCAGCTGTGGGAGATCCTGGAGAGGAAGTATCTGACGAAGAGTATAGAATCGCGATTGCAGTTGAAGAGTAAGCTCTATGGGTTTCAGATGCAAAGAGGATGCTCCGTCAATGAACACTTGAACCGCTACGCGAAGCTTCTTACAGATCTAGTTAATGTGGATGTGGAGACTAGTGAAGAGGATAAGGCGGTAATTCTTTTGAACTATCTTCCTAGAGAAGAGTATGAGTCCTCTACTCTTACTTTTCTCAATGGTAGACAATCCCTTAACTACGATGAGGTGTCTGCTGCACTTGTGAGTTATGAAGTAAGGAGACAGGACCGACTGTCTTTTTTGGGAAGCACAACAGCAGAGGCATTGGAGGTAAGAGGCAGAAGTTCCAATAGGAAGGGAAGAGATGATCGGGGGAGATCGAAGTCCAGATCAGGCTTCAGAAATCTGAAGAAGAATCAGCGTGCCTTGTGCAAGGAACTAGGGCACTGGAAAGCTGAATGTCGGAAGGCCAAAGGTAAGAAGGCGGAGTCAAACACCGAGGCGAATCTCGCACAGGCGGATGGATCGGATGAAGACTCATCGGTATTCTCTCTCTGTTACTACTCCTACTGTTTGTAACTCAGATAATGCTGAGTGGATCTTGGATACCGGAGCCACCTATTATGTGTGCCCGAACAGGGCTTGGTTTTCTAGTTTTGAGAAGCTAGATGGATGTTACACGGTCATGGGTGATCATCATCCGTGTAATATAGAAGGGATGTGTACAGTCTGTATCAAGATGGATGATGGAATAGTACGAGAATTGAAGGAGGTGAGGTACGTACCTCAACTCAAGAGGAATCTTATCTTTGTTGGCGCTTTGGAAGCATTGGGTCTTATGATATCTGTTTGAGATGGTGTCCTCAAGATAATCAAAGGCTCGATGGTGGTGATGAAGGGCGTCCGCCGGGACAATCTCTACTACTTGAAGGGTAGTACAGTTACAGGTCAGGTGGAGACTTTTAGTTCTTCAGATGATGGTTGCAAGAATGTCTGGCAGGTAAAAGTCGGACATGGAGGTGAAAGGTCTATGCGAGCTCATGCAAAGAAGGGATCATTGGAAGGTGCTGCTACCTGCAACTTGGAAGGCAGATACAGCGTTCTGGACAAGAAAAATGTGAAATTCAGCACCAGTACTCACCGCTCAGAAGGTCTTCTTGATTGTATTCACGTAAGCGTTTGGGGACCTGCTAAGACTGTATCGCTTGGAGGTCACAGGTACTTTGTCTCTTTTGTTAATAGTTTATCTAGGCATTGTTGGATATATCCCATGAGACAAAGATGTGAAGCCCTAGGTATGTTGGTGAAGTGGAGAGGAAGAATGGAGAAGCAGATTGGTAGGAAGATCAAGGAGCTACAGATTGGTAATATTGAAAGAGACATGTACCAATTCCTACGATTTGGCCAGAACACTGGTATTGCTACTCACTTCATAACAGGTATACATGGGGTGGCTAAGGAAGTAAACCGTTTCTTACTAGAGAAGGTTCGGTGGTTGTTGTCTAATGCAGGATTAGACAAATCGTTTTGAACTGAGGCGATTGTGTATGCTAGCCATCTCATAAATGGGTTGACTGCGATAGGAGGTAAAGCTCCATTGAAAATTTGGTTGGGGAAAGCTGTTCAAGATCATGGTTTGCTGTGGGAATTTGGATGTCCGACCTACTTCAGTACCAAGAATGGTAAGGTGAATCCGCAAACAAAGAAGTTTGTATTTTTGGGTGTCAAAAGGAATGGCTACAGGTTGTGAGACCCCGAAAACAAGAAGATCGTGTTGAGTAGGCATGTCACATTTGATGAGACTTCAGTGTTGAAGTCCACCATCTCTCAGCAGGTGGAGAGGACGGAGAGTAAGGAAGTATCGCAGCAGGTGGAGAAGACTTCACCGGATGTGACACCGGGCGGAGATCATGTAGCCAGGGTTGATGCTGAACGAGTTAAAGACATTGATGAGAATGTCGAGTTGTTTGCAGCATTAGAACCAAGGTAAAGAAGTATGAATCTCAAGCTTGTGATCGCGACAAGCTCAAGTTGAAGGCCGTTGTTCCCCATGATGGTCGTGAGGAGGTTCATATGACTCAGTTAGATAGGTTCGCTACTGCAGATCCAGGTACAAGTGCTTGAGCTTGATGGAGCTCAATTGTAATGAACTACGGTTGGCTTGATCCTTTGGACAAGGTACGTAGGCAGCCGTAAAGGCACAGCCATTTGGTGATGCAACCCGTATGAAGCTGTTTGGGTTCTCGAGAAGCTGATTGTAACTTCATGTAGAGGTGAAGAGTTGTGGCCAATTGGAGCTTCACGTAGAGGTGGAGAGACTTCACGTAGAGGTGAAGTGTTGTGGCTAGTTGGACTTCACGTAGAGGTGAAGTGTTGTGATCTCGATGAACAGGTTGATCTTCTGGTGAGAAGATATTGAGCTTGCATAAGGAGTGGTGTGCATCCAGTTGTTGAAGCCGATGATGGTGTTCGGTGTGCTTTACTCAGACTTGGTTGGACCGTCAGCTGAAGACAGGAAGACTAGATAGAGCTAGTCAGTTGGAGAGTCAGTGTTGGCTCATGATGAGTTCTTCGTGAGGTCATGTAGTTGTTGAGTTGGAGACACGTTCGATGATCGGCATGTATGAAAGTTCTCCTTAAGTGAAGTGTAGGGAAGGCATGTGTGGTGCATCCCAGTTGATAGCTGAGCTACAGATTCCAAGCCGAGATCGTGTGTCGATTTCGCCGAGATCGAGTGTCGATTTCGTCCGGAGCGCACAAGCCGAGATCGTGTGTCAATTTCGCCGAGATCGTGTGTCGATTTCGCCAGGTGATAGACTGGGGTTCGTTGGAGATCGGCTCATATATGGAAAATCTTCACCGAGGTAGAGAATTGTGGGAGAGAGTAGAGAATTGTGGGAGAAAGGAGATAGAAAAGATGGAAGGAGGTAGCACAGAGATCAGACGACAAAGGAGCGAGAAACGGAGCATTGAGTAGGCCAGATTGTGCTCCCGGTCGACCTCCCGGTCGACAGGTGGAGGAGGCCAATCGACCGCCCGGTCGACCGGCGTGCACGGGCGTGCACATGAAGGAGCGGTCGACCGGCCCCGGTCGACCGACTGAAGTGGCTTCGCTCTCAGGTAGTCGCGGTCGACTGGGCCGGTCGACCGTGGCATGGGTCGGTCGACTGACAGGCGCGTCTGGACTTTCCTTTTAAGATTCGAATTCCTTTTCTAGATGGGATTGAATCCAACCTGGGTTTTCATAAATCCAGGGACACTGTGGCTATAAATAGAGGCTAGAGGCCTCATGTATTGTATCCCAAGAAATATCTCCAAGAATTCCTCCCTCTTGTATTAGTTGTATTGATTGTTGAATCAATAAGATCTCTCTCTCCCTTGCCCCGAGGACGTAGGCACGTTGCCGCTTTTCTCTATTGGTTGCTGTTCCTGCTGTGTTGGTTGTTTCTCCTGCTGCATCGACTCTCCGCCAGGTTGGGCGGATTCCTCAAGGGTAATTGTTGTGTCTCTTCTTCCGCGATCCGCTGCGCACCTATAAGTTCTTCCGCGATCCGCTGCGCACCTATAAGGGTGAAGGACTTGGGGCACCATCCCAAAAGACTAGCCAAGACCATCCCCACTATCTATTTGTTTGACCCAAATCCCAACAATCCCCCCTCGAATAAAGTACTTGAAGGACTTGGGGCACCATCCCAAAAGACTAGCCTTTTAGGTGGAGTTGCCCAAATCCTTATATACCCAAGACCATCCCCACGTCTAGCCGATGCGGGACTATTTGTTCGACCCAAATCCTAACATTTCCAATAACAGCCTCACCGGTCATATCCCAGACTGCCTCGGTCAGCTCCACCGCCTAACCCTTATCGACCTCAAAGGGAATTTCCTCTCCGGCTCTATTCCTTTCACCATCTTCAACATGTCTATTTTGCTCGAACTCTATGCTGGGCACAACAACCTATCAGGTCCCCTCCCGTCAAATAACAGTTTTATTATGCTCCCTCGACTTCAAATCTTCTCTCTCAGTCATAATCATTTTACTGGTGATTCTGTTACGAGCTTTGCTCGTTGTTGGGACCTCCAAATACTTTCTTTGTCTTCAAATCAGTTCACCGGAACCATACTTGCTGAGATTGGTCGTTTATCGGAGCTCACTATTCTGTATCTTGGAGGTAACCAACTTACTGGAACCATCCCAGCCTCATTAGGCAACCTGACAAAGCTCAGTGAACTCGATCTGGGCAATAATGACCTAAGCGGGGTTATTCCTAGGGAATTGGGAAATCTACCGAATCTCCAAGGTTTACGCTTACTCAATAATGACCTGATTGGCTCATTTCCGACAACATTGTTGAATAATTCTATGTTGTACTATTTCGACCTTCGCATAAACAAGTTCCATGGATCTGTGCCTGATGGAATCGGAAAGTCACTTCCATTGCTTCAAATACTTCATCTGGAGGAAAATCAACTAACTGGAGGGCTAAAATTTCTCGCATCTCTTTCAAATTGCAAGAACTTGGAGACAGTGGACATATCATGGAACAAATTCGATGGTATTCTTCCAGATTCAATTGGGAATCTCTCACAAAATCTGCAAAGATTTATTGCTTATGAGAATCATATCATGGGAAATATCCCTCCTGGGTTAGGAAACTTAAGTGGCCTTGTTACGATAGCTATCTATCAAAATGAGTTGAGTGGGACAATACCATTTGCACTCAAAGGGTTACAAAGTCTTCAAGCGATGAGCCTAAGTTCCAATGAGATAAGCGGTTCAATTCCGTTGGAGCTTGGTCAACTGAAAAAGTTGAATATTTTGTATCTAGAAAATAATGTTCTCTCTGGATCAATACCTGATTCCTTGGCTAACATCACCATGATTCAGCACTTGATTTTATCTAGCAATAATCTATCATCAAGCATTCCCCAGAGCTTATGGACCTTAGAAAGTATCCTTGAATTAGATCTCTCACAAAATACTTTGAGTGGCTCACTTTCTTCAAAGGTGGGAAACTTGAAGACCATTATTCTTTTAAACCTGTCTACGAATCAACTATTAGGAAATAGACCCTATGCTTTAGGGGATCTTCAAATGCTTTTAGCCCTGGACTTATCAAAAAACTCATTCCAAGGTCAAATTCCAGAAACATTTGGTGAATTGATCATTGTCACCTATTTGAACTTGTCACACAATTTTCTCTCTGGGGTTATACCAAATTCTTTAGCCAATCTCACTTGTCTTGATAGCCTTGACCTCTCTTTCAACAAGTTACAAGGAAAAATTCCAAACGGCAGAGTATTCTCAAATCTCAGCATCCCATTGCTAATTGGAAATGAAGCACTTTGTGGAGCACCTCAGTTACATCTTCCGCCTTGCCCTGTGGACGATCTCGATGAGGGCTCAACAAAAAAGCTAAGGTCACTCAAATATGTCTTAGCATCTATCGCAGCTGTTGTGGTTCTTGTCACTTGCATATATCTTGTATATGCATTTTATCAGAGGAAGAAGGTCAAGACATTTGGATGACCATAGAGTTATTTCACGCCATGAACTAATCCGTGCAACAGCAAATTTCAGCGAGGCCAACCTATTAGGAAGAGGCGGCTTTGGTTCAGTGTTCAGAGGATGCCTTGATGATGGGTTACTTGTAGCAATAAAAGTTCTAAATTTAGAAGTTGAAGGGGCCTCAAAAAGCTTTGATGCAGAATGTGAAGTTTTGAGGACGGTCCGACATAGAAATCTGATCAAAATAATCAGTGTTTGTTGCAATTTGGACTTTAAAGCTCTCATTCTTGAATTCATGCCGAATGGAAGTCTTGAACAATTGTTGTATTCCAAAAATTACTACCTTAATCTGCTCCAGAGATTGAATTTGATGGTGGACGTATCATTGGCACTTGAGTACCTCCACCACCACCATCCACAAGTCATACTGCATTGTGATTTGAAGCCTGCAAATGTCTTATTTGATGAAGAAATGGTTGCACACGTGAGTGACTTTGGCATCGCTAAATTTTTACTTAGCAACACTAAGTCTATAGCATCAGCAAGTATGGCGGGCACCATAGGCTACATAGCTCCAGGTAATCAAAAACTCCGAATTTAATTAACATTGAACTTTAAAGCTAAGATTTCCTTTTAGATTTTTTTTCTCTTGTTCCAGTTGGTACATAATTTTACAAAACTGCATAGTAATAAAGGTTGATAATGAGATTATCCAACTCAAAGCCAATGTGGATTTAAATAGCATGCTTATAGATGCGTAGGAAAATTTTAGTTTCCTCTTAAATTATTGTGGATTTCATTTACATTTTTATTATGTCATCAATTTAATGGACATATGATATTAAGTTTTTTTAATAATCAAATGTATTAGGTACTTAATTATTTGCTTATTAGCAAAACCCCTTGATTCTTCTTCTAAATAAAGTTTTTTCTTATGTTCATCATTTTAAATAATTCTTTTAATAATAGAAAGCAAAGAATATTCTTAAAGGAAAAAATAATTAAGAGGACCCAAACTTGACTAGGGATCCAAATAAATTGGATAATAACTTGTACTAACTCTTAAAAAAAATTGCCAACTATAAAAAAGTTGCAAAATTGACGCAGACAAATTGCTCCATTTTTTTAAGACTGGAATATATCTTTTTGATTTTCATTGCACTTTAAACCACTGATGTATAAGTAATCTAATTCTAACAACAATGCATGCTTGGATGAAGATTAATGAGCCATTCAGTCACATTAACTATGAAAAGTGGTGATATTATACTTTCTTCGCATAACTAATTCACTTATTATTATGCGTGCAATAGAATATGCAACTATAGGAGCAGTATCGAGAATGGGCGATGTTTATAGCTTCGGAATTCTATTGCTCGAAACATTTACTAGAAAAATGCCAACTGACCCCATATTTTCAGAAGAATTAACCTTGAGGGAATGGGTATTCAAGGCACACCCAACTGCAATATTGGATGTTATAGACAACAATCTCCTAAATGATCATTCCAGCAGTGATATTGGATCATTAAAGGACCACCAAACAGCTATTTCTACATGCCTAATGTCTATCATTGAATTGGGCTTGTTGTGCACAAAGTACTCACCAAAGGAAAGAATTCCCATGACAGATGTTGCAGCAAAACTATAGAAGATAAAAGCAGAGTATTTGTCAAAATGGTAATTTCTTCAGCCAAACCTCTCTAAAACATTGTGTTTGTCATAATAAATAATATGGGTTTTCTAGTTTTGTTCCTCTTACTTATCCAGACAGTGTCTCCTATTGATGTTAATCTCTCCTACATTCTAACATTTTGTGTATCTACGATGACTTCACACTTGTTTTCCCACTCTTACTATGTCACTTCTAATCTTGCCATATGGATGCATTAGTTGAAATTTGTTAGAATATGTTATGCGGACATCTTGGAGCTCACCCCGCCACCAAAGTCCAAGTCCAAAGAATGGCGTGTTTACTAAAGGAGACTCAAGAGAATCATGACTATTTGGTTCTATAAGAATATTTTGTAATTAGAGTAGTAGTAGGATTCTATTTTATATATTGGAGTAATAATCAGAGTTGTAGTAGGATTAGTAGTTTTATTTTTATGTATTTTGCTTTCTTTTAGATTTTTGATTTCTTTTAGGATTAGTATTTCTATTCCAATTGTAATTAGGAGAGTATAATTTTGTTGCCTATATAAAGAGGCCTTGTGTATTCTACTGGGGATATATACAATTAATGAAAAGTTTCTTCACTCTCAATTGAGTTTGATTATTAGATTTCTCAATCTTAAATTCTCTTCGTAGTGTAATGTCCTAATCAGACTCAATTAGTGGTGAGATGCCTTAATTGATTTATCAATTAATTTCTATTCTCTCTACCTCACACATCAAATTTCTTTCTCTATCGAATCTTCGTCAAGTCCTCGTCGTCGATGATCCTTCACTGCCTCGCCTCAACTTCGTTGACATTATCTTTCTCTCAACTATTTAAGTTAAAGTCTGGTCTCCTTTCTACTCCACAATTGCTCAAGATCCTTACTACAATTCTTGAAGAAGTGTTAGTGGTTTTTGCACTCAAGGTTGCGCCCAGCGCCTAAGCACTCGCGTACAAACGCACCAGTCCTAGGTGCCAGACGATCACACCCGCGAAAACCAATGAGTGCATCCGTGCCCTCTCCTATGCCCTGTGCTTGTGCGCTCAGAACTGTGCCCACGATAGTTTTTTGAGCGAGCTTCAAACCCCGAGCATGAGCCCTCTAGTGGTCGGAATTCTGAGCGAGAATACCTATAGTGTTTGTTTCAAAGTCCTCTACAGTGCTATCATCTTGAGCTCATCTGCATGAGTGTTTTGATCCATTGACAATCTAGTTCTCGTTGATTGCATCTTTTCTTATCTGCATTAGTTCAGAAATCAACAACAATCAGACAACAACTAAGATCATATCTACTATCATCTCAAGTATTGTTTTCATTATATCAATATTTAATTACAACTCTACATATATATCATCCAATCGATTATCTATTTTCATCTTCTGTTCACATCAAAAGTGAGTGAGCGGTTCTACTTCTCCCTTGTAGTTGATCTAGTCTTTTTATTGCATATAGAATATATTTACCTACATAGCAAACAACATCTAATCAGCACTTTGATATTTGATATAAATCACATAATGACATGTTAAAGAATCACAACCGATATTACTTGTTTTAACTCATTTTTCTACTAACAGTCTTCTTGTTGGTGTCATATTTCTTTGAATTGTTTTATTTATTGCTTTCGTCCACGTACACGTCTCACATCAATATGTGTCTTAGAACATCTAATTATAAAATTCCCAAGTCTCTTTCTTGTCACCGACACATGAGTTTATCGCTTTTGATCGTGAGAAACTTCCGTCCAAGAACCTCGTCGTAGGGCCAACACGTCTTAGGATCGTCACCTAACCTCCGTTGACAACACACTGTTTAAATCTAACTACAATGGTCCATGAAATGATGGTTAGTTGTTCTTAATTTCTTCATTTTATCTTTTGTAACTTGGACTTGAATATGATTTTGCGCGAGCCAACTCCGATTCTTTACTATGTGAAGTACTCTTAAGTCAGAGCTCAAAATTTTAGAACCTTAAATTTCAATACAGTTATGGTCGTGACCTTCAGTTTTATATTGATCAACTCTAGTCTCACCCTTGCAAGCCTAATATTGGGCTCTTGATCAGCCCTATTATTTGTTAACATAGGCATTTTAATGGACTAGTTTGAATTTTTACAGCCACCCTTATAAAATTAAGGTTTTGAACCAATTTACCTTCTTAAAATTATAAAAGAGAGAAATGAATACTTAATATAATATGGTGATTCATGATTGAAGAATAATTAGTTAATGGTTTAAATCTTCTCCCTTTTTTTTCTTTTCCTTGAATCATCAGGGCTCCACCTGGTAAAAAGAAATATCCATAATTATTGTAACTGATTTTATGATAATTAGTTAATGGATTTTACTAATCTTGTAAAAGAAAAGGAGACAATAGGTATTATTTGGTAAATATAGCAAGGATAGCGCTTGAACTGATGACCCAAATGCTTTAAGAGAAATAAGAAAGTTTAGTATTGATTTTATTTATAGTGCTATTACATCATAAATTTTAATGGACATAATGTTATGAAGTACTTGGCGTTTGAAAAGAAAATCTTGACTGTTTGTTTTCCAAAGTAATTCTACCTAAACGATCATTCAAGCGACTATGGAGTGTTACCTGAGGTCACGTTCGCGAGCGTGCGTTCCTCGATGTCTGTCAATGAACCGAGCCTCTTTTGCTCAAATTACTCTCCGAATGAAAGAATTACAATGACAGATGTTGCTGCAAAAGACGGATTCGGTTCATGTGTGTGAGTCACACACACATACAATAAGAGGGAGGGTCAATACCGCGTTGACACGTGGATTGAAACTCATATAATCTCTTATAATATGTGTGTGAGGCCCACAAACATAACATATTATAAAAGGATCAATACACGTGTCAATGCGTGATTGGTCCTTTTTATTGTATGTGTATGTGGCTTATAGACATGAATCGAACCCCTGCAAGGCTGCATAAGATAAAAACAGAATACTAGTCAAATTCGCCAACAGAGAATGTTCATTAGGCAGATCTCCGAACTAGACAACTTCTTTGTGTTACTTATGATAAAATTGATATCAGATTTCCTTATTTATATTCCTCTCTCTTATATATCCAATTTTTTGTTGAATATTCCTCTCTCTTAATAACATTTTTGTTGAATGTTCACATGATTTTCGAAAAGGTCACTGTAGTCATTGATATAGGTACCAAAAGTTTTTTATTTGAATTTGTATCTTATAATTGATTCCGAATGCGAATATGGTAAAACTCATATCCAATGCGTATTCTAACCATTTACAATGGACACTCAGGATACTTCTCACTGCAACAATCAGATGCCAATTTGCTTATTTTATTTTCTCTAGTTTTTAAGAATTAAGAGGAAGAAAAAAAAATTCATTTTATTGTTTGTTTAATCATTGACTTGTCCATATAAATTAGTGGTTGCTCTTTGTCAAACCTTTTTTTGTAAAAATTGCATTTAATTTTTGACTTATGTAAAATATTAAAGAATTACATTAAATGTTTCTTATTGAATAAGTATCATGCAGGCGAGACGAAATCGCTCAATGCTTACATGGCGCCTATATTGCGTGTTAGAAGTCAATTCTTATAAGAGCTTGTTTGCTTCATGGAAAATGGTTTGAAAAGTGCCCATTTTCTCTGAATTTGTGGACCACATGGTTTTTTTCCCAGCATGGTGTGTTTGTTTGGCAAAAAATAGGATGAAAATTTTTTGTCTCTGCACTATTTCAGTTTACCTCTCCAAATACCCAGAAAACTGACAACAGTGGACTGAGCTTTTTCAATTTGAGTTTTTCTTACCAAACAGGCCTTAATTAAATTTTAGGGTTATTCTCATATATACTCCCCACATCTTACATATTTCTGAAATTATCACCCAAATCTTTATATTTTTTAAATTACCTCCCACAATTCTTTAATTTGATCAAAATTGTCCCCACCGTCAGTTAGAAAGCATAATAAAAGAATATCCTCATGATATTTGTTAAAATTTTATCAAATTCCAATTTGACCCCGACACGATCTGTGGACCACCAATGGTCCACAAACCACCAATGGTCTTCTCCGTCGCCTTTAAATCCCTCTCCTGCTCTCGTCTTCTCCGCTGACCCCCTCTCTTCCCCTCCCTGTAAATTCCACTCTTATTCTCGTCTACTTCTCTTCTAATCTACCTCCTCCCCCCTCTTGTCCTCTATTATTTCACACCTCCGACGACTATGCTGCCCTTTTCCACCGCCACAAGCTTTCACTCCTCCACCGCAGACAATATTGTATATTATAAAACAATAATACAATAAAATTAGTTTTTCAAGCATGCACAAATACAATACATCATTACTTACCATTACTGTATAAAGTCTTTACTTCTCTATTCTCAATTACTAACAATATTGTATATCATATCTTTGAATACAAATATCAGTATAAGTTAAACTAATATTAATTGGGCATGGATCACAATTTGAAACAAAATCCTATAGAGAGAAGTCGAATTATTTCAAGCCAATTGTAAGTAAACACTATAGCTTGACACAATGAATCTCCAATTACACAACAGAATCCTCCAATTTGACACCAAATCCTACTGTATAAAGGTCTTAATGCATCATAAATACTAAACAATCGACCAAACTACAATTATTTCAACCAAATTACAAATTCTGAGAGTATCTAACATTGTCTGTACTCCTTTTAAATCCAATTTACAAGTTATAATGGAACCAAACCGAAAATGGCTAGGCAGAATCACCAACCTTGATCCAAGAGCCAAGATTTATTGTCTGGAGCTTTCGCCACCTTCCATTGTTGACCGACAGTTTGGGATCTGACTACGAAAGAGACAGTAAAGAGAGAGGAACGCATGGTGGAGACATCAAAGAGAGAGAGAGATCGCCGCCAGTTGGGGATGTCAGAATTAAGAGCTAGAGTCAGAAGAGAGCGAGAGTGAGAAGAGAGAGGCGAGTGCAACAGAGACTGTTAAGAGAGAGGGAGTGTCGCGAATCTAGGGTTTGTACTATTGTGGGAAAGCCAGGGTGAGTTTGAGAGAGTGAGAGAGAATTGGAGCAAAGAGCCATATATAAAAAAAAGCTTCATGGGGAAGTTAAAAAATAAATAAATAAAATAAATTAAATAATGAGGGTAATTGGGTAATTTTGATGCAAACTAGTTAAGTTTTTAACAGCACTGTGGGTGCAATTTTGATCAAATTAAAGAATTAGAGGTAGAAATATGAAGATTTGGGGGTAATTTTAAAAATATAAAAGATTTGGAGGGTATATATAAAGATGTCTATTCTTGGAGTGCGACTATTCACACTCACGGAATTGCTTAACACACTTATATACTTAATACACCCATAAAATTTTTAAACATACCCCCTCACTTTTCCTAAACTACCCTTCACAATTTAAATCAAATTAAAATTTTAAAATATCAATTCTGCCCTCCCTCTCTCATCAGAAAACTCACTCTCTCTCTCTCTCTCTCTCAATTCTTTATTTATGGCTCTCAACATTCTTAATTACAATTTTTGAATTTAGATGCTCGGCATTTATTGATCTCTTGTGTTTCATTTGATTCATGACACACCCATTTGGGCTCCTTTTCTTGAAAAAATTATTGATGGAGAAAATTTACAGTTTAGAGGTAGCTTCTTTCTTTACAACGTTCCTCCGGAAGAACAATGTGTTCTTCCATGATCTCTTACTTTTTTGAGTTATTGCTGCAGTTGTTTTCTCATGTGAATCACACAGCACAAAATGTCACTCTTTTTCATTTTTTTCTTATGGTTTAATAACTAACTCCTCATATTTTGTTTAATTAAAACAATAAATATAATCTTCATTTAGTACTTAAAGACAATTTAGAAATTATATAAAAGTAAAAGAAGTACCTTTGAGAAATCAATCTATGAATCATAGGTAAGCTTATTGAACTTTTCATTCTCATCCTTAGTGAAGACGTGAGGAAAAAAATATTATCAAATATCTATAATCAACATAAAATACTTTTTAAGTAATATTTGTCTTTTAATTATATATATATATATATATTTGTAAGGAAATTAAAAAAAAGAAAGAAATTATTTATGGTGGAAAAATTAAATATAGCTTTGGTTTTTCTTTATTTTTTTTGTATGTTTAATATATATATATATATATATATATATATATATATATATATATATATATATTATTGTATGTTGTGTTTTTAGGATGTGCTTTGATTTTGTATTCTTGTTATTTTTTCTTTTTTTTGAAAATACAAATGAAAACTATAAATTAAAGATTTAATTGTTATAAACATAGACTTGTAGAATTACTTATGAAGACGTTGTCAGCATAGTTATGCAATTTGTTGCGCGCGAGGCAACAACCAGTAAGGAACCTAATAGATGCAGCAGAGAAGTACCCAAGAATAACAAGAATAAGAAACAAGAGAGAAAGCAAACACAATATTTAACGAGGTTCGACAATTTGCCTACGTCCTCGGGACAAGGAAGAGAGATTTTATTGATTCAACAACCAATACAATTTAAGAGGGCTCTGCCCCTTTATTTGTAGCCAAAGAAACCGGGACTTTAGAAAACCCCAATTGAATTCGTCTCCAATTCCGAAAAAAAGTCTGAATCCTAAAAGGAGAGACAGATCTGCGTCCAGATACGTCTGTCGGTCGACCGGGCGGTTGACCGACCCAAGCACCCGGTCGACCAGTCGATCGACCGTGTTCAACCGAGAGTCTTATCATGTCAGTCGGTCGACCGGGCAGTCGACTGATCGGGGGAAAACCGCGCACGAAAAGTGTATGTTTTGAAGTCGATATTTAAAGTGTGTGTGCTTTGACTTCCTCAATACTTCTGTTATAGTATAGAGGCTAAAACGAGTCGAATCCATATGGACGGGAGGCGATAGAAGCTTACATTATATGTTCATGTGTATGTTAACGGTTCTTCAAAGTTTTAAAGAATGAAAAGAAAAGAAACAAAGAATGAAAAGAGAAGTACGGTGAAAAATAAAGAAGTGGGAAACATAGAAGAAATAGTTTTTGTGGTTTCTGATATTGTTTCTAAAACAAAGTGAAAAAAAGAAAACCCATGGCTATAACTACTAATGACTCCACCAACATGTTAACCTCTTAGTGATAGTTGCCTCACATGTATCATTGGTCATCACTAGTCCTTGGTTCAAGAGCGTTACAAAGCATGGCTCATATGTTAACTTTCAAATCCAAATTCAACCAACAAGTGTAAGCTACACTTAAATCATCAAAACCCAATAAGAGCAATCATGAAGTAAAGTAATGTTAGCTTGTTAGAGATTTAGATGCTAGAGTGTTAGATCCATCATCATGAGCCATCAATGGCTCTTGTAAGAGCAAGGCCAAGTAGAGGTTGTCCTTGGGCGGCGCGCGCAAGGCCGCCTGCTGCGCACTGCCCTGTTGTCCCCCTGTCGGCTGGAGCTCCCGGTTTCTAGTTTTGGGCCTCTAGTTTTGACAGAATCAGCCTCCTAGGTCATTGGCTATCTTTTAGGCCTTTTATCACCCATTAAATGGTGATTTAGGGTCTTCTTCTTCATTGCACACCATGGACCTAGAAACATGCAAGAGAGGTGTTATTAGCAGAATTTAATATTAATTAAATGTGAAGATGTGGTATGAAATATGTAGTTTTAGAGACTAATCATCGACCGTTCTCCTGCTATAGTCGACCGAGCTATCCTGTGCCCGTTTGTGCACACCGGTCGACCGGGTAGTCGACTAGCCCCTGCTTTCTGCACACTGATCGACCGAGCAGTCGGCCGGCCCTGCTGCTGGTCTGATATAAATTCTGTCTCCGTTCTCGCGCCGTTCTCGCTCCTTTTGGCTTCCGATCTCCTCCATACAATTCTTCTCTCTCCCTACAATTCTCCACCTCGGTGAAGATTTCTCAAATTTGAGCCGAACTCATCATAGTACCTGTCGACTCAAAAGTGGCTGCACCAGGCACCAGTATGACTGCCTACGTACCTTGCTCAAGGGATCAAGCCATCTGTAGTTCATCCAAACGAGCTCCAACGAGCTCAAGCAACTGGAAGGATATGAAGAAACTCTTTACAATGTGTAAACTTCATTCTTGACACCACGTTAGTAAGCATATTGTTGGCCCAAAGGCTTATCACCCTAGTTTTGATGATGATCAACTCATGAAGTTATGTTTACTAATGATCTTACTTTTAATTAGTGACAGATTCATTATCAAGATCTTAGTAGGTGCATAGCCCAACAAAGGATAAAATGTCAAGATTTGGAGCTAGCACGGTGTGATCCAAGGAGCTTTTGGATCAAGCTTGGACCAAGTCAAGAAGATGAGAAGCCTTCAAGTGAAGACTTCAAGATCAAGACTTGTGTCTAGGTATAAGATTTTGTTTTTGTTTTAGTTAAAAATGTAAAGGATAGAGTAGTTGGTGGATTGCTCAAGTATACCATGTACACACACTCTTGATTTAGTTGTCTTTTCATAAAAGAATTTTCAGATTTAGAAAAGACTTTCATTTTGAAAAAATACTTTTTGGTTTTTAGAATTTCTTATATGCATATCTTTTATCCAAAACCATATTTAGAGCTTAATGCCAAAAACATAGATATTTCATCTTAATTGTGTAGTGGATCATATCCATATACACTATGCTTTAATGAATTTAAAATATCTTGTTTTTGTACTTGAAGAAGTTTGGAAAACAAGTTTTAGAAAAATACAAGTTTTCAATTGAACCAGTATTTCCAACATACAAAAATAGTCCAATCTTTTATAACATGCCTTGATTTTGTGCAAGCATGTTTGTATGTCAAAGTATATTGGTAAAACTATTTTTGTAGAATTTCTATGTATTTATGGGATTTTATGTGAACCAAAAGACTTAGTTTTAAATCTCAGAAAATCTGTTTTCAGGCTTCAGCTAGTCGACTTGCTACCTTTATAGTCGACTAACCCTGAAGTCGGTCGACCGCCTCGGTCGACCGACGTGCACAGACGTGCACGCCTTTGTGCACTGGAGGACGGCCGACCGTATGGGTCGACCGCTCCAGAGAGCTCTGCTCTCTGGAAATTTCGGCCGACCGTACGGGTCGACCGACAGAGAGTTCGACTCTCTGCTCCAGTATCTCGGTCGACCCGGGCGGTCGACCGCGGCTCCAACGGTCGGATTTCTGACCGTTGGCGGTCGACCGACCCGGTCGACCGGCAGGCCTGACAGCCCCAACGGCTATATTTTTCTGGCCTATAAATTTGGGGGTTTGGTCATTGTTTTGAGCCAAGATTTTGGAGACTCTTAGAGCCAGTTTTTCCCATTCATTCCAGAGGTTTTTCTCCACAAAATTAGAGCCAATACTTCCAATTAAAAGGAGAGTTTATCAAGAGTGTAAAAGAGATTTTCTTGAGTTTTCACCAAAGATTCTTTCCTTGTTTTTCTCACACAAACACTTGAGCATCCATTGATTATTCAATCCTTAGGAGTGTTGTAGTGAGAGCTTTCATTGGTGATCAAAGTGTTTAGATCACCAAGATTTCATTCTTGTACTTTGAGGAGACGGGCAAGTGTGCTCGTGGTGGTTTAGAGTTCTTGTGTGAACTCGGTTGATTGAAGTGCGGCCTCGGCGAGCCGGTGGGCTTGCGTGTGTACGGGACTAGGGAGTCCGAGGGCTTGTAGGTGTTGCGGCACCGAGGAGAGATCCATTGGGATCTTGCATAGTGGAAATCCTTCGTGTGTCGAAGGCGGGGATGTAGAGCAAGTGTGCTCGAACCTCGAAACATACCTTTGTGTTTGCGATTGCCATTTCTCTCTCTCTCCCTTGTTTATATCTTGCATTCAATTATTGTCTATCTTTATATGCTTGATATATTCATTTGTGCTTAATTGATATACTTGCGTGGGATTGTTGCTAACACTTGTATTCAATCAAGAGAGCCAACGCGGCACCTCAACCCATTCAAGGGGAATCTAGAGGAGTTAGTCCAGAGCCCTTCACGGGGAATTCGGCAACACTCTTTGGTTATACGTGGTGTTTAGTGTAAGAAGTTTAATTAGGTCATAATTGTTTTTAGCTTCCGCATTATTAGGCATTAAGTGACCATTAGATTAGCCATCACCTATTCACCCCCCCTCTAGGTGAACTTACAATTGGTATCAGAGCTAGTGCTCTTGATATTGGGTCGAACAACCTAGAGTTAAAGATCCTCATTT
Organism: Agave tequilana; assembly: GCA_038442645.1. NCBI lineage: Eukaryota > Viridiplantae > Streptophyta > Magnoliopsida > Asparagales > Asparagaceae > Agave > Agave tequilana. The sequence goes on along the minus strand of JAVJIF010003983.1, from coordinate 83,062 downwards.
TAGGCTAATCACTATATTTTGTACACACACCATGGACTTCATGTCACCACCCACCTTTGACATTCTTAACGTCCAAATTTGGAAAGTTAAGATGTCTTTGTACCTCAAAGCCTTAGGTTTTCATGTATATCGTTCCACTACTAATAATGCATATTCTTTAGATGGTAAGAATTTTGAGGCTAACTCTAAAGCCCTTAATGCTTTAAAGTCTACCCTAGATGATGTTTATTTATCTAGAGTTGCTAATATTGATTCGGCTTTTGTAGTATGGAACACCCTCACCTCCCTTGGCGAAAAGGATCTATACTATGCGGGGAGCGATTCGGACGTTGGAAGCGACATCTCCAACGTATGCTATATGGTCCAAGGGGATAACCCCCTTGAGGTAAACTCCGAATCCGATGATGAGGACATGTCATATGATGAGCTCACTTCATTTTGCCAAACAATTCTTGAAAAATATGACATGCTTAAGAAAGAAAATAAAAATTTGAAAAAGAACATTGCTTGCATGCATATAGAACAAGATTCATTTAAATCTAACATTGCATGTTTAGAAAAAGATAATAAAAATTTGAAAAAGAATTTTGATGCCATGCTTAATGAAAAAGATTCATTAGAAAATAAAATAGCATGCTTAGAAAAAGGAAATGTAGATTTGAAAAATGAGAATGTTTCCCTTATGTCTAAACTAAATGATTTGTGTGAAGGGAACACTATTTTGAAGGATAAAATTGATTTGGTGGAAAAACAAAAAGGAAGATGTTTTTCAAGAAAATAAATCTTTGAAAAGAAAAATTTGTGAAAAAGAAAAAGATTTTGTTTCACAAAAGAAAAAGAAAAATGATCATATATCTCACCATGCTTTACATGCCACCTCTAGTGAGATTAATGTTTTGAAAAATAAAATTAATAATTTGAGTTCAACCTTGAACTCTTGTGCATTCAATCATACTAGATTGGAGTCTATGTTTTCAAAGAAACAAACTCCATCCATTCATGCACATCATCATGCTTATGTTGCACACCATGATCATACACACTCACATAAGCATACTAAGGTGTACATATGTACACATTGTGGCCGCAAAGGCCATTTAGCAAACTATTGTTATGATAGATTAGATCATTTTAATTTTGCTAAGAATAAAAGATTTTGGGTTCCTTACAAGTCTAACCCCAAAGGACCCAAGCAAAAATGGGTACCAAAACTCCCACCCCATGTTTTTGATGTAGGTGAGGGATCTCTCAAGACGTGAGAGATTTGGTGCCTTGGTAGTGGATGCAAATGGATATGATGGACACACTTATGATGCATCGCTATCAAGGAGATTTTGGTGGGACAACCACCATGATTGGAGCTTTGGAGTTGGTAACAATCTCTAAACTCCCATTTTATTTATGTTCATGCTTGTTCATTCATATTATTTTGAGCATGTTCATGTTTTATGTATTTTTGTGCTTCATATGGTAATAACATGCTTAGATGTAGTTTTTATCAAAACTTGTATTATACATGTACAATAGTGAGCTACACTTGTTTTATTTATATGGTTGCACTTCATGCTCATTTGTACCCACTATTTGCATATGTATAGTATAGTTTTGATGATTCTCATTTATACATGCTTTGCCTATTTTTATACTTTACTTCATATATATGTATTATTAATTCAAATCTAATAAATATACATGTATACCCGTGAGTCTCTTGCCTTCATGCAAACATCATTAATAGACTCTTTTATATTTGGGATATGTATGCATATTGTTAGAATTGGATAAATCATACATATACCTAGAAGTTTGTTGATTTTATGAAAAATGATTTTGAGTTGTTAAAAATGTGACTTATGATCTTTTTGAGCTTCATTGACCATTTTCATAAAAATGCTATTTACATGATCGTTTAACACTCACCCTTTTGTTAAAATCATTTTGAGCCTTATAGACCATGAGTGCTTAAATTTTTGTGTATCTAGTTATGTTTTATGAAAAACATATGATTTGATGTCATTTGAAGGATATTTAACTAGTTATTCAAAATCAATTTAAACTAGTTATCTATTCTTCTATTAATTTATAAGATTTCCACATGATCCTACTCTACTTCAATTATTTGGATAAAATCTTTTGTGATCTAAAATATTTGATGCTTCATGATTTGAATATTAGTTTAAATGTTAGTTTTGTCAACACTAGGATTTATACTTGTACATATCGTGGGCCACAAATAAATCTATTTATATTTGTGCTTGAATGCTTATTTGAACCCATGAAATGTGCTTGTATTGCTTGGTTTTTATGATACATACATTTTTAAACTTGTATTCTCACTTTTTGGATTTGATTTATGATCATGTGTTTTCATTTCATGTATATGTGTATTTTGCCAAGCTTTAAGATATACATATATACCTCTTGAGTCATTTGCCTTTAATGCAAATCTATTTATATGGACTCAATTGTGTTTAAGAGATATGTATGTATACTTATTGTGTTGTCAAAACATACATATATCTTGAAATATAAATTTTGTTTTTAATAAAAAATGTGTGATGATTTTCATGTCTTCATGATTTAAAGGAATATTGAGATAAATTGACATTTTTGCTTTACTCCTTGCTTGAAGGATTCCGTACTAGTTTTTAAAACATTTTCATATTAACTAATGCAAATTCTTCATATGGTAGAGTATATGATAAGCTTACCCTTCAATTGGTATCATTGGATATTTTCAATTGGTATCAATATGATTTTTATATACTCGTATTTTGATTGTATGTATGAATGCTTTCAAATTTAAATTATATCAATTTCTATTGGTATTATCTTTTCATACATATGTGATCTACTTGTTCTTAAAACACAATGTATATGCTAAGCTTAATTCAACTTTCTATTGGTAATTCTTAAAGCTTATGCAATATGTTTTCAAAATTGATATCAAAAAAAAAATATATGTTTACTTGATATCTCAAAATGTGTTTTATTAAGAAAGTTCAAAATTTTAAAGAAAAATTCAAAATTTTTGATTTGTATTTTCTATATGCAAGGAGAGCTTAACATCTCTCTTACATATGGATTCATGTTGAGTATATTATAAATTGAGGAGCTTGACAACTTTTCTTTATATGATATACGTGTGTAGGGGGAGCTTCACATCTCCTCTTATGCATTACATAATATGTGTTATGTGAGTTAGGGCTCATCCCTTCTTCATGTAATGCATATGTGTAGGGAAGTTAACTTAGCGTCTTCCTCTTCATGAATGTATATCGCATATAAATCCTTATTGATTGATTTGTATTACCCCTTCTTGATCTCTTTGTTTTTGACAAAAAGGGAGAGAAAATTTTTTTATTGATTGTGTTTTTACCCCTTTGTTGATGATTGACAAAAAGGGGGAGAAAGATTTTGAGTTTATATGCATACTTGTGTTTAGTTTTCTCATGCATACCAAATAAACAATAGATATACATAGTAAGATTTTAGGTTTATGCAAATAGGAGAAAAAGAATTTGATATGTTTTATCTCCATACATTTGCATACATATTTATGAGCTTCATTGTCATATATTATTATTTATGTCTATGCATGAGTTAAGGGGGAGCTTCTTTGAAGCTTTACTTTAATCCATGCATATATAACTTCATGAGTTTTGTAATCATCAAAAAGGGGGAGATTGTTGGCCCAAAGGCCTATCACCCTAGTTTTGATGATGATCAACTCATGAAGTTATGTTTACTAATGATCTTGCTTTTAATTAGTGACAGATTCATTATCAAGATCTTAGTAGGTGCATAGCCCAACAAAGGATAAAATGTCAAGATTTGAAGCTAGCACGGTGTGATCCAAGGAGCTTTTGGATCAAGCTTGGACCAAGTCAAGAAGATGAGAAGCCTTCAAGTGAAGACTTCAAGATCAAGACTTGTGTCTAGGTATAAGATTTTATTTTTGTTTTAGTTAAAAATATAAAGGATAGAGTAGTTGGTGGATTGCTCAAGTATACCATGCACACACACTCTTGATTTAGTTGTCTTTTCATAAAAGAATTTTCAGATTTAGAAAAGACTTTCATTTTGGAAAAATACTTTTTGGTTTTAGAATTTCTTATATGCATATCTTTTATCCAAAACCATATTTAGAGCTTAATGCCAAAAACATAGATATTTCATCTTAATTGTGTAGTGGATCATATCCATATACGCTATATGCTTTAATGAATTCAAAATATCTTGTTTTTGTATCTTGAAGAAGTTTGGAAAACAAGTTTTAGAAAAATACAAGTTTTCAATTGAACCAATATTTCCAACATACAAAATAGTCCAATCTTTTATAACATGCCTTGATTTTGTGCAAGCATGTTTGTATGTCAAAGTATATTGGTAAAACTATTTTTGTAAAATTTCTATGTATTTATGGGATTTTATGTGAACCAAAACACTTAGTTTTAAATCCCAGAAAATCTGTTTTCAGGCTTCAGCTGGTCGACTTGCTACCTTTATAGTCGACTAACCCTGAAGTCGGTCGACCGGCTCGGTCGACCGACGTGCACAGACGTGCACGCCTTTGTGCACTGGAGGACGGCCGACCGTACGAGTCGACCGCTCCAGAGAGCTCTGCTCTCTGGAAATTTCGGCCGACCGTACGGGTCGACCGACAGAGAGTTCGACTCTCTGCTCCAGTGGCTCGGTCGACCCGGGCGGTCGACCGTGGCTCCAACGGTCGGATTTCTGACCGTTGGCGGTCGACCGACCCGGTCGACCGGCAGGCCTGACAGCCCCAACGGCTATATTTTTCTGGCCTATAAATTTGGGGGTTTGGTCATTGTTTTGAGCCAAGATTTTGGAGACTCTTAGAGCCAGTTTTTCCCATTCATTCCAGAGGTTTTTCTCCACAAAATTAGAGCCAATACTTCCAATTAAAAGGAGAGTTTATCAAGAGTGTAAAAGAGATTTTCTTGAGTTTTCACCAAAGATTCTTTCCTTGTTTTTCTCACACAAACACTTGAGCATCCATTGATTATTCAATCCTTAGGAGTGTTGTAGTGAGAGCTTTCATTGGTGATCAAAGTGTTTAGATCACCAAGATTTCATTCTTATACTTTGAGGAGACGGGCAAGTGTGCTCGTGGTGGTTTAGAGTTCTTGTGTGAACTCGGTTGATTGAGGTGCGGCCTCGGCGAGCCGGTGGGCTTGCGTGTGTACGGGACTAGGGAGTCCGAGGGCTTGTAGGTGTTGCGGCACCGAGGAGAGATCCATTGGGATCTTGCATAGTGGAAATCCTTCGTGTGTCGAAGGCGGGGATGTAGAGCAAGTGTGCTCGAACCTCAAAACATACCTTCGTGTTTGCGATTGCCATTTCTCTCTCTCTCCCTTGTTTATATCTTGCATTCAATTATTGTCTATCTTTATATGCTTGATATATTCATTTGTGTTTAATTGATATACTTGCGTGGGATTGTTGCTAACACTTGTATTCAACCAAGAGAGCCAACGCGGCACCTCAACCCATTCAAGGGGAATCTAGAGGAGTTAGTCCAGAGCCCTTCACGGGAATTCGGCAACACTCTTTGGTTATACGTGGTGTTTAGTGTAAGAAGTTTAATTAGGTCATAATTGTTTTTAGCTTCCGCATTATTAGGCATTAAGTGACCATTAGATTAGCCATCACCTATTCCCCCCCCCTCTAGGTGAACTTACACATATCTGCGGGATTCTCTTTTTGTATGAATTTTTAGTAACTCAATATTACCTTCATCAAGAATCTCCCGAACAAAGTGAAACCTGACGTCTATGTGCTTCGTTCTTGCATGATATACCTGATTCTTTGTCAAATAGATTAGCACTCATGCTATCATAATTGATCTTCAACAGATCATGTTCAATCCCCAAGTCATCGAGCAACCCTTGAAGCCATATTGCCTCCTTTATAGCCTCCGTCATGACCATGTACTCGGCCTCTGTAGTAGACAATACAACGGTAGACTGTAGAATAGAGCGCCAACTCACTGGTGTTTGAGACAATATAAACATATACCCTGTTGTGGACCGGCATTTGTCAAGGTATCCTGCATAATCGGAATCAACATATCTGATACACTCCTACTTACCTGTAGAATCCTTCTCGAATACCAATCCAACATCTATGGTACCCTTAATGTACCATAGAACCCACTTACTACCTCCCAATGACCCTTTCTAGGATCATACATGTATTTGTTAATTATTGAGACAGCTTGTGACAAGTCTGGTCTTGTACACACCATTGCATACATCAATCTACCAACTGCGCTGGCATACGACATACGAGTCATGTACTCACGTTCATTAACAGTAGTTTGAGACATAGTGGCTTTTAACTTGAAATGAGGAGCCAGTGGTGTACTTACAGATTTCGTATCACCATCGATGTTAAACTTCTGAAGCACCTTTTGTAAATACCCCGTTTGTGTCAAGCTCACATTGCCACTCCTTCCGTCTCGCTCAACCTTCATGTCTAGCACCTTCTTCGCTTCACCAAGATCCTTCATCTCGAACTCGGAAGACAAGTCTTTCTTTAATTTATCAATTGTGGATCTGCTTTTAGAAGCGATAAGCATATCATTTACATATAACAGTAGATAGATGTACTCTCCTCCAGGTAACTTGTTGTAATACACACATGGGTCATAATGGCTATGTGTGTACCTTTTTCCTCTGATGAAGCTGTCAAAATGCTTGTACCACTGTCTAGGAGATTGTTTTAATTTATACAGTAATTTCTTCAACTTGCATACCATATTCTCCTTACCTGTAGTTTTGAACCCTATCGGCTGAGTCATATAGATCTCCTCATCAAGATCGCCATGGAGAAAGGCGGTGCTCACATCGAGCTGGTCAAGATTCAACTCAAACTGTTCTACCAGCGCCATTAAAATTCGAATTGACGAGTGCTTTACAACAGAGGAAAATATCTCGTTGTAATCAATGTCTTCTCGTTGTGCGTAGCCTTTCGTCACCAACTTGGCTTTATAGCGTACAGTATCTGATCGGTCAGATATATTGCATATATATTGTCACATTACCATGTTTATTATCTAATAAATCTATTAATAAGTCTTATTTTTTTTATTTATAAAATGCAGGTCCATTGCTAAAAGAAAGGGGAGAGAAACGAGCCCAAAAGCCCATCAGAATTCTGATTTAATTCAGAATTAATTTGAAATCAGAAAATCAGGGCAGATCATGGCAAATCAGAGAAGTTAAAAATCGGTTAAAATAAATCTTTCCAAATCAATCGGTTAAAGCCAAAGATCAAAGGCCGTTTCGTCGAATTCAGGAGCTTAAACGGGGAAACTAGCATAAGATAAAGGGTGAATCACCAATCAAGGCATCACCAACAACCAGGTGTGGCCATCTGGCCACACCATGGCCGCGGAAACGCGGCCAAAGCCGCATTTTCGCGGCTTAGTTAGATTTGTTGGGGGAGCGTTTGCTCCCCCTATCTTCGTAGCCCTCCCCTGTTTGGTTTACCTATAAATACTGCATTTTTTAAAGAAAAAGTGACCGAAAATTAGTTTTCAGTTTTTCTCTTTATTTTTAGAATTTAGGTTCTTTGTTAGATAGTATTGAGAAGTTGTATCTCTATTTTTTAATTTAATACCAGTGAGAGAGAGGAATAGAGTGATTGTACTCTGAAGATTGAAGTGACATCAATAAAGGTTCAAAGCTTCTCTTCTTCTCCAATTTACGGGTATGTCTTATTTTATTTCCATGCCTTGTTTTACATTATTCATGAATAGCTAAACTTGTTTTCTGGGCTCACTATTGTTGACACTCGAAAAAGACAGAACTCCCGCATTCATCTTCAACCGGTGTGAACGACGTCTAACTTATTGACATCTATAAAAGATAAGTCAAAGACAAGCTGATGACCAGAGATAAGGTAGCAACATGGACATTACTAATCTAGTAAAGCAGACAGTAAACCAAAGTTGCCTTTGAAGTGACCCAAGCAGGCCTAAGACGCTAACTTAGCTCAATACTTAGCCTGGCATAACCCCAAGATAAGCTTCATAGCTCCACATGGAACTAACAGCTTCACCTAAACTTGGTTGGTAGCCTCTCTTTGAAGCTAACTATTAGCTTCGCCTGAAGCTTCTCATTTAGTCCCGCCAAAGGTTAATGCAGGAACTTCGCGCCAGAGCCTTATCCCTAACCGAGTCATAGCTCCGCTATGGGTTAAGCCTTAGCTTCGCACGAGGCTCTGAAGGTAACTTCGCCTGAAGTTATGAGCTAAGTCTGAGCTTCGCGTGATCTAGCTTCGATTATCTAACTCCACAGTGGGCTTTGCCAAGTCATCAATTGACCGTTTCACACGGATGATTAATGGGTAAACCCCACTAATTTAGTTGGATTAACGCCACTTTAAGTGGGCAGTTACATTCGTCCACTTCGTCCCACATTAAGTGGAGATAATTAAGCCCTAACGGCAAAAAGGGCATTCGCTAGAAGCTCGCAAAGAGCTTCGCGGCAAGGTCATTTGTGAGTCTCGCGCGAAGCAAAAGACTTATTCAGCTTTGCTAAATTCAAGGGGGCGGCTACACCCCACATTTTCAATAAAAAGGTCCCTTGCTGAGCCAAGGAGGGAGGGAGATGTTGGTCCCGAGATGATGCCAATTATAGGATCTACTATACACGTCAACACTCAAATAAAGATATTAGCGTAAATATAAAATACTTGCAATAAAGGAAAATAAATCACAGAAAAGATAACAAACGCAAACACAAGTGATTTATCCTGATTCGGTCCTCGTGACCTACATCCAGTCCCCAATCCACCCGCTTGAGATTTTCCTTTATCCTTTGACTTTGTACACCCAAAATCAACACGTTGCACACCACTTGACAAATCCCCTTTGCCAAATGTGTACAACTCTTCTTACAGCCAAGGAGACCACAACACCTTGTACAACCTCTCTTTAACACGAAGACGCTCTTGTACACTGCTCCTCTTTGAGTAATTACAAACTTTCCTATAAGTCTTGAATCTGTATGTGATCGTGAACGAGGGCTCTTATAGGTGAACTCTCAGAAATCTTCACTATAGAGTAGGAATTTGAATGAAGAACTGAAAGTAGAAACAGTTTTCTGAAAACCAGAATTTTGAACAAAGTTTTTGGGCAGAAAATTATTGATATGAATTGGTGAATTTAGCCTAGGATAACATACCTATTTATAGCTGAAATCCATAGTCAGTTAGGGTAGTTATCAGGTCAATTTTGAATATTAAAATGTTGGATAACGTTGGATAAAACACCAGAAAATAGAAACCGTCCACAGTCAGAAACTGCCATTAGTCGACTAGGGTAGGGGGTTAGTCGACTAGGTTAGGCAATTTACACTGGGTTAGTCGACTACAAAAAGGACCAAGTCAACTAGGTCAAGAATGAAACACAGGACAAGTTTCTGGAAACTGAAACTAGTCGATCAGAACAATATGATTAGTCGACTAGGTTAGTATTAGTCGACTATAAAGTCTGTTAAGTCGACTAATAATGCATATATATCAAAAACTGAGAGTTGGTATCTTTGCAGGACAAATGTTAGTCGACTAGGGAAATTGTCAAGTCGACTATACTATGTATAAGTCGACTAATAAAAGATATAAGTCGACTAAGTGGGTTATGATGTGTGTGTGTGTTTCAAGGCTTTTAACAAACTATTAAACATTTTTACCGTTACAACTTAACATCTGAGTTTCTATAGAAGCCTATTTTGCTATAGTTTCCTTGGCCGGGAAATCGATGTTTACTTGCAAAAAGTTCAATTTTCTGTCTAAGCTAGAACCAACCTGTTATGAAAGATCTTTTCATCTAAACTTCTTTGTTTAATGTACTGCTCTGTAACAAATTCAATCATAATGGAAATGCTGGCTTAGATGATGTGCTGACGACCAAATGATCGACTTTGAATTATGATTAAGAATTGATTCATTGGTTATAATATTTTCAACAGAGTGTGCATCGAATGCGACAGTATCAAGAATGTGCGACGTGTATAGCTTTGGAATTCTACTGTTAGAAACATTTACTGGAAAAAGACCGACTGATGCCATGTTTGGTGGAGAATTAAGCTTAAGGGAATGGATACGCAAGGCATACCCCACTGCGATACTCGATGTTATGGACATCAATCTCCTAAAGGATCATTCTACGGATGAAGGAACATCTCAAAACATGACGACGATGCATCAGTGCCTGTTGTCTATTATTGAGCTGGGTTTGCTGTGTTCAAGCTACTCGCCTGAGGAAAGAATTCAAATGACGGATGTTTTGGCCAGATTGCAGAAGATTAAAATGGAATATTTGTAAAATTTATCTTGTTCTACATCTGTAGCTCCACATATTTGTGCTCCCTACAATAAATCTTGTGTCTGAGAGAAAGTCCTATTTCTATCTCCTTATTCAACTTACCTTGAGATGCATTTTTTCAATTATAAGCTCTTCTATATTCTTATATTGTTAAAACTGCACAATTACATTGCCTAATGAACTTAAACAGCTTAAACTAAGAACTCAATGCTTTTGTCTAGGAGGAAGAAGGAAAAACATTTCCTGAAAGTAAAGTCCCAAAGAAAGACTTAGGAAAAGTGGAGCAGATACAGGGCGTGTTTGGTAACTTGTAAAATGCTTGCAAAATGCAAAAACTTTTGCAACTTTACATTTTACACTTGTTTGGTTTCGTTTGCAAAATGTAAAATACAAAAACTTTTACAACTCTTCTTTTCCCACTTACAGTTGCTACAGTTAAATTTGTGGTCATATAAATCTCACTTTTACACTCATATTTTCTCACTTTCAGTTGCTACAGTTAATTTTGTGGTCATGTAACTCTCACTTACAGTACACTTACAGTTCAAAACAGTTACTTGATAATCAATATATAATTAAATATTATTAAATATTTAATATTTTAATTTAATAATTTATTATTTTATTAATACTTATTCCATTTTTTATTATTTTATTTAGAGTTAATATTTTATTAATATAACAGTATTATACTTTAATATAAAATTACTATATATTTAATTATTTATTTTTTAATATACAAAATTACTTTATTAATATCATAATATATTTTATTATTATATTAATATTTTATTATGTTAATATTGTAATAATAATTCAGTATAATAATATTATAATGATAATTTATTATTAAATTATAATTATATTTTACTTTATTAATTTTATATTTCTATAATATTACAATAATATTATAATAAAATTTATATTATAATAATTTTCAAGTATTTTTAATATTATAATATTATAACTATATTTTATTATTGTTGTAACATTTTTTAATATTTATATTTTATTAGTATTCTTAAAATTTTATTAATGTTCTTTAGATTTTTTTTAAATTTTATATTATTTATTTAGTTAATATTTTAGTAATATTTTACTATTTATACTAATATTTTATTAATATTATTGTTATAAATAAAATATTAAGATTATTAATTTTTTATCTCAAATTTATTAATACAATTTAATTTGCAATAGTAGATTTAATTTAATAGTATTTATAATATTTAAATCACTGCTACAGTTAATTTTGTGGTCAACTTTTTCACTTACACTTTTACATTACCAACCAAACACCGTAAAACACAATATACTTTACCATTTACACTTTCACTTTATCAACCAAACACCGTAAAACACAATATACTTTTCCATTTACACTTCACTTTATCAACCAAACACCGTAAAACACAATATATTTTCTCTGCTACAGTTCACTTTTTTCATTCTCATTTTACGACTTACGACTTGCGACGTTTTGCAACGAAACAAACAGGCCCACAGATAGGAAAGAGTTTATGCACTCAACTTAGGTGATCGGATTGCTTGCAAATCTAAAGTTGTGCTTTTTTCGGAAAGATGTTTCTTTTAATCCAATTTAAATGTGGTTCAAATTAACTTAAAAAATTATAAGTAAAAGTAAAATTTTCAGCTTACATTTTAATTGACAACTTAATTAGAAAAGCAATAAATATGTACTCATCACTTAATAATCATCATCATTCATCGATTATCATTCCTTTACTTCTTAGCTTTAGTAAGCATAAAAAAACATATAAACAAATTTTCATCATTGATTATCATGTTGTACGTACACGACAATATTGAAATAGACACGACACCTGAACACATGATAAATACTTAAAAATACACATGACACATGTGTCCGACACGCGTGTTGGACATATCTTGGACACAAGTTGGCTCCATGATAGGGTTATCCGTGCTACATAGATTATCATCAAATAATTAATAACTATTTAGACAATCCACTGCACAACATAATTTTTAGTCTTGGAGCGCATAAACCACATGAAACCACATTTTGGAGCTTATAATGCAACGGCATTGTCATGACCCAAACCTCAAATCACCTAAAGGTTAGGTATGCAGCCACCATTAATAACTCCCAACCAAACATATTAATAAATGATCAAATTAAAATAATATATGCAGACATTATCCCATCAGAAACATCAAACTTTCAAATATCTTACATTGGTTCCTGACAAATCTAAAATTTACAAAATCGAATATTAAAGGGGTTTAATATCAAATCTCCATAATCCAAATCCTAAAAGCATCTCTAAACTTTCTCAATGTATAAAACAGTCAACATACACTCCTCCAACAATTAACAGAAATTTCTCAAACTACTACCTTAAAAGCTTGAAACTTCAAATAAAAAAAAACAAAAAAAACTCCCCTACTACCTCGAACACCAAAATAAATGATAACTTAAAAATGTGAATGCAGAAACTTCAATAGCTTTCCCACGAATCCTCTGCCTAATGCTCCACCTGTCACTCTTTAGAAAATTGGAATGAGCTACACAACTTAGCAAATGGTTTCGAAAATATATATCATATTTCGATACAAATAATATAAATCATACATTAACTAAACAAATATCATATATGAACTCAGGATAACAAATCCAAAAATCATACTCTGACTGATAACTATTTCTAATCAAATCCTATCCATGCATAATACATATAGGTACTCATGTGATGAATTCGTTCTATTTATTTACTTACTTATTTATTTGGTCTTAGACTCAATAAAACATAATTGTTCCATAACCAGGTCTCTTGGGTCAAAATACAAACCATATGGTCATTGCCACAGGAAGCCAAAATATGGTGCACCATTTATCAAAATATTCACTCACAAGGATGCCTAAATGCATCTTTTCCAATCATCCATATCTTGCCCTAGAGTGCCAAAAATTATGCTGATGTGATCAAAATTTATCACATGTTCCCATGCCAAAACAATGCTATTAATAAGGCCATTAATCTCAAGGTTAAGATAATTATCATCAAATCATATTGCACAAGGAAAGTATCTAACTATATATCTTGAGTAAACAAAAATTATGTTGTACTATGTCGTACAAAGAAAAGCAAATACAATATAGATAAAAGACGTATTAAAAATAATGTTATGTTGTACATCATTAATTATTATCAAAATCACTAATGTTGTTCATGAAGAAAACTTAGGCGAAATGTAACCAGTTTACATATTAAAAATAATGATGGCACATGGATAATTATTAAATTTATCATATGAATATAATATGAAACAACTATATCAAGTATCAAAACCACTTACCAAGAATTTTCCGTTTTCTCTCTCACTGTCTAATTATGCACTACGATTAATTATCGGGAGCCGCTACTAACATATCCAATAAGAATTCAACAACCATGCATGAGAAACCAGAATCTCTTTAAGTCCCTGTGAAAAGATGGTCATGTGTAAAACTCCCTGTAACTTGAAACGGTGTGAAAAAGTCTTGTCCCCACCAAAAAATCCCATGTTGCACATATTGCTCTTAATGAGTACCTTATCTGAGTTGATTTGAGCGTCCGACATGATAGGCATTTAATGCTTGTCACGTGTTAGTCGCATGGGCCAGTTTGGAAGTTTTTTTTTTAATTTTTTTTAAAATTTTGTCCACCTCAAGGTAGATTTTTTTTTTTTTGTTGCAGAGATAATTTTTTTTTTGCATGTGTTATATTTTTGTCCATCCTTCTCCTTACTTCTTTCCACCTTCTCATATATTATGTGCACTTGCTTAAAAATTTTGTCCACTTTATTTAATATTATGTCCACCTATTCTAATTTTTTAATATTATATCAATTTTTTTTAACGTTATATCTCCAAAATTATGTTCACTTTTTTTAATATGACTTCTTTAATATTTTGTCCACGTTTTCAAACTATTATGTCCTCCTATTCTAGTATTTTGGCTATCTTGTGAATGATTTGTCTGCATTCTCAACATTTTGTTGAGAATGTAGACAATCTTCAGCGGCCCCCGGAGATGGCAGGGGGCGGAGATCACGCTCTTTTCTCTTTTTATATCTGTCTTACTCAACTTCTGTCTACTTTTTATACTTTCTGTCTAATTTTGTCTTTTTTGTCCATTTTCATCAATTATATCTACATTTTTTATATTTCTTTCCAACTTTTATTTTTTTATCCACCTTTGTTAATTTCTGTCTACTTATTTATATTTTATCTAACTTTCACCTTTTTTGACCATCTTCATCAATTTCTGTCTACTTTTTCATATTTCTGTTCAACTTTTGTCTTTTTGATCACCTTCGTCAATTTCTTTCTACTTCTTTATATTGCTGTCCATATTAAAGAAAGCGAACATTATCTCTATATTAAAGAAAGCGAACATAATTTTGGAGATATAACGTTAAAGAAAATTGTTATATTATTAAAAAAATTAGAATAAGTGGACAAAATATTAAATAAAATAAGCAACATTTTGAAGAAAATGAACAAGAATATATGAGAGGGTGGACAAAAGTTTGGAGAAGAGTGGACAAAAAGATAGCATATATGCAAACAAAAATTCTGCAAAAAAATCCAAAAAAATTATCTACAAAGCGGACAGAACTTAGAAAATAGTGGATAAAAAAGGTCTTCAAATAGGCCCACGCGATTAGCGCATGACAAGTATTAAATGTCTGTCATGTGGATCGTTCAAATCAACTCAGACATGACATTTAATCAAGAGCAACACGAGCAATATGAGATTGTTTGAAGAGGACAACAGTTTTTTCATATTGTTTCAAACTATAGAGAGTTTTTCACATGATCATCTTTCCACGGGGGCTTAAAAACATATTTCCCTTCATAATTTATAGGGATCTGATGTCCTTCCAATAATAAGTTTTAGGAAAACTTCAAATCCACAAAACATTAGATTCAGTTATGCCTAGAAGTAATACAACTTCGAATTTGAGTCTGTTTCTAAAATTTCTAGATCTACACCTCAATTCTGAATTTCCAACCTGGATATCCTGAATTTTTTATTTTTCTGATGTTGTTAATCTAAATATTCTGAATCTCTGATTTTCTGAATTTCTAGTCTGAATATTCTGAATTTCTGAATTTAAAACTTTAGATATTCTTAATCTCTGCACTTTCTTGCATGAGCCTAACTCTCGCTAATAAAATTTTTATAGATTCATCGAAAATTCTTAAGACCAAATCCCTAGAATTCCTTGACCTTAAAGAACAATCACCCTGAAGTTTTCAGGGTACAAGAATTATAAAAATAACAATACTAGCAATACAAGAGACCTTCAATCCCTAAGATTTCTTCTTCTCCTACCTTCGTCACTCCTTTTCTCTCACTCGCTCTCTGTTTTTTTTTTTTTTTAAGGCTGTGTGCAAAGAGAGAGCAGGAGAATGACAGCGAGCATACGGGAGAAATAGAAACTAAGCAAAACAAATAAATGCTAAAGCCCCTCATATAATAATCAACATAAGAGAAATTATGCTATTTTATTTACATAAAACTCCAGTACAGATATAAATATTTCTACTCCTCTGGAGCTAATAAAATAAATATATAAAAATTAAATAAGCCGCTAAATAGTCGAGTCGTTGCATGCATGCACGTTGACAGGCGCACAAATGACGCGTAAACTTTGTTTTAGAACACTACTTGTGTTCCCTACAATAAATCTTGTTTTGAGAGAATATTTCTGTTCTCTTCCTTTCAAACTTTATTAACTCCGAGTATTTTTCATTAGGTATATTGAGATTTATATTTTTGATGAGTTCTTCTACATTCTTATTGTTAAGCATGCACAGTGAACTTGCATTGCCCTGATGAATTTAAACAGCTGAATTCAAAAACTCTACAGTCCTCCTGAGGAGGAAAAAGGTAAATGTAGTGGTCAAAATTTGACCCTCATAAGGATAATGACACGTGTCTCTGCTACGAAGAAATTTTCCCAAGAAAGTCCACAACTCTCCAGAGTCCCAACTCGGAATCTTCGCCACATCCCGTTTTTTCAAGTCAGCCTCCGTCACATTCAAGGCCTCCGCCACATTCAACCTTCCTGAGGTCATCCCTTCCTTCCACCACTCCAAGATCTTCTCGAGGTCTTTCCCATTCTGAAAGTCTCTGACTCTGAGTCTGAGGCTCTCAACAACAACCCACTGAAATCTTCACTTATCGTTACACAGCACCATCCTCCCCACATTGAAGACGTGTAACATCCTTACATTAAAGTAGGCGTTTATACATGACAACAGATTTCCCGGCATGTAATCTCGACTAATCAGCGCTATTGATCACGGCCGTTACAACAAATCCAACACGTGCAGTTACAACCATCTGCTAATTCCGCCTCCATGCAAGCATTCATGTCAGGTACATACGACCCTTCTTCTCCTAGGAGAGGGGAATAGATTACTTCCCTAATTCTTAGAGCACACATATACACCACTACACTGGAAGCTCCCTGCTCCAGTCCATCTACTACCCTAGCAATCCCCTATGCTATTGTTTGGACAAATATATTGCATAAATATTATTACATTCCTATATATATTCTGTAATAAATCATTACAAACTCACTTATCTTAATGTCCTAATCTTTGCAGGATGATAAAGAAAAGATAAACATGAATCCTATCCAAACAAACCCAAAAGTTCAAATCAAACAAGGATCAATTCAAATTCAGAGAATCTTTAGTTTATCTTATTTGAGGATTGGATTTACCAGATAAGATAATACTATAAAAATTCAAAGAAAAAAATGAATTTTTGAAAACCCTATTGGGTTTGCTGAGGATAAATGGATAGAGAGAAGATCAATGGATGAGATGAAGCAATTTAGATTCGGATTCAGATTGAATACAGTTTAGCATTTTAATCATAACTTTCGCTACCGAATCTCAAATCTGATGATTCAAGATGATCCAGAAAGAAGATTTAAAGGGTTACAACTCTTACTGTTTCGGATTCTATTATCTGATAAGTAATATTCAGCAATCAACACGCCAATAAGTTGCAGATTAGAATTCTGGATAAATCAAATCAAGTTTGGAGATAAGGGGAAGATTGAAATTCAAAAATAGCCAACTCTTTTATCTCCCTACGCTCTTCCTTATCACTATTTTTCAATAAATACATGTATTCATTGTGAGAGAGAGTACACGAGAGAGCTGAAAAGCCAAAAAAGGAGAGTTTTGAGGATTGTAATGCGAGATTGGATAGGATTAAGGGCTTTGTATTTGATGCTTATTGAATAAAATTCAGAATTTTTCTTCACGATCTTGCAGCGTTCAGTCTAAGTCTTTCTTTAATTTTCTCTTTATTTTTTTATACTATTCTTTTCTTGCATATTTGATTCCATGAAGTCATCTCTTTTCTTTTATTAGCTTTTTTTGTTTTCAGCATCGTTTGTGGAGAGAGACATCAAGGCGACGATAAGAAACAAGTTCACCGATTCATCTTCCTCTTCCCTTCGTACCAATCTCTTAATTTCTTTTTTTTACTTTAGTTATTCAAATCTTCGCAAAAAGGTTAGTATTTCTTTCTTCTTTTACTTTCTTCATATTTTTATGTTTCTTTTACTTTATTCATATTTTTATTTTGCTTTCGCTTTCTTCTACAAGATCTTAATTAATTTATTTATTTTTTAAAAACAAAATTCTAACATTCATCCAAGGGATTTCTCAACTAGAGTAAGATAAAAGTGAGATATTTAATAACTAAATTTTCAAGAATAAGTCTCTGTGGATTCGATCCTATACTTGACACTACACACTTTGTTAAAAGATTCTAGCAAGTTTAGGTTTCATAACTTGTACGTGATTCAACAACGATGGAGTTTTTCATGAACTTCGAAATACGAACAGTTTTTAGCGCCGTTGCCGGGGACTTGTGAAAATTTTTGGTTTTGAAAATCAACATCTAATCTTTTTCTAGTTAAATATTAAAAAATTAAAAAAATATTCAAAAACTGTAAAAAATTCAGAAAGTTAAATCTTAAAAAAATCAAAATTCTTTTTTTTATTATTTTTCTTTCCAACCCTAAGATCTAATTTCAAATTTTCTTTTACAGGGATAATGCATGAACAAAGGAAGAGTTGCACAACAAGAAAAAACTTGCTTGCTTATGACATATTGCTTTGCTAAAATAAAATAAAAATAAATAAAAATTTGCTTGCTTCAGAGTCGCCGAAAGGTTAGTATTTTCTAATTCTACCCACGAATCTCTTGTCAGTGGGGTTTTGGAGGTGCTTATTGATTGAATTTTATGCTGCATTAGTGCATACTTGCATAAAAAGATCTTAAGAGTTGTCCCCTCCCATAAAGTCGGGATTTCATCACCCGTTCCTTAGCTCAAAAATCACAACCACATATAAGTTTTTTCCCAAGCTTGAACTAATTTAAAATCAATTAGAACTCAGCCACTAGGATTTCGAGCTCATTTAAGTGGAACTATTTTGGGAAGACTGAAAGTACATCTAGAGGGGGGGTGAATAGGTGTATGGCTAATCTAATGTCAAATAATGCGGAATTAAAAACTAATTGCAACACATTTAGTATAGCCAAAGTGTGTATCCGAATTCCCGGTGAAGAGCTCTGGACTATCTCCTCTAAATTCCCCTATATAAGAGTAGAGTTGCTATATGAATCTCTCTTTGTTGAACACAAGTGAGGCACACACAAACAAATCCAAACATATGAATGATATGAACAATATGAAATGATGCAAGGCACAACATGAGAGAGAGAGAGAGTTAGAGATAGTGGATCAAACGGAAACACAAAAATATGTTTCGAGGTTCGAGTACCCAGCTCTACGTCCCCGCCTTCACACAGAAGGATTTTCACTATATCGTCCACACAAGACTTCCCACACAGGGAACCTCCACTGGGGATTTGGGCAAATAAAACTTGAGAGTACACAACTCCTCTCTCAACAAATACAACCTCTCACTAGAGGCAAAGCACAACACAAATCACCTCTACACTTAGAGGGATAGGCACTTAGCCAAATAACTATCAACCTCTCACTAGAGGGATTAGGCTCAAGGCCAACACCAACAACAATTACCTCACACTTGAGGGATTCCAACTCAATTTTCACAATCACCTCTCACTAGAGGGATACAAACATCATTTCCACAATCACCTCTAACTAGAGGGATATCATAAAGAATGGAAGGTATACAACACTTGGTGGTATCAACAACCACAAACTAATTTTTCTCACTAAAATAAGATCCTATAGAAAGGATAGATATGATAAGCTCAAGTGTGAGAAAATAAAATGTTTGGAACAAAGAAAAATACTTGGGAAAATCTCTAAATAGATATTGAAAGTTAGATAAAAAATAATTCCCAAAAGACTCTATTTTCTTTGAATTTTCAACACTTTAAAAACAAATAAAAGTAAATCTTTTTAACCCAAAAACTATTGCTGAAAAACACTTGAAAGATCTAAAATTTTCTCTCTTGAAATCTTAGTGAAATCAGCTCAAAGTGGGTATTTATAGACCCACAAAAATTCTACCCGTTGCAATCTGGAAAAGCCCAGATTGCCCTTCCGATCGACCGGCCGGTCGACTGGCCAACGGTCATATTTCTGACCGTTGTGCCTCCGGTCGACCGGCCCCCACCCGAGAGTGGGGTGATCTCTGTCGGTCAACCGCGCGGTCGACCGGCCAAACCACTTGGCCTTTGTGCACGTCCCGTGCACATCGATCGACCGGGATGGTCGACCGACCACTGATCCGGTGGACCGTCTGGTCGACCGCCAGAGCCTGACAGGGAAAAATTTTAGGATTTAAAAACTTGACTTTTTAACTTCAAATAAATCCCATAAAATCACATAAATTTCACAAAAAACAGTTCTTATTAGATCTTTGAAATAAAAATATGTGTGAAAAAATTCAACACATATTTTAAACAATTTGAACCATTTTTGTGTTCTTGAAAACTTGCCTTAAACCAAAAACCGTATTTTCCAAAACTTGAATTTTTGAAATGGAAATTCGTTTTCTCCAAAACTTATGTAGATACAAAAACATGATATCGAAAAAACTTTGAAGCATATTGTATATGGATAGAATCCAATATACATGAAGGATATTATATCTATGTTTTTGACATTAAATACAAAAATAAGTTTTGTTTAAATATAAAACTCCAACTCATGAAATAAACTATAAAAGTAAGTTTTTCTAAATCGATGAAGCATAGATGTATATAGATCAAATCTAATATACATTAAAACTTGTAAACTTGTTTTGATTCTATCCATTCATGAAAAGCACATATTTGAACTAGAAATTCAAAACCGGTTAAACCGAAAACAAACATGAAACTTTAAACAAGTGTGTGTATGTGAACTTGAGCATATCAACACTATCTAATCTTTACAACAAGATCTAAACCATAAACTAAACAAACTGAGGTCTTCTTATAGAACTCCGTCTCCAAGTCGACTCGATCCAAACACGATCCAACAAGCTTGACTTCAACCGAGTGCAAGATGCGATCTTGATGCGCGAGCTCTTGAATTACCATGTGAAAGCTCCAAAACACCTTTGTTGAAGCTAATCACCTACTAATATCTTGATCAAATATCTGAAACTAAATATCACAAGATTATTAGTAAACCATAACTACATGAGTTAATCATCATCAAAACTAGAGTGAAGCGCCTCTGGGCCAACAATCCCCCCTTTTGGATGATGACAAAACTCATGGAGTTATATATGCATGGATTAAAGTTCAGCTTCATAGAAGCTCCCCCTTAACTCATGTATAGCAATAAACAATAAAGATATGCCGTGAATGCTTAACATAATTATGCATAAACATGATATTTCATACCAATGAAATAAACATGCTCTTGATATCAACAAAAAATGCTCTTGATACCAATGGTAAAAGATAACAAATTATACAAACATGCAAATTAAACAAACATGCATATATAAAAACTCCAAATTTCTCTCCCTCTTTTTGTCATTTCATCAACAAAAGGGGTACAAACACTAAAGGCATAAATAATATTTTTTTTCCTTTTTGCATAAATCAAAACAATAAAGATGTATATGCTATATACATTCATGAAGAGGAAAGACAAGTTAACTCCCCCTGCATACATGCATTTATATGAAAAGAGATGACTAAACCCTAACCACATAAAGCATAATATACAATGTATAAAAGGAGATGTGAAGCTCCTCTTACACACGTGTAAGACATAGAGAAGAGCGATCAAGCTCCTCAATATGAGATACACTCAATATGAATCTATATATAGAGAAGATGTTAAGCTCCCCTTACATATTAGCAATACATACCAAAACTTTTGATACCAAATTATGATACCAATTGAAAATAAACAAAAATTTTAAGATACCAAAAGATACTAATGGGAAAATATCTTCTAAACTTTTGATACCAATGAAAAATGAAACATTGTATGTTTTTTATACCAATAGAAATATATATGTATTTAGAATCTTGATATAAATTGTAAACATCTTGTAATTTTGATACCAAATGAGAATATTTTATAATTTAATATCAATTGAAAGTGAAAGCCAAATATTTTTATGTAACATAACTTATTTCAATATAGATACCAATTAAAATGAAATATGATACCAATTGAAAAACAAACTAACTATTTTGTTAAACAATTCATTTTGCAATAAAGATACCAAATTTTAGAATAAAGCCAATTTAAGATTTTTTATACCAATATTGAAAATGTTAGCATATTCCAAATTTAAAATATTTTTCATTAAGAGTATAGGAAACCAATTGAAAAGTAATATATCAAATCATATCATTTTTCATCATAAAGAGTGGGAGTAAGATACCAATTGGAAATACAATCGATTGAAAACTAAAACATGAAGTTTTCTCCTCCTTTATGAAATGCTAATAAAAATAATACATAAGCTTGTATAAAATACCAATTTGAAAACTAATGGTCATTAGGGAGTAAATCAAGCTTCGTATAAACATAATTTATGCTTTAAGATGTAAAGATATAGTAAGTACAATCACATCATGTATATATGTATGAAAAAGTAAATACCAATAGAAATTGACACTTTTTGAAGTTTTGAAGCATACATATATAGAAAACCAAAGATGAGTATACAACCATGAAAATATCAATTGGGATACCAATTGAAAATATGATGAGGATTAAGTGTATAACTCATACTACCTCCCTTTCATGCACATGTTTAAATAGATTTTCAATTAAGAGTATACAACGAATGGTCGCCCATCCAACCACCCATGTTGGGTAAGGGTTTTCAAAAATAGGATTTGAAAATATAACATATTTGAAAAACTCTACCAAAATGAAGAATACGCAGCTAGTTTTATAATAAACTTGTAAACTAGTACGAAATCCTTCAAGTAAGGAATAAAATAGGAATATATCCATGAAAATATGAAAATTAGACAATCATCAACACTCAAATAGAAATAAAGCTCATATAATCTCGTGAAAATAAATCATGAGTAAACATCAAATATAGAGTGTAATAAGTTATGTAATCAACAAAAGTCCTAGAATAAGGCATTTAAGCTCAATATGAAATTCCTTTATAAAAACCATTAAAACTAAATCTACTTCAAGGTATATGTATATTTAGTCAAAAATAAAGGTATACATACATATCCAACACAATCGAGTCTATAAAGAGATTTTGCATGAAAGGCAAATGACTCACGGTTATACATGTATATCCAATAGTTTTAACAAAATTACCATATACATGAAGCTAAATACATATTCATGAAAACATGTACAAAATAGGGAATACAAATCAGAATGCATGAATCATCAAAACTAGGCTATACTAGTACATCTAATGAGTACAAATGAGCAATCAAGTACAAACATATAATAATCTATTTGTGGCTCACTAGTTGTACAAGTATATCGCAAGTGTTAATGAAATCTACATCTAAACATGTAATCAAAACATGAAGCATAAAACGAAAAACATAAATCAATATGATCATTAGGTAAATGCACGTGTCTTAGATTTATGATATACACAATAGCTAAACAAGTGTGAGAACACAAAAATATAAATCCATATAGAACATGGGTGAATCTCAAAAATACTACATATGTATATCACAATTCTAATCATCATGACATTTAATGTAATAATCATGAAAAATCAAAACATGCTAAAAGTCAATAATATGAAAGCATGTAAACTAAATGAGAGTTAGAAATCGTTACCAAAACCATGAGGGCACATCTCTATATCTCCAAACCATGGTGGTCCTCCCACCAAACTTCCCTTGAAAGTGATGCATCCAAAATTGTCACTTTTAAGCTCGGAACACATCCACCTCAAGGCACCAACACTCTCACGTTAAGTGAGAGCCCACACCTACATCAAATACATAGGAGTGATTTTTGGTACCCATACTCTATTGGGTCCATGGGGGTTGGCTCATTTCCTAGCCCAAACAAATTTAATTGAAAATTTTGAATCATGTATCATATCATAACAAAATTTTACAACGTGGCCCTTACGTCCACAATGTGTACAAGTGTACACATGAGCATACATTGTGTTATGAGTGTGAACGTGAGGAGCATGTGTATGTCGTGGTTTGTGTGCATGCACATGTGGAACTTGTTTCTTTCGAAACATAGATTCCAACCGTATGTGGTTCAAAGCACATTGGCTCAAAGTGGAGCTCAAACAATCAACACTCTTTTTTAAAAAATTTATATCATTTTTAACAATAGTAGAAGAGGTGCATGCAATAGATACACTAGGTGGTGAAGCATGACAAACATGTGTGTCAATATCATTTTTCAAACAAGTGTTTTACTTAGAAACCAAATCTAGCTCTTTTGAAATAGAAGAAATTTTATTTTTCAAAGATTCATTCTCTTTTAACACAAAATCAAATTTTGAAGTTAAAGTCTCATTCTTTTTTAAAACAATTTCACAATCATTTTTATTTTTCAAAATTTTGTTTTCATTAAGGGCAAGTTCAAGTTGGGATTTCAAAGAGTCACATTCCTTTGAAATCTCAACCTTCTCTTGCAAAGCCAAATCAAGCTTCGAACACAAATCCTTATTTTCTTTGTTAAGTCCAAAACTTTTCTTTTTTAAAGCTTTATATTTTTCTAGCAATTTTTCACAAACAATAGATAGTTCTTCATTTAAAGCATCGGCATCAACTAAATCATCGCCGGAAGAACTAGCACAATCATCTAGTTAAGTTTTCGAATTTACCTCAAGGGAGTCATTCCCTTGGACCATATAGCAATGTTGTTCGGATTCTCCTCCACTGGATTCTATCTCCACAATGTTTAGCGTTTGAAGCTTTAGAGAGGTCAACGTGTTCTACACTATAAAGGCGGAATCACAATAAGAAACTATACATAAATATTCTTTACTTAATGTGCTTCTAAGTGCCGTTAGGGCTTGTGCATTGGCCTCTATATGCTTGCTATTATCAAGATAGGATTTCTTGGTAGCGGTAAAGAAAACATGCAAACCTAAGGTTTTGAGGTACATGGACATCCTAGCCTTCCAAACAACAATGTTGGAAGTATCAAACATGGGAGGAGTCATATAGTCCATGAGTGTGTGTAAACAAATAACTGTGCAAATGCAAATGATAGATTAGCAACCAAGATCTCACTCCTAGGTGGTTAAATCTAATATCAGGAGCGTAGGCTCTGATACCAATTGAAAGTACACCTAGAGGGGGGGTGAATAGGTGTATGACTAATCTAATGTCAAATAATGCGGAATTAAAAACTAATTGCAACACACTTAGTGTAACCAAAAAGTGTAGCCGAATTCCCGGTGAAGGGCTGTGGACTATCTCCTCTAAATTTCTCTAAATAAGAGTTGAGTAGCTATATGAAGCTCTCTTGGTTGAACACAAGTGAGGCACAAACAAACAAATCCAAGCATATAAATGATATGAGCAATATGAAATGATGCAAGGCACAATATAAGAGAGAGAGAGTTAAAGATAGTGGATCAAACGGAAACACAAAGATATATTTCGAGGTTCGAGCACCCAGCTCTACGTCCCCGCCTTCACACAGAAGGATTTTCACTATATCGTCTACACAGGACTTCCCACATAGGGAATCTCCACTGAGAATTTGGGCAAATAAAACTTGGGAGTACACAACTCCTCTCTCAACAAATACAACCTCTTACTAGAGGCAAGGCACAACACAAATCACCTCTACACTTAGAGGGATAGGCACTTAGCCAAACAACTATCAACCTCTCACTAGAGGGATTAGGCTCAAGGCCAACACCAACAACAATCACCTCACACTTGAGGGATTCTAACTCAATTTCCACAATCATCTCTCACTAGAGGGATACAAACACCACTTCCGCAATCACCTCTCACTAGAAGGATATCAACACAATCACCTCTCACTAGAGGGATATCATAAAAAATGGAAGGTATACAACACTTGGTGGTATTAACAACCACAAATCAATTTTTCTCACTAAAATAAGATCCTATAGAAAGGATAGATATGATAAACTCAAGTGTGAGAAAATAAAGTGTTTGGAACAAAGAAAAATACTTGAGAAAATCTATAAATAGATATTGAAAGTTAGATCAAAAACAATTCCCCAAATCCTCTATTTTCTTTGAATTTCCAACGCTTTAAAAACAAATAAAAGTAAATCTTTTTAACCCAAAAACTATTGCTGAAAAACACTTGAAAGATCTAAATTTTTCTCTCTTGAAATCTTAGTGAATCAGCTCAAGAAGTGGGTATTTATAGACCCGCAAAAATTCTGCCCGTTGCAATCTGGAAAAGCCCATATTGCCCTTCCGGTCGACCGGCCAACGGTCATATTTCTGGCCGTTGTGCCTCCAGTCGACCGCCCAGTCGACCGGGCCAAAGCGCACGATCGACCACCCGGTCGACCGGCCCCCACCCGAGCGTGGGATGATCTCAGTCGGTCAACACGCGGTCGACCGGCCAAACCACTTGGCCTTTGTGCATGTCCCGTGCACATCGGTCGATCGGGATGGTCGACCGACCACTTGTCTGGTCGACCGTCCGGTCGACCGCCAGAACCTGGCAGGGAAAATTTTTAGGATTTAAATACTTGACTTTTTAACTTCAAATAAATCCCATAAAATCACATAAATTTCAAAAAAAATCAGTTCTTATTATATCTTTGAAATACAAATATATGTGACAAAAATTCAACACATATTTTAAACAATTTGAACCATTTTTGTGTTATTAAAAATTTGTCTTAAACTAAAAACCGTATTTTTCAAAACTTGAATTTTTGAAATGGAAATTCGTTTTCTCCAAAACTCATGTAGATACAAAAACATGATATTGAAACAAATTTGAAGTATATTTTATATGGATAGAATCCAATATACATGAAGGATATTATATCTTTGTTTTTGACATTAAATACAAAAATAAGTTTTGTTTAAATAAAAAACTCCAACTCATGAAATAGACTATAAAAGTAAGTTTTTCTAAATCGATGAAGCATAGATGTATATAGATCAAATCTAATATACATTAAAACTTGTAAACTTGTTTTGATTCTATCCATTCATGAAAACCATATATTTGAACTAGAAATCCAAAACCGATTAAACCGAAAACAAAACATGAAACTTTAAATAAGTGTGTGTATGTGAACTTGAGCATTTCAACACTATCTAATCTTTACAACAAGATCTAAACCATAAACTAAACAAATCGAGGTCTTCTTGTAGAACTCTGTTTCTAAGTCGACTCGATCCAAACACGATCGAACGAGCTTGACTCCAACCGAGTACTAGATGCGATCTTGACGCGTGAGCTCTTGAATCACCATGTGAAAGCTCCAAAACACCTTTATTGAAGCTAATCACCTACTAATATCTTGATCAAATATCTGAAACTAAATATCACAAGATTATTAGTAGACCATAACTGTAAGTTCACCTAGAGGGGTGAATAGGTGATGGCTAATCTAATGGTCACTTAATGCCAAATAATGCGGAATTAAATGCTATTATGACCTAAACAAAACTCTTATACTAAACACCACGTATAACACAAGAGTGTAGCCGAATTCCCCGTGAAGGGCTCTGGACTAACTCCTCTAGATTCCCCTTGATAAGGGTTGAGGTGCCGCGTTGGCTCTCTTGGTTGAATACAAGTGTTAGCAAACAAACCAAGCAAGTATATCAATTAAGCACACAAGTATATCAAACATATAATGATAAACACAATAAAAGTATGCAAGATATAAACAAGAGACAAAGAGAGAGAGAGAGAGAGTAAGCAATCGCAAACACAAGGGATTTGTTTCGAGGTTCGAGCACACTTGCTCTACATCCCCGCCTTCGACACACGAAGGATTTCCACTATAATCGATCCCACCGGATCACTCGGTGCCGCAACACCTACAACTCTCGGACTCCCTAGTCCGTACACACCGCAAGCCCACCGGCTCGCCGAGGCCGCACCTCAAACAAAGAGTTCGCACCCGAACTCAAAACACCGCGGACACACACGTCCGCCTCCTCAAAGTACAAGAAATGATCTCTTGGTGATCTAAACACTTTGATCACCAATAAACACTCTCACAAAAATACTCCTATAGAATAAATAGCTCAATGGGTTGCTCAAGTGTTTGTGTGAGAAAACAAGGATAAGAATGGTGGTGAAAAACTCAAAGAATCACTTTTAACACTCTTGATAAAAACTCCCCTTTTGCTTGGAAGTATTAGCTCTCAATTTAGTGGGAAAACTCTTTTAATGGAGTGGGAAAAATTGGCTCAAAGTCCACTAAAAATCTTGTGCAAAAACAATGCCTAAACCCCAAAATTTATAGGCTAAGAAAAACTAGCCGTTGGGGTCTGTCAGGCCTGTCGGACGACCGCCCGGTCGTCCGGCCAACGGTCATTTTTTAGACCGTTGTGCCATCGATCGACCGGCCGGTCGACCGAGCCAGGATACAGAGAGCAAGTCTCTCTGTCCGGTCAGCCGCCCGGCCGCCCGGGGCCTTTCCAGAGAGCAGAGCTCCCTGGACGGTCGACCGGCCATCCTGCAGAACTGGCGTGCACGTCTATGCACGTTGGTCGACCGGGTCGGTCGACCGGCTACAGCCAAAACAAAAATTTTAGGGATTTAAAACTTGGTCTTTTTGATTGAAATAAAATCCCATAAAATACTGAAAAATCTACAAAAATAGCTTTACCAATATACTTTGATAAACAAACATGCTTGCACAAAATCAAGGCATGTTATAAATGATTTGGACTATTTTTGTAATATGAAAAAATTGGCTCAAATGAAAACAGTATTTTTCCAAACTTGGTTTTTTCAAAACTTATTTTTCCAAAACATCTCCAAATACAAAACAAGATATTTAAACAACTTTGAAAGCATATGGTGTATGGATATGATCCACTACACAAACATGGTGAAATATCTATGTTTTTGACATTAAGATCTAAATATGGTTTTGGTTAAAACATCTAAACTTTGAATACCTAAAAACCAAAGTAGTATTTTTCCAAAATGAAAATTCTTTTGTAAAAACAAAACTATCAAGAGTGTGTGTGTGTGTAATATATACTTGAGCAATCCACCAACTATTCTATCCTTTACATTTTATCTAAAACAAAATCTTACAAAAACAAATCTAGACACAAGTCTTCATCTTCTTGAAGTCTTCACTTGAAGTCTTCTCATCTTCTTGACTTGGTCCAAACACGATCCATAGAGCTAGACTCCTCTTGAGTACTTGATGTGGTCTTGATGCACAAGCTCTTGAATCAAACCGTGCTAGCTCCAAAAATTGACTTTAAATCCTTTGTTGAAGCTACACACCTACTAAGATCTTGATCATGAATCTGTCACTAATTAAACATAAGATCATTAGTACTATAACTACATGAGTTGATCATCATCAAAACTAGAGTGATGGGCCTTTGGGCCAACAATAACTACATGAGTTAATCATCATCAAAACTAGAGTGAAGGGCCTCTGGGCCAACAAAGACTCTGGTGAACACTTTCAAGTTTTCGAAGAGGAACTTCCTTGTCTAGAAAAGGTGACTTACCCATTGTGGTTGTGCCTGGCCTGGAGGAAGAACTGAATCGCTTGTTTGACGGGTTTGACCGGTAAACCCATAATCTTCCAACCCAGTTAGGAGCTGTCTAATTAGGAAGAATTCTATTTTCTTAAGATTAGTAGTTGAAAAAAACTGATTACCTTTAAATTAAATTCAAGATAAAGAAAAACACTTGATTGCAATTAATTGGTTGAGTCATCTTGTGCGTAATCTTATCTAGGATTTAGAAAATCCTTCATCAGGGCAGTATCCTGGTTCATGCGAAAGTGGGTTTGTGTTAAGGGTTGATTAGAAGTCATTACTATTTTTGACCCTACTGCAACAATGGGTGACGCTAATGAAACCAAACAAATGACCTTAAAGGATTACATGTATCCTACAAGGTCCACCCAACCTCCCTGTATCATCTTGCCAACCCTTACGGCAAATTTCGAGATTAAATCCGGGATGATACAGATGCTTCCAGTCTTTCGGGGATTGGCAAATGAAAATCCATACCAACACGTTAGGAAATTTGAGGATATTTGTGGAACCATGAAGTATCATCAAATGACAGAGGAATCCCTAAAACTAAGATTATTCCCCTTTCTCTAAAAGAAAGAGCCAGCAATCACACTGGAAGTTCCCTGTTCCAGTCCACTAGTACACTAGCAGTTCCCCGTGTCAGTCCACTGTTCCATCATACTGGCAGTTTTTCTCTATCGGTCCTTCATACTATTCCACCTACTGATTCTCACGTCTGAGGGTTCTTAAGCCGGCACCACACCAGTACTCCTAACCTATAAGGTGTCTCTTCTTCTGTGTGCTCTGACAGGTAACACCCTCAGGGAGCACCTCGAACTTCGCTTGTGGTGGGTCGATCCACGGTGAGCTATTTTTTATCGACCATAAAATGGTTCTTTCACTGAGATTTGAGTCTACACTCAAGGTATTCTTCCCAACCAAATCCTTACTCAAAAAAGCCTCTTCTATAGCGTTGATGGCCTCGAGAAAACAAACCAGCACCCACAATGGCGTCCCATCAAAGGGCAAGACCGTCAACGCCTTTTGGGGCGCAGTCCCTCGCTTGTCGTCGATTAGTTGAATACTACCGAGAACACTAGCTCCTCTCGCCTCAGGAGGTAGATGCCAACTCCCGAGCACCCCCGTCACAGTACGAAAACCAAATACTTCAAATGCTCATCGACATGATGGAGCAGTAAATCCAGTCAAATTGCAATCGAGAGTAGGAGGCTTTCGACCGCGGGAATGCCATCCGTGACAGTAGGCATTGAGGCAGCTCAATGAACAACTCCAGGCCCAAATCGCTGCCCTCTAAAACACCCAGACACCGACATAGTCGAAAAGCATACCTGAATCAAAGAATCTCCCAACATGTGAATCCTTGACGAGTTGATCCTGTTGGCCCAGAGGCCTTCCACTCTAGTTTTGATGATGATTAACTCATGTAGTTATAGTTTACTAATAATCTTGTGATATTTAGTTTCAGATATTTAACCAAGATATTAGTAGGTGATTAGCTTCAACAAAGGTGTTTTGGAGCTTTCACATGGTGCTTCAAGAGCTCGAACATCAAGTTCATACTTAGCACTCGGTTGGAGTCAAGCTCGGGAGTCGCGTTTGGATCGAGTCAACTTGGAGACGACGTTCTACAAGAAGACTTCAGTTTGTTTAGTTAAGATTTAGTTTAGATCCATTGTAAAGATTAGATAGTGTGATATGCTCAAGTTCACAACACACACTTGTTTTAAGTTTCATGTTTATTGGTTTCGGTTTTCGGTTTAACCTATCTTGGTTTTCATGAATAGATAGAATCAAAACAAGTTTACATGGTTTAATGTATATTAGATTTGATCTATATACATCTATACCTCATCTATTTAGAAAAACTTATTTTGATACACTATTCATGTGTTTGGAGTTTTATATTTAAACAAAACCTATTTTTGGATTTAATGTCAAAAACATAGATATAATACCTTTCATGTATATTGGATTCTATCCATATACTATATGCTTCAAAGTTCTTTAAATATCATGTTTTTTATTTACATGTGTTTTGAAAAAATCGGATTTCCATTTCAAAAATCTAAGTTTTGGAAAATACAGAATTTGGTTTAAGGCAAATTTTTCAAGTCACAAAAATGGTTCAAAATGTTTGTAACATGATTTGATTTTTACTCAACATGTTTGTATTTCAAAGATAATGCAAGAACTGATTTTTGTAGAATTTATGTGATTTTATGGGATTTAATTGAAGTTAAAAATCTAAGTTTTTAAATCCTAAAATTGTCCCTTCCAGGCTCTGGCGGTCGACCGGGACGGTCGACCGGACCAGTGGTCGGTCGACCGAACCGGTCGACCGATGTGCACGAGACGTGCACAAAGGCAAAGTTGGCTTGGTCGGTCGACCATGCGGTCGACTGATTGAAGTCACCCCACTCTCGGGTGGGGACGGTCGACCAGGCGGTCGACCGTGAGCTTTGGCCCGATCGACCGGGCGGCTGACCGCTGGGCTCAACGGTCAAAAATTTGACCGTTGGCCAGTCGACCGGCCGGTCGATCGGAAGGGCATTCTGGCCCTTTCCAGCTGCCAACGGGCAGATTTTCTTGGGGGTTATAAATACCCCATTAAAGAGCTATTTTTTAACAAGTTTTTAAGAGAGAAAAATTTACATACTTAAAGAGTTTTTTTCAGCAAAAGTTTTTGGGTTCAAAATTCTTATTCTTTATTTGTTTTATAAAGTGTTAGAAATTCAAAGAAAATATTGTCTTTTGGGAATTGATTTTTGGTCTAAAAATTCTATATCTATTTGGAGTTTTTCTCAAGCATTTTTCTTTGTTCCAAACACTTTGTTTTCTCACAATTGAGCTTATCATTTCTATCCTATCTATAGGATCTTTGTTTAGTGAGAAAAGATTGGGTTTGTGGTCTTTGTGATCACCTTGAGTTGTAAGCCTCTTTTCCTTGTTGTTGAAACCCTCTTGTGTAGAGGTGATGTGGAGGTTGGTTTGGAATCCCTCTAAGTGTAGAGGAGATTGTGGTTGTTGGCTAAGTGTCTATCCCTCAAGTGTGAGGTGATTGTGTTTGAGTGGCTTTGTGCCTTGCCTCTAAGTGTAGAGGTTGTATTTGTTGAGAGAGGAGTTATGTACTCCTGATTGTATTTGCCCCAAATCCTCAGTGGAGGTTCCCTGTGCGGGAAGTCATATGTGGACGAGTTAGTGAAAATCCTTCTGTGTGAAGGCGGGGACGTAGAGCTGTGTGCTCGAACCTCAAAACATATCTTGGTGTTTGTGATTGCTTCACTTTCTCTAACTCTCTCTCTTATATTGTGCCTTGCATTGATTCATATTGTCATATCACACTTATATGCTTGGTTGTGTTTGTTTGTGTGCCTCACTTGTATTTAACCACGAGAGCTTCATATAGCACCTCAACTCTTATTCAGAGGAATCAAGAGGAGTTAGTCCAGAGCCCTTCACCGGAAATTTGGCTACACTCGTTGGTTACACTAAGTGTGTTACAATTAAGTTTTAATTTCTGCATTATTGTTCACAGATTAGCCGTACACCTATTAACCCCCCATCTAGGTGTACTTTCAATTGGTATCAGAGCCTACGCTCCTGATATTAGGTTTAACCACTAGGACTGTGATCTTGGTTTTGCTAATCTATCATTTGCATTTGCACACTTATATTGTTTGCACTCATGGATTGCTTGACATCTCCCATATTTGATGTTTCCAACATTGACATGTGAAAATTTAGGATGAGTATGTACCTATAAACCCTAGGTTTGTATGTTTTCCTTGCCGCTACCAAGAAATCCTATCTTGATAATAGCAATCATATAGAGGCCAATGCACAAGCCCTTGAGGCACTTAGAAGCACGCTTAACAAAGAATATCTTATGATGATTTCTAACTGTGATTCCGCCTTTGCAGTGTGGAATACGTTGACCTCCTCCAAGCTTCAATTGTCAATCCAAATGGAGAAGGAATCTAGTGAGGATGAATCCAAATAATGATGCTACATGGTCCAAGGGAATGACTCCCTTGAGGTATATTCAGAATCCCAACTAGATAATTGTGCTAGTTCTTCCGGCGATGATCATATTGATGCCGATACTTTGAATGAAGAACTCTCATTGTTTGTGAAAAATTGTTAGAAAAATATAAAGCTTTGAAAAAGAAGAGTTTTGGACTTAACAAAGAAAATAAAAACTTGTCTTCTAAGCTTGATGTTGCTTTGCAAGAGAGGGATGAGATTTCAAGTGAACGTGGCTCACTTAAATCCCACTTAAACTTGCCCTTAATGAAAACAAAATTTTGAAAAGTAAAAATGATTGTGAAAATGTTTTAAAGAAAAATGAGGCTTTATCTTCAAAAGTTGATTTTGTTGTAAAAGAAAATGAATCTTTAAAATGAAAATTGTTTCTATTTCAAGGAATTGAAAATTGTTTCTAAGAAGAACATTTCTTGAAAAATGATATTGTTTCACATGTTTGCCATACTAGTATAGCTTCACCACCTAGTGTATCTATTGCATGCACCTCTTCTATAATTGAAAATGATATATCTATGCTTAAGAAGAGTGTTGATTGTTTGGGCTCCACTTTGAGCCATTGTGCCATAAACCACTCACGGTTGGAATCTATGTTTCGAAAGAAACAAGTTCCTTCTATTTATGCACACAAACCACGGCATACACATGCTTCTCACGTTCACACCCATCACACAATGTATGCTCATGTGTACACTTGTACACATTGTGGACGTAAGCGCCACCATGCTAAATTTTGTTTTGATAAGATACATGATGTAAATTTAGCAAATAAATTTGCTTGGGTTAGGAAAGGAGCTAAACCCCATAGACCAAAAGAGTATGGGTACCAAAGACCACTCCTATTTTATTTGATGTACGTGTGGGCTCTCACATGACGTGAGAGTGATGGTGCCTTGAGGTGGATGCGTTCCGAGCTTAAAGAGGACTATTTGGATGCATCACTTTCAAGGAGAGTTTGGTGGAAGGACCACCTTGGTTTGGAGATATGGAGATGTGCCCTATCAGTTTTGGTAACAATTTCTAAACTCCTATTATGTTTACATATTTTCATGTCATTGATTTTTAGCATGATTTGATGTTTCTTGATTATTATGTTAAATGCCATGATTATTAGACTTGTGATATGCATGATTAGTATTTGAGATCACCCATGTTTAATATGGATTTATACTTTTGTGATTCTCACATTTGTTCTAGCTATTGTGTATATCATAGATCTAATGCATATGCATTTACATAATAATCATATGAGTTTTGTTTTGATTTCTATGCTTCATGTTTTGAATACATATTTAGATGTTAGTTTTCATTAAAACTTAGGTATATACTTGTACAACTAGTGAGCCACAAATAGATTATTATGTGTTTGTGCTTAAACGCTCATTTGTACTCATTAGATGCACTAGTATAGTCTAGTTTTGATGATTCATACATTTTGACTTGTATTTCCATTTTGTACATGTTTATGTTTAACTTCATGTATATGTCTATTTTGTCTAAACTAATAGTTATACATATACATCCTTGAGCCACTTGCCTTCATGCATATACTTTTGTGGACTCGTTTATATTTGGATATATATGTATACTCTAGTTTGTACAAAACATACATATACCTTGAAGGATTCTAGTTTTGATGATTTTCATGTTTTTAAGGATATTGAGCCAAATTGCCTATTTCCATGACTATGTCTTTTACAAAACTTGTACACTCATATTACTTGATGTTTTCTCATGAGTTTGTTTTCATGAGTATTATATGTGCTATATAGATTTTGAGTGACATTAGTTTAGTGATTTTCATGTTTTATGGAATATATTTTTGTTTTATTCCTTACTTGAAGGATTTCGTACTAGTTTTCTAACTTTTCATATAACTAGTTCGTATTCTTCATATGGTAGAGTTTTCAAATGTGTTATATTATTTTCAAACTAATTTTTGAAAACCCCTACCCTTCCAAGGGCGGCTGGTTGGGCGACCATGCCTTGTATGCTCATTATTGAAAAACTATTTAAAACATGTGCATGAAATGGGTGGTAGGTAGTATGAGTTATACACTTGATCTTATTGTGTTTTCTATTGATATCATTGTATCTTTTCAATTGGTATCACTATTGACATTCTTTTTGTATACTCATATATGCTTTTATATATGTATGCTTACACTTCATATAGTATCAATTTCGATTGGTATTTAATTTTTCATACATATATATGTATTTTATTTGTGCTTACTATATCTCTATATCTTTGAGCACAAATTTTGGTTATGCTAAGCTTGATTCCTTAAATGACTATTATATATCAATTGATTATGTTTCAATTGGTATCTTATACAAGCTTATGCATCATTTTGTTTGGTGTTTAATAAAGGGGGAGAAAATTCATATTTCACCTTTAAATTAGTTTTGTTAGTATTTGGTATCTTACTCCCACACTTTATGTTGAAAAATGATTGAAAAATGATATTAATTTTTTTTAGTATCATACGCTCCTAATGAAAATTATTTTCAATTGGTATATGTTTCATTATTTTCTATTGGTATATGTTTCATTTTCAATATTGGTATCAAACACATTAAATTGATATTATTCTCTATTTGGTATCTCTATTATAAATGAGTTTAGTGTTTAACCAAAAAGATGGGTTTATGTTTTTCAAATTGGTATCAAAAGTGTGAAATATTTTCAATTGGTACTAATTTTTATAATTTGTATCAAGATTACCTATATGTTTACATCTTTCAATTGATATCAAAATTTTTTTTGGTTGGTTTCTTTCAAATGTTTTATTTACTTTCAATTGGTATAATATATGCATGTTTATTTAAATTTATATTAAAAATATTTGTTTTATGTACTTTCAATTGGTGTGTTTTATTTATTTTCAATTGATATCATGATGCACTAAATTGATATATTTTTTCAATTGGTATCATAATGTTTTGATTTGATTTCACCCCTTGTTGATTTTTTTGTTTCGGATAAAAAGGGGGAGAACATTATTTTATTGCTTACTTTAACCCCTTTGTTGATGATGACAAAAAGGGGGAGAAGTATTTGAGTATATATGCATGTTTATTTATAAGTTTATATCGAAGTTTGTTTCATATTGGTATCAAGAGAGTTTGTGTTATGTTTTGTTGATATTGGTATCAAGAGCATGGATATTAGTATCAAGAACATGTTTTGTTGTTTTGTTTTATTGGTATCAGAACTTTTATTAAAATTTTTATTGTTGGTATCAAGAGCTTTTATTGATTATCTTTCAATTGGTATCAAGAGCTTTTATTGCTTTTATTGATAAGCTTTCAATTGAAATTTTTATTGGTATCAAGAGTAATTATTTAAAGAACATGTTTATTTTAAGTTTATATTTTCAATTGGTATTTAAGAACATGTTTATTTTAAAAAGGGAAAAGTAATTTATTTTAAAATTTTGGTATCAAGAGCATGTTTCTTTCATTATTTTATGCATGTTTATGCATATTCATATTTA
Organism: Agave tequilana; assembly: GCA_038442645.1. Lineage (NCBI taxonomy): Eukaryota > Viridiplantae > Streptophyta > Magnoliopsida > Asparagales > Asparagaceae > Agave > Agave tequilana. The sequence goes on along the minus strand of JAVJIF010003983.1, from coordinate 45,977 downwards.
ACATTCATTGCATATCTTATTGTTTATTGCTATGCATGAGTTAAGGGGGAGCTTCTTTGAAGCTTAACTTTAATCCATGCATATAAAACTCCATGAGTTTTGTCATCATCAAAAAGGGGGAGATTGTTGGCCTAGAGGCCTTCCACTCTAGTTTTGATGATGATTAACTCATGTAGTTATGTTTACTAATAATCTTGTAATATTCAATTTCAGATATTTAACCAAGATATTAGTAGGTGATTAGCTTCAACAGGTGTTTTGGAGCTTTCACATGGTGATTCAAGAGCTCGAGCGTCAAGTTCATACCTAGACTCGGTTAGAGTCAAGCTCGGGGAATCGCGTTTGGATCGAGTCAACTTGGAGACGACGTTCTACAAGAAGACTTCAGTTTGTTTAGTTAAGATTTAGTTTAGATTCATTGTAAAGATTAGATAGTGTAATATGCTCAAGTTCACAGCACACACTTGTTTTAAGTTTCATGTTTATTGGTTTTAGTTTTCGGTTTAACGATCATGGTTTTCATGAATAGATAGAATCAAAACAAGTTTACATGGTTTAATGTATATTAGGTTTGATCTATATACATCTATGCTTCATCTATTTAGAAAAAACTTATTTTGATACACTATTCATGTGTTTGGAGTTTTGTATTTAAACAAAACCTATTTTTGGATTTAATGTCAAAAACATAGATATAATACCTTTCATGTATATTGGATTCTATCCATATACTATATGCTTCAAAGTTATTTAAATATCACGTTTTTGTATTTACATGTGTTTTGGAAAAATCGGATTTCCATTTCAAAAATCTAAGTTTTGGAAAATACAGAATTTGGTTTAAGGCAAATTTTTCAAGTCACAAAAATGGTTCAAAATGTTTGTAACATGATTTGATTTTTACTCAAACATGTTTGTATTTCAAAGATAATACAAGAACTGATTTTTGTGAAATTTATGTGATTTTATGGGATTTAATTGAAGTTAAAAACCCAAGTTTTTAAATCCTAAAATTGTCCCTGCCAGGCTCTGGCGGTCGACCGGGACGGTCGACCGGACCAGTGGTCGGTCGACCGGACCGGTCGACCGGACCGGTCGACCGATGTGTACGAGACGCGCACAAAGGCCAAGTTGGCTTGGCCGGTCGACCGTGCGATCGACCGACTGAAGTCACCCCACTCTCGGGTGGGGGCGGTCGACCGTGAGCTTTGGCCCGATCGACCGGGCGGTCGACCGTTGGGCTCAACGGTAAAAAATTTGACCGTTGGCCGGTCGACCGGAAGGGCATTCTGGCCCTTTCCAGCTGCCAACGGGCAGATTTTCTTGGGGGTTATAAATACCTCATTCAAGAGCTGTTTTTTAACAAGTTTTTAAGAGAGAAAAATTTACATACTTAAAGAGTTTTTTTTTCAGCAAAAGTTTTTGGATTCAAAATTCTTATTCTTTATTTGTTTTATAAAGTGTTGAAAATTCAAAGAAAATATAGTCTTTTGGGAATTAGTTTTTGGTCTAAAAATCTATATCTATTTGGAGTTTTTCCCAAGCATTTTTCTTTGTTCCAAACACTTTGTTTTCTCACACTTGAGCTTATCATTCTATCCTATCTATAGGATCTTTGTTTAGTGAGAAAAGATTGGGTTTGTGGTCTTTGTGATCACCTTGAGTTGTAAACCTCTTTTCCTTGTTGTTGAAACCCTCTTGTGTAGAGGTGAGTGTGGAGGTTGGTTTGGAATCCCTCTAAGTATAGAGGAGATTGTGGTTGTTGGCTAAGCGCCTATCCCTCAAGTGTGAGGTGATTGTGTTTGAGTGGCTTTGTGCCTTGCCTCTAAGTGTAGAAGTTGTATTTGTTGAGAGAGGAGTTGTGTACTCCCGATTGTATTTGCCCTAAAATTTCAGTGGAGGTTCCCTATGTGGGAAGTCCTGTGTGAACGAGTTAGTGGAAATCCTTCTGTGTGAAGGCGGGGACGTAGAGCTGTATTCTCGAACCTCAAAACATATCTTGGTGTTTGCGATTGATCCACTTTCTCTAACTCTCTCTCTTATATTGTGCCTTGCATTGATTCATATTGTCATATCACACTTATATGCTTGGTTGTGTTTGTTTGTGTGCCTCACTTGTATTTAACCACGAGAGCTTCATATAGCACCTCAACTCTTATTCAGAGAAATCAAGAGGAGTTAGTCCAGAGCCCTTCACCAGGAATTCAGTTACACTCGTTGGTTACACTAAGTGTGTTGCAATTAAGTTTTAATTTCCGCATTATTGTTCATAGATTAGCCGTACACCTATTCACCCCCTCTAGGTGTACTTTCAGATCCTACTCCTCTCTCTCTCCGAAGAGATTGATCGGGGAAAATCGTGCACGAAAAGTATATGTTTTCAAATCAAGAGTTAAAGTGTGTGTGTTTTGGCTTCCTCGATACTTCTGTTATAGTATAGAGGCTAAACGGGTCGAATTCACAAGGACGAGAGGCGATAGAACCTTACACGATATGTTCACGTGTATGTTATGTATTCTTCAATGTTTGAAAGAATAAAAAGAAAAGAAAATAAAGAATGAAAAGAGAACAGTACGGTGAAACACGAAGAAGTGGGTAACATAAAAAGATAGTTTTTGTGATTTTTAAGATATATCTAAAAAAATGAAAAAACGAGAAAGAAAACCTATGTCTACTAACTACTAATGACATCACTAACATGCTAACCTCTTAGTGATAGTTGCCTCACATGTATCCTTGGCCATCACTAGTCCTTAGTTCAAGAGCATTTCAAAACATGACCCATATGATAACTTTCACATCCAAACTCAATAAACAAGTGCAATCTACACTTAAACCATTTAAACTAAATAAGAGTAAGCATGGAGTAAAGTAATGTTAGTTTGTTAGAGAGTTAGGATGTCAGAGTGTTAGAATCCATCATCATGAGCCATCAATGGCTCTTGCAAGAGTAAGGCCAAGAAGAGGCTATTAGATTCATGTAGATTATCAAGTAAGAAGTTAGTAAGTTAGTGGTTAGTACTTAGTTGCCATGAGAGAAAATTAGCTAAGATGTAAAAGGAGTTAGAGAGAAGACAACAATAAGAGATTAAAAAAAGAACCTTTCATAGATTGTCACCTTCTATTACAAGCACTCTTGCTTTCCAACCATGTACCACTCTCTTTTCTATTACATGATCTACAAGTAATAGAAAATACAAAGGAGGAAGAAAAGAACAACTTAACCTAAACTACCCTAAAACTACAACATGGAGAAGAAAACCTTAAACTATCCTAAAAATTATTCAAAACTCCTCCTCACTCAACTCTGGAAATCCTAGGACTTTCATAGGCAAAAGGGGGCACAGGGACACTGTACAGAGCCGCATGTCAAATCTTAGCGCGTGGTTCCACGACTTTGCTGGCAATACTAGGGCGGCGCGCGCAGCGCCGTCTGCTGCGCGCCCCCACTTGTCCCCCTGTCGGCTGTATATCCTGAAATCTGGATTTGTCCCCTGGTTTTGGAAAAATCACCATCCAAGGTCAATGGCTATCTTTGTAATCACCAATTAAATGGTGATTTTGGGTCTTCTTCTTCATTTCATACCATGGACCTAGAAACATGCAAGAAAGGTATTATTAACAAGATTTAATATTAAATAAATATGAAGATGTGGTATGAAATATGTAAATTTAGAGACTAATCACACCCCACACTTATCTTTTGCTCGTCCCGAAAACAAAAACTAAGAAAATTATTACACCACTTTCACAGGTGATGCGATTGCACTGAGCATGTACAGCAAGCCGTTAAACCTCTAGGTTTTCCTAGAGGAGAAGTTTTGCCTCCTGAGGGTTTTCAGCGGATTATACCCACAAAATTCATAAAGAAGAAAATCAAATGTTAGTATTTGAAAATGCATTTTGAAATAGATAAAAGTGTTAAAATATTTTTGCGAAAATTTAAGTGATCCACGTCATAAGTTAACCAGAAATTATTTTTCCTTAAACTAAGTCAAAATGCACAATCTTGTTATAAATTAAATGTAAGAATTTAAAATTGAATCGATTCTTTGATCTTTCACAAAACTCTTAGAAAAATATGCTCTTTGTGAACAGTGAAAATTTTTGGGATATCGACTCTAACTTTCATGTCATTTATTTATATTATTATTTTTTTCTTCTCTTAGTTTTCTTAGGCTTTCTACCTCACTCAGGTAGTGAGCCTTTAGCCGGTGACTCCCAAACCAGATAGTTTTAGGACACCATATGAGAAAATATTCCTCAAGACTTAAGGACTTGAGTAAATAAGGCCACAAAACTAAAGGGGATTATTTTATTTTTTTCCACCATTTAAGGCCTGAATAATCATGCTTCCTGAGGCATAATTACCCAACTTCAATAAGTGATTTTATTATCATTTTTTATATTTTTTATGACATTTTCAGTCTTTGTTTCAATCCCAAAAATGTGTGAAGTGCATAAATCTAAGGCAAAAAATTCAAGATCAAATTATTTTTCTAAACTTACTTTCTTACCCTAAAATTTAAACAAGATTTATTATTTTGACTCGGTCTAAAAATTCATAATTTTAGGTCTTCCTGATTCTTAAGATAATCTTAACTTTCTTAAAAATAAATCAATACTATTTCTCTTATTTCAAAAAGTTTTGTAAAAAGAAAGAGTTTTAATACAAAAGAAATTTTATAAAGTTCCTAAAAAGAAGTGTAAAAGAAAGAAAATGTAAAACTAACTATGTCAGTAAATCCTCCCCCACACTTATCTCATAGATTGTCCTCAATGCATCATGAATGTGTATATACATGAAACAAATGGAAGGGAAGGAAAATTACCTCATGGTGGTGCCCCGGTGGTGCCAAGCGTTGCTATCCAATCAAGAAAATGTGGTGGCTCATAGACTCTACCTTTATTGACCTCTTTTTTATTAACATATTTACAATCCCCAATTTTAATAGGATCATGCAAGATCCTATCATGAAAATTATTCCCTTTACATGACCAATCTTGAAAGATCATCACTGAGTCAATATAGTCAACACCTTGGTCTAATAATAGAAGGTGGTTTTATGGAATAGATGATTTGGGTTTTGAAATGAAAATTTTGGGAACTCATACTAACTCGAGAAAATTAACTTTGGGTTCGAGAGTCGGTTTAGGTTCAAGAGTTGAGTTCAAATCAAAGAATTTAATTTCATATTTTGTTCCCATCAATGAAATGTGACTATCCAAAAGAAGTGGTTCAATTTCAAAATTCATGGATACGAGAATCAATGTTGGCTCGGACAATGTGTCCAACTTGGGTAAGGATACCGGAGTCAATATATATTCAAAGATTGGAATTAAATCACAGAATTGTGGGTCGGGTTTACATTCACATTCAAGTTCAATTTCATTGAAATGAAAACTTACCAATTTGTCAATGGGTTGATATTGGTCAAGTTCAAGATTTTGCGGTGAAATTTAATCTTGGTCAAAGTCTTCAAGATTCCATGATTTTTGATTTTCATCGATATGATTAGAAGTGTTAGGAGTAGTCAAAGATTGGTGATTGAGTCTAAACCTGCACACAAGAATAAAGAATTTCAGAACTTAAGAATAGAATGTGCAAGTACTCAATTCTACCACTATAGCAAGTGGCTATGCGGGTCGTGATCCACAAGGAGGGACTAGTAATGGAAGATTTTTTAGCAAATTCTCTTTTAAGTTACAATCAATGGTTAAGGATCTTCTTTTATTTCTTTAAAGAAAAGGAAAATAGGTTAAAGTTAAGTTAGGAAGAAAGTGGTAGATTGAGAAGGTGGAGAAAATGAAAAATGGATTTATACAAAGAAATTAAAAAGAGTGATAAAAGAGTTAGGAGTTGTGGTGTTGGTGATCTAAACTAAATGTTAAAAGAAAAGAAATTAAAAATTACTTACCTCTTCAGTGCTCATATACCTTGGATACGTAGCTACGACTTACCTGGTCTTTGAAGGCGATCAAGCATGGCGTGTAGGATCTTCCCCATTCTCGATCTACACTATGAATAAAAGGGTAACCTAAACTAATAAAAGAATGGTTATTCATCACCATAGGTCATCAAGGGCACTTGCAACGGCGAAGCAGTCTCGAGGCTATCAGATTCACATGGATCGCAACATATCAGAGGAGAGTAAACGAAAACAAAAATAAAGAAGAAAAAGAAACTTCGATTCGATTCAAATAACAATGAAAGAAAAGATTTACTTATACCAATGTCACCTTCAGTACAAACTTGCTCTCATTCCTCCATGAAACTCGTCTCTCCTCCCAGTTACATAAAGAAAAGTAAAAATTACATAAAAGGAAAAATAAAAACCTACACTAAAAAGAATGAAAACCTGGCCTAAAATCTATCTCTGCTTCATCGTCCCCTCTGCCTTTGATGTGTGGAGTATTTAAAGCAAAGAAATAGATAAGGAAATGAGTTAAAAGATAGGGAGTGCTGACTATTTCTGAATTTAAATCCTCCCCTTATCTCCAAACTTAATTTGATGTGGATATTCAGTTCTGATCTGCAGCTTGTTGGTGTGTTGATTGCTGAATATTACTTATCAACTGATAGAATTAGAAATTAAGATCAACTTAAGAGTTGTAGCTCTTTAAGTCTTCGTTCTGGATTATCTTGAATTATCAGATTTGCATTTTGCTAGCGAAAGTTATGATTCAAATACTAAAATGTATCCAATCAGAATCTGAGTCAAAATTGTTTCATCTCATCCGTTGATCTTCTCTTTATCTATTTATCCCTTTGGATTTTGAATTTGGACTATGTATTTGACATTATCCTCGGTTGATCTTTAGCTAACCAAAATGGATTTATAGAAATTCAAATTTTACCGGTTTTCATTTGGTGTTATCTTTTTGATTTGCTTTGATCTTCAGCTGAACATTTTTCTCAATTCTTGACTTATTCTAACTAGATCTGGGATATCCTTAGCTAACCAAATAAATCTAGTTAAATTTGATTTTAACTGATATTTATTTAGTTTAATTCTCTTTCTCTTCATAATTATCTTCTGCAAAATAGACATTTAAGATAAGAAAATTAGCAGATTTATTACACGATAAATGTAGGAGGTAATAAAAAGAATGCAAAACATGTGTACAATTAATTGGGTAGGGAGAGTTTCCTTATTCCTACACATGTTTTCCAATCGACTAAGTCTAGCTTCTATCATATTGAAAGGATTGCTTTGGAATTGAATCATGGATTCCATTCTCTTTTCGAAGTCGGTATGTTCTTCTTACTGTGGGACTTGAAAAATGGAGTAAGAATTTTAGATTTGAAAACTTTACTGGGATTTTGAGTCTTCTAGATTTTGAATTCATCACTCGAGTTCCTCTAAGTCTTCCATCCTCTTTGTAAGTTCACCTAGAGAGGGGGTGAATAGGTGATGGCTAATCTAATGGTCACTTAATGCAAATAATGCGGAAGTAAAAACTATTATGACCTAAACAAACTATTTAAACTAAACACCACGTATAACACAAGAGTGTTGCCGAATTCCCCGTGAAGGGCTCTGGACAAACTCCTCTAGATTCCCCTTGATAAGGGTTGAGGTGCTGCGTTGGCTCTCTTGGTTAAATACAAGTGTTAGCAAACAACCCAAGCAAGTATAACAATTAAGCACACAAGTATATCATGCATGTAAAGATAAACACAATAAAGGAATGCAAGATATAAACAAGAGACAAAGAGAGAGAGAGTGAGCAATCGCAAACACAAGGGATTTGTTTCGAGGTTCGAGCACACTTGCTCTACATCCCCGCCTTCGACACACGAAGGATTTCCTCTATGCACGATTCCAATGGATCTCTCCTTGGTGCCGCAACACCTACAATCCCTCGGACTCCCTAGTCCCATACACACGTAAGCCCCACAAGCTTGCCGAGGCCGCACCTCAAACCAAGAGTTCACAAACGAACTCTAAACCACTGCGAGCACACTTGCCCGCCTCCTCAAAGTACAAAGAAAAGATCTTTGGTGATCACAACACTTTGATCACCTAAAAGCACTCTCACTACAACACTCCTATAAAATGAATAATCAATGGGTTGCTCAAGTGTTTGTGTGAGAAAACAAGGAACGAGATGGTGGAGGAAAACTCAAGAAATCTCTTTTAACACTCTTGATAAAAACTCCCCTTTTGATTGGAAGTATTAGCTCTCAATTTAGTGGAGAAAACTCTTTTAATGGAGTGGGAAAAACTTGCTCAAAGTCCACTAGAAATCTTGGTGAAAAACAAGGCCAAACCCCCAAATTTATAGGCTAAGAAAAACTAGACGTTAGGGTCTGTCAGGCCTGTCGGACGACCGCCCGGTCGTCCGGCCAACGGTAATTTTTCAGACCGTTGTGCCATCGGTCGACCGGCCGGCCGACCGAGCCAGGATACAGAGAGCAAGTCTCTCTGTCCGGTCGGCCGCCCGGCCGTCCGGGGCCTTTCCAGAGAGCAGAGCTGTCTGGACGGTCGACCGGGTCGGTCGGCCGGCCCTCCTGCAGAACTGGCGTGCACGTCTGTGCACGTCGACCGACCGGGTCGACCGACCGGCTGAAGCCAGGTCAGATCTGAAATAGGGATTAAAAACTTGGTCTTTTGGCTCACATAAAAATCCCATAAATTCAAAGAAAATCTACAAAAATAGTTTTACAAATATACTTTGATAAACAAACATGCTTGCACAAAATCAAGGCATGTTACAAATGATTTGGACTATTTTTGTAACTTGGAAATATTGGCTCAAAAGAAAATAGTATTTTTCAAAACTTGATTTTTCTAAAACTTGTTTTCCAAAACTTCACCAAATACAAAAATAAGATATTTAAACTACTTTTAAAGCATAGTGTGTATGGATATGATCCACTATACAAACAAGATGAAATATCTATGTTTTTGACATTAAGCTCTAAACATGGTTTTGGATAAAAGATATGTAAACTTGAAAACCAAAATCCAAACATGTATTTTCTAAAATAGAAAATCTTTTGTAAAAACAAAACTATCAAGAGTGTGTGTGTATATGTACTTGAGCAATCCACCAACCACTCTATCCTTTACATTTTATCTAAAAACAAAATCTTCTAAAAACAAACCTAGACTCAAGTCTTCATCTTCTTGAAGTCTTCACTTGAAGCCTTCTCATCTTCTTGACTTGGTCCAAACACGATCCAACGAGCTCAACTCTTGATGTGGTCTTGATGCGTAGGCTCGTGAATCAACCGGTGCAAGCTCCAAAACTTGACTTTAAATCCTTTGTTGAAGCTCCACACCTACTAAGATCTTGATAACAAATCTGTCACTAATTAAACACAAGATCATTAGTACAATAACTACATGAGTTAATCATCATCTAAACTAGAGTGATGGGCCTTCGGGCCAACAATCTCCCCCTTTTTGATGATGACAAAACTCATGAAGTTATATATGCATGGATTAAAGTAAAGCTTCAAAGAAGCTCCCCTTAACTCATGCATACCAAATAAACAATAATATATGAATATGAAGCTCATAAATATGTATGTATGCAAATGTATGGAGATAAAACATATCAAATTCTTTTTCTCCTATTTGCAAAACAAAACATATATGCATAAACATAAATCTTTCTCAAACATGCATATAAATCCAAAATCTTTCTCCCCCTTTTTGTCAATATTTATGACAAAAAGGGGGAGTAAAATTTGTTGATTGTGTTTTTACCCCTTTGTTGATGATTGACAAAAAGGGGGAGAAAGATTTTGGGTTTATATACATGTTTGAGAAAGATTTATGTTTATGCATATATGTATGTATGCAAATGTATGGAGATAAAACATATCAAATTCTTTTTCTCCTATTTGCAAAACAAAACATATATGCATAAACATAAATATTTCTCAAACATGCATATAAACCCAAAATATTTCTCCCCCTTTTTGTCAATCATCAACAAAGGGGTAAAAACACAATCAACAAATTTTACTCCCCCTTTTTGTCATAAACAAAGAGATCAATAAGGGGTCAAATCAAACATATCAATAAAAGGTTATATGCGATATACATTCATGAAGAGGAAGACGGTTAAGTAACTTTCCTACACATATACATTACATGAAAGAGGGATGACAAGCCCTAATTCACATAACGTATAATATGTAATGCATAAGAGGAGATGTGAAGCTCCCCCTATACACGTGTACCACATAAAGAAGAGTTGTCAAGCTCCTCAATATACAATACACTCAACATGAATCTATATGTAGAAGAGATGTTAAGCTCTCCTTGCATATAGGCAATACAACTCAAAAATTTTGATTTTTCTTATAAAACAAAATTTTGAATTTTCTTAATAAAACAAATCTTGAGATATCAAATAAACATAATTTTTTTTTTAATTTTGATACCAATTTTAAAATATAATGCATAAGCTTAAAAAAATTTGAAGTAAGCTTAGCATAAACAAAGTTTGTGCTTTTAAACATGTAAATCGATTTTAACTCAAGCACAAAACAAATCATATATATGTATGAAAAATGAGTATACCAATTGAAATTGATACATACATATATAAGAAAAATAAAACATGAGAATATACAAGAATAGAATCAAATTGATACCAATTGAAATGGTTCAATGATACCAATTGAAACAATAATAGGATCATGTGTATAACTCATAAAACATTGAAGAATAAATAACTAGTTAAATTAATTTTTGAAAACTAGTTAAAGATCCTTCAAAACATGAAATCAAAACATATGTATTTCATGAATCATACCTAATACACAAGAATTGACACTCGATCTATAAAACTCAAAAATATGTTCATGAAATAAAGTCATGACAAAACAAATGAAGTGGAGTGTACAAGAATCATGTATATAGCATTTTCATGAAAATAGTCATCAAGGCTCAAAAAGAACATGAATCTTTTATTTCTATCAAACAAAACATGAAATTTTATTTTTCATTAAAAACAATACAAACTTTTAGGTATATGTATGATTTATCTAAATCTAACAATATGCATACATATCCCAAACATAAAACGAGTCTATTAATAGTATTTGCATGAAGGCAAGAGACTCAAAAAGGATATACATGTATATTTATTAGATTTGAATAAAAATACATATACATGAAGTAAAACATGAAAATAGGCAAAACAAGTATAAATGAAGGAATCATCAAAACTAGTCTATACATGTGCATATAGTGGGTATAAATGAGCATGAAGTGCAAACATCTATGAATCAATCTGTTCTCACTATTTGTACATGTATAAATACAAGTTTTGATAAAAACTACATTTAAACTAGTATTTACCACATGAAGCACAAAACACATAAAAACATGAACATGCTATATGATATCACAAATGAATAAGCATGTAAATAAACTAAGAGTTTAGATATAGTTACCAACTAAGGAACTATGTTCCAAAACTCCAAACATGGTGGTTGACCCACCAAACCTCCTTGATAGCGATGCATCCATATATGTGTCCATCAAGTCCAAGTGCATCCACCATCAAGGCACCATTTCTCTCACTTCGTGTGAGAGCCCTCACCTACATCAAAAACATATGGTGGGGGTTTTGGTACCCATTTTCTTTTGGGTCCTTGGGGGTTAGCTTTGTAAGGAACCAAAAAATTTTTATTAGCAAAATTTATATGATGTAATCTATCAAAACAAAACTTTGCTAAATGGCCTTTGCGGCCACAATGTGTACATTTGTACACCTTAGGATGCTTATGTGTGTGAGTGTGATCATGACGTGCAACATAAGCATATGCATGATGAGAATGATGTGCATGAACATGTGGAGTTTGTTTCCTTAAAAACAAAGACTCCAATTTAGAGTGGTTAAATGCACAAGAGCTCAAGGTAGAGCTCAAACAATTAATTTTATTTTTCAAAAGTTTAATCTCACTATCTTCAATGGTGGCATGTAGAGAAAGGTGAGATATAGAGTCATTTTTCTTATTCTTTTTAGAAAAACTTTCTTTTTCTTTTCACAAATTTTTCTTTTCAAACAAGAATTTTCTTGAAAAACAACTTCCTTTTGTTTTTCCACCAAAACAAGTTTATTTTTCAAAGACATATTCCTTCACACAAATCATTCAATTTAGACATTAAGGAAATATTTTCATTTTTCAAAAACTCATTTTCTTTTTCAATGCATGCCACCTTATTTTCTAATGAATCTTTTTCATTAAGCATGCAATCAAATTTCTTTTTCAAATTTTTATTTTCCTTTTTAATCATGTCATATTTCTTAAGCAATAATTGACAAAATGTAGAGAGCTCTTCATATGACATGTTATTATCCTCATCCTCGGATTCGGTAGTTACCTCAAGGGGGTTATCCCCTTGGATCATATAGCACTTGTTGGAGACGTCACTTCCAACATCCGAATCGCTCCCCGTATATTATTGTTCATTTTCGCCAAGGGAGATGAGGGTGTTCCAAACTACAAAAGCCAAATCAAGATTAGCAACCCTAGATAAATAATCATCATTTAGGGTAGATCTTAAAGCATTTAGGGGTTTTGCATTAGCCTCAAGATTCTTACCATTTAAACAATATGCATTATTAGTTGTGGCAAGATAGACATGAATGCCTAGGGCTTTGAGGTACAAAGACATCTTAACCTTTCAAATTTGGATGTTAAGAATGTCAAAAGTGGGTGGTGACATGAAGTTCATGGTGTGTGTACAAATATTGTGATTAGCCTAAAAAATGAGGATTTTTAACTCTAGGTTGTAAGACCCAAATCAGAGTACCAAGCTCTGATACCAATTGTAAGTTCACCTAGAGGGGGGGTGAATAGGTGATGGCTAATCTAATGGTCACTTAATGCCAAATAATGCGGAAGTAAAAACTATTATGACCTAAACAAACTATTTAAACTAAACACCACGTATAACACAAGAGTGTTGTCGAATTCCCCGTGAAAGGCTTTGGACAAACTCCTCTAGATTCCCCTTGATAAGGGTTGAGGTGCTGTGTTGGCTCTCTTGGTTAAATACAAGTGTTAGCAAACAACCCAAGTAAGTATAACAATTAAGCACACAAGTATATCATGCATGTAAAGATAAACACAATAAAGGAATGCAAGATATAAACAAGAGACAAAGAGAGAGAGAGAGAGTGAGCAATCGCAAACACAAGGGATTTGTTTCGAGGTTCGAGCACACTTGCTCTACATCCCCGCCTTCGACACACGAAGGATTTCCACTATGCACGATCCCAATGGATCTCTCCTTGGTACCGCAACACCTACAATCCCTCGGACTCCCTAGTCCCGTACACACGCAAGCCCCACAAGCTTGCCGAGGCCGCACCTCAAACCAAGAGTTCACAAACAAACTCTAAACCATCGCGAGCACACTTGCCCGCCTCCTCAAAGTACAAAGAAAAGATCTTTGGTGATCACAACACTTTGATCACCTAAAAGCACTCTCACTACAACACTCCTATAGAATGAATAATCAATGGGTTGCTCAAGTGTTTGTGTGAGAAAACAAGGAACGAGATGGTGGAGGAAAACTCAAGATATCTCTTTTAACACTCTTGATAAAAACTCCCCATTTGATTGGAAGTATTAGCTCTTAATTTAGTGGAGAAAACTCTTTTAATGGAGTGGGAAAAATTGGCTTAAAGTCCACTAGAAATCTTGGTGAAAAACAATGTCCAAACCCCCAAATTTATTGGCTAAGAAAAACTAGCCGTTGGGGTCTGTCGGGCCTGTCGGACGACCGTCCGGTCGTCCGACCAACGGTCATTTTTCAGACCGTTGTGCCATCTGTCGGCCGGCCGGCCGACTGAGCCAGGATACAGAGAGCAAGTCTCTCTGTCCGGTCGGCCGCCCGGCCGTTCGGGGCCTTTCCAGAGAGTAGAGCTCTCTGGACGGTCGACCGGGTCGGTTGGCCAGCCCTCCTGCAGAACTGGCGTGCACGTCTGTGCACGTCGGTCGACCGGGTCGGTCGACCGGCTGAAGCCAGGTCAGGTCTGAAATAGGGATTAAAAACTTGGTCTTTTGGCTCACATAAAAATCCCATAAATTCACAGAAAATCTACAAAATAGTTTTACAAATATACTTTGATAAACAAACATGCTTGCACAAAATCAAGACATGTTACAAATAATTTGGACTATTTTTGTAACTTGAAAATATTGGCTCAAAAGAAAACAGTATTTTCCAAAACTTGATTTTTCTAAAACTTGTTTTCCTAAACTTCACCAAATACAAAAATAAGATATTTAAACTACTTTTAAAGCATAGTGTGTATGGATATGATCCACTACACAAACAAGGTGAAATATCTATGTTTTTGACATTAAGCTCTAAATATGATTTTGAATAAAAGATATGTAAACTTGAAAACCAAAATCCAAACATGTATTTTCTAAAATAGAAAATCTTTTGTAAAAACAAAACTATCAAGAGTGTGTGTGTATATGTACTTGAGCAATCCACCAACTACTCTATCCTTTACATTTTATCTAAAAATAAAATCTTCTAAAAACAAACCTAGACTCAAGTCTTCATCTTCTTGAAGTCTTCACTTGAAGCCTTCTCATCTTCTTGACTTGGTCCAAACACGATCCAACGAGCTCAACTCTTGATGTGGTCTTGATGCATAGGCTCGTAAATCAACCGGTGCTAGCTCCAAAACTTGACTTTAAATACTTTGTTGAAGCTCCACACCTACTAAGATCTTGATAACAACTCTGTCACTAATTAAACACAAGATCATTAGTACAATAACTACATGAGTTAATCATCATCAAAACTAGAGTGATGGGCCTCGGGCCAACACTCTTTTCCCAGTCAATTGGTTCTTCTAATGGTTGTTTGGGAGAAGGAGTATATGAAGTTGGATGTTGGTAAGGTGGTTGACCATATGACTCAGGCGAGTTGTATCCCCACTGACTCTGTGAAGAGTGGTGATGATTGTTCCAGTCTTGTTCATAGTATTAGGACTGGGGCACATATTGAGTTGGATAATCCCAATTTGGCATATATCGTTTGTTCATGTTGTACATAGTCGGGTCGAAGTTATCCGAATCAAATGAGGTAGGGGTGAAATATGGATTTATATTAGGATTGAAAAAATTATTGTTGTTAAAATCCTTTTCACAATTTACAAAAAATAAAGAAACAAACAAACAAATGAAGAAAAAGAAAATAAGTCTATGTTAGGGTTGACTTAGACCTAGACGACTTCTAAGTGGTTACACTGTCCACGGGGGGTACATTATCGAAATCTAACCACAAGTTAATTGGTCAGGTAGGGGCAAGATCAATGGGAGGTATCTGTGCCGGAACAACGGGCCTAATTATACCAAACCACTATGCTTCGAGGTTTCACCTCTCAATCCCCAACCTTGGACATCTATTTGACAAGAGTCAATATCTAATAACTTCCCCCTTAGATCAATCTCCTAAATGAGTCCGAGATGTCCCTAGGGGCCAACGTCTAGAAAATTTTATTTAGGCTTGGGTTGTGTGAGTGGGGAGATAATTTTTAGGCTAAGGAAGGGTAATAACTTTCCCACCGTATAATGTATTGGGTTTTGCCCTTAAGTTCAGTTTATGCAAGTGTTTAATATAGATAAGAATGAACACATAAAGAGAGTAAATCACCTACGTGTTTGTCCAACTATATGCAATGCAATATGTACACCTCCATCAAGATCACAACAACACAAGAATAAAATACAGTATATTGGAATTGAAATCGACACGTGCCTAGATGCAAATGTCTAAACCATTTTAAAATATCTAATTATTGTATTTTAGTTCTTAAAATTATAACAGTGCACAGGTAATATAAAAAAAGTAGCAGCAGAATATAATAATATACAAGAATTTACCCAACCACACACAAGCAAGTGTGGACTTCTGCAATGCTAAAAATTTGACCTGCACACCAAAAAATAAAGAAGAAAAGTTAACAAAAACGTGAAATCAAACCGTTCCCATCCCCGGCAACGACGCCAAAATTTGATCGGGGAACCGTGCACGAAAAATGTATGTTTTGAAATCAAGAGTTAAAGTGTGTGTGCTTTGGCTTCCTCGATACATTTGTTATAGCATAGAGGCTAAACGGGTCAAATCCACAGGGACGGGAGGCGATAGAAGCTTACAAGGTATGTTCACATGTATGTTAAGTATTCTTCAATGTTTGAAAGAATGAAAAGAAAAGAAAAGAAAGAATGAAAAAAGAAGAGTACGGTGAAATACGAAGAAGTAAAAAACATAGAAAAGATAGTTTTTGTGATTTTTGAGATATATCTAAAACAAAATAAAAAGAAAAAAACCCATGGCTACTACTAACTACTAATGGCTCCACTAACATGTTAAACTCTTAGTGATAGTTGTCTCACATGTATCCTTGGCTATCACTAGTCCTTGGTTCAAGAGCGTTTCAAAGCATGACCCATATGATAACTTTCACATCCAAACTCAATAAAACAAGTGCAAGCTACACATAAACCATCAAAACTAAATAAGAGTAAGCATGAAGTAAAGTAATATTAACTTGTTAGAGAGTTAGGAAGTTAGAGTGTTAGAATCATCATCACGAACCATCAATGGCTCTTGCAAGAGCAAGGCCAAGTAGAGGCTATTAGATTCATGTGCATTATCAAGTAAGAAGTTAACAAGTTAGTGGTTAGTAGTTAGTTGCCATGAGAGAAAACAAGCTAAGCATGTAAAAAGAGTTAGAAAGAAGAAAATAAGGAGAGATAACGAAGAACCTTTCATAGATTATCATCTTCCATTACAAATGCTTTTGCTTTCCAACCATGTACCACTCTCTTTCCTATTATAAGATCTACAAGTAATAGAAAATATAAAGGAGGAAAAAGAAGAACAACTAAGCTAAATTCGGCTAACATCAGCTTACTCTATACTTTACATATATATCCACTTTTATAGCATATATGATCTTAACATGATTTAGCATATTTCTGAAACATTGATCCGACAACTCATTAGAAAACATAGTCTAAAACATTACTGTTCCATATAATTCCACAATATTATATAGGATTTGAGTCTAACACCAAGTATTTCAATATTTTCAAGTTCATGGCAAACATCCATATAGAAGTTTTGCATAGTTTTCTAAAACAATATACATATCATAAGAACATGCTAAAAAGGTGAAATATCTTCATTGACACCTATCCCGCATATGTTGCCATTAAGCGGGTCCTTTTCCTTTGTCCAAACCTGAAGGTGATACTAAAAACAGAGTGAGCTCGACAGCTCAGTGAGTAAAACAGTATTTATATACATGTCTATTACGTAGGTTTATTTGGAATTTTATCATCAAGTTAACAATTGTAATTGATACTATTTTTGCACATTTTTGGGTATTTGCTGAAATCCTGAACAAAACACAGTAACAGGTCCTGATAGTCGACTTGCCCATACCTATAGTCGACTAATACTACCTTAAGTCGACTTATATTGAAGCTATAGTCGACTGGGGTCTGTTCAAAAAGATATTAACTCTGTTGGCTGCTCGTGACTTACCAGTCGACTACCCTATCTGGTGTAGTCGACTACACTTGATACTAGTCGACTTACAATACAACTATAGTCAACTAAGTCTGGATCAAAAAGATATGTGCTCTCTATTTGTTACTTATAACAAATTTTAGTCGACTACCCTATCTGGTGTAGTCGACTACTCTATACACTAGTCGACTTACAAGCCAACTATAGTCGACTAATCATGGCTAAAAGAAGATGTTCACTCTCTGTTTATTACCTGTAACTGTGGCTAGTCGACTAATCTATCATATGTGGTCGACTAAGGGTGATTTTCAGCGACTTGTCTACCCATTTTGCCCATCTATAGTCGACTTACCCCTAGGGCTAGTCGACTAAACTATTGAAATTTGCCTGGGTAAGTCAACTATTACAGAGTCTGAAAATATCAATTCCTTATAGTTTTAACATATGTTTTCCATCTTAACTATAGTAACACACTTGTTAAACATAAAGTTAGACTTCCCCTTCAGTCTCCTCCGGTTAAACCCGGTCCCTTCCTTCTATACGTTATTCAACGCAACATTCTCCCCTTCAATCACCTCCGGTTCAACCTGTCCCTTCCTCCTATACATTATCATATATTATCCCCTTCGGTCACTTTCGGTTCAACTCGGTCCCTTCCTCCAAATATGCAATAATCATATCCTTCATGTAATAATCACATGCAAGGATTAATATGATTCTCATGCTTTCTACTTTACATGATGCCAATATTATGGAAGTATAAGTAACCACTTATTAAATTAACAACATGCAAGCCTTTTAAGATAACAAACATATTACATCATCCTAATATATGTATGGCCAAATATATGCATCAAGTCAAGTATGATATTCATTTATAAAACTATTTCCTTTTAAGAGGCATGTGTTGACTATCATGCATACACAATAACGTGTCGATCATTCACCCATGTAAGCATTCATGAGAATACAACAACATAACACCACAGGATTGTTTATAATGTACACATAAGCATATAAACCATGCACAAGCATCATCGTTCATTTATAACTTAGCAATTTCTCACTTTATTTCAAGTTTTACTATACCTACTATGTTACGAGGGTCCGGATGTTCTACTCACTCTTGAAGAGAGTATCTCCTTATTAAGCTTGGTCTCCCGCTATAATGGAGTCTACAAGGCCACAATAACATCATAATCAGTTCTTAGTTAAAAGAGCATAAGAGGGGTAGAAATCTTAAGGTTTAACTTACTTTTCAACCAATATCACCCTCCTAACTTGATATCCTAGATCAACCTTGTCTTCAAGAATTTCCTTTAAGGTGATGTTAAATCACCACTTTATCTTATTCTATTAGGTCTTTGGAGGAGATAAAACATGTAAAGGAAGTCTTTTTCTTGTATAAAGGAAGTAAGAAAAGTTTTGTGAGCGAATGACAGGGAGAAAGAGAGTGAGTGAGTGAAGGAAGTGGGGGAAAACTGGCTGCTGCTGCCGTTGTTTTCTGGCCGGTAGCAAAAAGGAGGACAAGGGAGGGTTTTGTGAAGTTAGAATGAGAAGAGAGAGAGAGAGTGTGTTGCTAAATGAGATTATTCTCTTCATCCCCCTTATTATACTCTAATCTCTTCAATAATATCATGACAAGTGCCCCCTAATACCATCTCTCTACACCTATATCTTACACCTATAGGCAAGGTTCCATCCCTCCCCCCTTCATGAGGTACTAGTACCCACAAGTATGATGGGGGTATGGTAGCAAAGTCAACATGCATGTATGAGTATTTTATTTCATATACATACATACTAATTTATGCATACTAATATGTATTGTATAATGTATAGTATAAGTATCTTACATGAATACTTACCTCCACATCACCTCCTTAAAGCATTTAAATATTAGGAAAAAGGTGATTAATTAAGGCAAGTGTTACATTCTACCCTCCTTATAGAAGTTTCGTCCTCGAAATTTAACGTACCTTGGAACAAATATGGATAGTCCTTCGTATCTCCTCTTCCAGTTCCCAAGTTGCTTCTTCTATATGTTGATTCCTCCATAAAACCTTGACCAAAGAAATATTTTTTCTTCTCAATTGTTTCTCTTTGCGATCTAGGATTTGCACTGGCTCTTCCATGTATGATATATCTTTTTGTATTTGTAGAGGTCTATAGGAGATTATGTGGTCAGGATCAGGTACATACTTCCTTAGCTGAGAGACATGAAATACATTGTGCATCCTTTTCAAAATAGGAGGTAACGCTAAACGATAAGCAACCGGTCCAATTCTATCTAATATTTCAAATGGTCCAACATATCTAGGAGCTAATTTGTTCTTATAGCCGGTGCGTCTTACTCCCATCATTGGAGATACCTTCAAGAAAACTTTATCCCCTACCTCAAATTCCAGTGGTCTGCGGCGATTGTCTGCATAAGCTTTCTGCCTGCTCTGGGCTGCTGCCATCCTTTCCTTAATTAACTTGATCTTATCTGTGGCTTCTTGAATTAGGTCAGGGCCAAATATCTTTCTATCCCCAACTTCCTTCCAACAGATCGGTGTACATTTTCTACCATACAATGCTTCAAAAGGAGGCATACCAATGGTTGACTGATAACTATTATTATAAGTAAACTCCACTAAGGGTAAATAGTTGTCCCAACTTCTCCCAAAATCTAATACACAAGTTCTCAACATATCTTCCAATATTTGAATGGTCCTCTCTGACTGTCCATCTGTTTTGGGGTGTGCTACTGTATTGAGTTGCAATTTAGTACCCATAACTGCGGATGGGCTTCTCCAAAATCTAGATTGAAATCTAGGATCCCGATCTGATACAATAGACTCAGGCACTCCATGCAGTTTAATTATTTCTCAAATATATACTTGAGCCAATCTTTCCATTGAATTATTGATCCGGATGGGCAGAAAGTGGGCAGATTTAGTAAGTCTGTTTACCACTACCCAGACTGTATCTAGTCCTTGGAATGTCCAAGGAAGTCCAGTAACAAAGTCCATGGCAGTGTGACACCACTTCCATTCAGGAATTGGTAATGGTACTAGCAATCCTGGGGGCTTCTTATGTTCTGCTTTCACTTGCTGACAGACTAAACACTTATGGATAAAATTAGAAATATCTATTTTCATTCCATCCCACCAGAAGTTATGACGCAAATCCTGATATATTTTTATGCTCCCCGGATGAGCTGTATACGGGGTACAGTGTGCCTCCTGTATTATTTCTTCTTTGATCTTTGCTACATCCGGCACACATAATCTGCGTCTAAATCTCAGTACATCATCTTCTATTTGAAACTCCTTGAGTTCTCCTTCTTGTATTTTCTTCATAACTTTCCTTATTTGAGTATCTCTTTGTTTGGCCTCTTTTGATTTTGTCATATAGATCAAATTGAATGCTTACTTGATTCAGTTGATACTTAGCATTGGAAGGATCAATGACTCGCACCTCTACTTGCATTTCCTCTAGATCTCTTAATATTCTTGTTTGGTTAGTTATCAGAGTGGCCACTGTTCCTCCTGATTTCCGACTCAAGGCATCAGCCACCACATTGGCCTTTCCAGGGTGGTATTGGATAGTAATATCATAGCCCTTCATTAGTTCTAGCCATCTCCTCTGTCTCATATTCAATTCTTTTTTTGTGAAAATGTACTTCAAACTTTTATGATCAGTAAAGATTTCACAAGACACTCTATACAAGTAATGTCACCAGATCTTTAAAGTAAAAATCACAGCGGCTAATTCCAAATCATGAGTGGGGTAATTTCTTTCATGAATTTCAATTATCGGGATGCATAGGCAATAACTCCACCATGTTGCATTAACACACATCCCCTGTCCCAATTTTGACGCATCACTATAGATGACAAATCCTTCAGTCCCCGAAGGTACACTTAGAACAGGAGCAGATGTTAGCTTCGTCTTAACTTCAAGGAAGCTCTTATCTTGTTCTTCTCCCCATACAAACTTCTTAATCTTTCTAGTTAGTTGTGTTAGTGGTGCCACAATTAGAGAGAATTCTTCTACAAATCTTCTGTAGTATCCAGCTAATCCCAAGAAACTTCGGTGACATTTGTGGGTCTAGGCCAGTCTTTGATTGCTTCAATTTTCATTGGATCTACTGATATGCTCCTTAGATATAATATGGCCAAGAAACCCTACTTGTTCTAACCAAAATTCACATTTCTTCAATTTAGCATAAAGTTGCTTCTCCCTCAAGATTTTGAGGACAATTTTTAGATGATTCTCATGATCTTCCTTATTCTTTGAATAGATCAAAATATCATCAATAAATACCACCACAAACTGATCAAGATATGGTTGGAACACTCGATTCATTACGTTCATAAATGCTGCTGGGGCATTAGTGAGTCCAAAAGGCATGACTAGGAATTCAAAATGTCCATATCTTGTCCTAAAAGCCGATTTAGACACATCTTCTGACTTGACCTTTAACTGATGATACCCCGACCTGAGGTCTATCTTAAAAAATATACAAGACCCTTGTAATTGATCAAATAAGTCATCAATCCGAGGAAGAAAGTACCTATTTTTGATAATGGCCTTATTCAATTCCCGATAGTCAACGCATAATCTCATACTCCCATCCTTCTTCTTAACAAACAGTACCCGTGCTCCCCAGGGAGATACACTTGGTCGGATGAAACCTTTATCTAATAATTCTTGTAGTTGAGTTTTAAGTTCCTTCATTTCTGCAGGGGTCATACGATATGGTGCCTTTGAAATTGGGGCAATACCGGGCATCACATCTATTACAAATTCTATATCCTGATCGGGGGTAAGCCTAGTAAATCTTCCGGAAATACATTAGGAAACTCATTCACAACTGGAATAGTCTCAATTTTATTATCAATTCTAGTAGAATACAAAACTAAAGCCAGAAATCCTTGACATTCCTGCCTCATTAACTTGGTGGCTTTAATGGCCGATATATAGGGTACATCATGACTAACTTTTACCCCTTCAAAAATAAACTCTGGAGCTCCTTCAATTTTAAAGCTGATCCTCTCTATTACAATCCACATGGGCACCACAAGCAGATAACCAGTCCATTCCAAATATTGCATCAAACTCCATCTCGCCCAGCTTAATCAAATCAATAGATGTTTTCATTTCTCCAATCATCACTTCACAATTCACATATTTAGTGCTAGTTATTATCTTTACCCCTATGGGTGTGGATACAACCAACAGAAATCTTAGGAGTTCCGATACTTGATTTAATTTATAAGCAAAAGCACTAGATATGCATGAGTGAGTAGCACCAGGATCAAATAATGCATGGGCAATATGTCCTAATATAGAGATCATACCTTCCACTACTGCATTTAAGGTCATTGCTTCTCGATGGGTCAATGCAAAAGTTCTTCCTTGAACCCATGGCTGTTGGACGGATGACTGAGTTACAACAGGTCGTGGAGCATTACTGGGCGGCATAAAATTACTGGTTGGTCTCCTGGGATGGTTCATTCTCGTAGCTGGCCCCCCACTTCCCCTACTCTGCCCTTGGCTTCCGCGCCTCGGCGGTCAATTTTTCTTTAAATGCCCTACTCCTCCACAATTATAGCAAGCCCTATCTTGTATGCAGTTTCTAAAATGGTTTGTTCAACACTTCTGACACCAAAGGCCTCTGAAATTCTTGGGTGGGACACAGAGGTAGCTTGTGCTTTCGAGAAAGTGTCTCTATTCCTCAACCATGTTCCTCTGCCTCTGGCCCATCCTCTTCTTTAAAGGGTGGTATTAAACCCAAATCCCATACTACTGGTGGATCCTGATGCCACCGACATTGATGGTCCTTGATATCGGGGGCATTTTGAGTTGAAAAATTCCTTCATCCAGTCTTCATGACCTTCTTGCATATCCATTTCTACCTCAAAGGCTCTTTCCACAGCTTAGAGATAAATCTTCAGTTGTAGAGGAATCAATCTACCTCGAATTTCTGATTTCATGCCTTTCACGAACCTCTTTGTCCTCTCTGCCTCACTCTTCACCAAGGCATCAGCATACCTGAATAATTGGGTAAACCTCTGGTCGTATTGGGACACATTCATCAGGCCTTAACGTAATTCCAAGAATTCTGACGCCATATTGTCTCTGGCCATCTCTGGAATATATTTTTCAGTGAATTTATTCACTAAAAATTCTCAGGTGATTGATTCTCTCGTACTTTCCACACTACTCTTCACCGCCCTCTACCAGTGTTTTGCTTCCTTTTGAAAAATAAAGGAAGAGAAAGATACTCTCTGCTCATTGGTGCAGTTCACTACATCTAGGATCTTCTCTATCTGGAGAAGCCATACTTCAGCTTGTAAGGGATCCACCTACCCTTCAAATATAGGTGGTTTCATTTTCTGAAACTGTTCCAATACTCGGTGGGAGTTGTTATCATTTGCACTTGTCATTAACTGAGTGATCCACTTCGACATCACCCCTGGAGTTCCATGACCTCCTCTTATCTGGATTTCTGAATCTTCATTGTTGTCCATGAGGTGTGCACTTCCCATCGCACTATAGTGTGACACACCGAGCGATAAAGACTCATTTGGTGGTATTTGATTAAGATCCATGTGTCCTTCCTATAAGATAAGGACGTCTAGTCAACATACTTTACATATATGAAAACAATTTTAGATAAAATTTTAGTTTCATGCAATCACTTTGATACAATATTCATTATCACTTTGCAAACTAGCAACTTGCTATATATATATATATTTATATGTACATCCCAAAATGGATACAAAGATGTTACACTGATATATCTACCCTTTGGATATCCGAACTAACCCATGTGCATACATATAAGATGTGCCAGGGCATATACAACAAACTCTTAAGATATCCATCAATTAGCACACTAGGCTTATAGTATGCTTACACACATATATACATAAGAAAAGTAATTGCTTATAGATTCATCCTTCATAGGGTAGAGTCTCCCCATTCGAGTCCCCGCTAGTACTGCTACTACCCTCGTTACCATCCATGCCTTCCTCGGAGTCTTCCCCCGCTAATTCATCTCCTGCGCAGCACCAGTCATCCAGATCATCATATAGGTCCATGTCGTCTTTCCATGTTTCATCCCGAAAGATACCTCCATAAGTGAATCCCCTTGGGTCTCTTCCTTTATTGTACTAGTATCCTCCATCTCCACTACATCAAGTGAATCCCCAACTAAACTCTCCGTATCGACAATGGTTAGTTCAGGCTCATTAGACGCCTGAGACTCAACCTCCTCATAGTATTTGTGGTATAGGGCTGCAAATATGACCTCTGAGTCAGTCTCATCAGACTCATATCCCCAATCCATAGAACCTGTCGTCCAACTCACACTCGAACTATCCGAGCTAGAGACTGGCCAATATATGTCAGAGTCCCCCATCTAAATGCAAACAAAGAGTCATATCAATCTCAATCCGATAAAATAATCTCAACATACTGCTATAATAAGAAAGAAGCAATATATATACACATTTGCACTTACATTTATCCTTAGTCTACCTGTAAGTCTCATGTTTTAGAATAACTTAGGTTCAATAGATAATTAATGCATTCTCTCGTCCCAGTGTCCCATACCACTAGAAGCTGTTACTGAGAGCCTGCACCCTAAGCCAACTCACCCGAATCAGAATGTGCAGGCACCCCGATTCTGATGCGAGAAAATAATCAATTATCGCTTGACTCATGGTTAATCCATCACATAAAACTCACTACCTAACTACAATCACGTATCCATACGTATAAGCCTAACAATTCCATTGCCTCCTACCTCCGACTTAACCTTCTCCTTCTATCTATAAACATTAGCTCTGATACCAACTGTAACGGTCCCAGTCTTATAAACTTTCATTTTTCATTAAAATCATCACAGATTATCCTTAATCCAAGCGTGGGACCCATCAAGATACAATACTTCAATTCGGCTAACATCAGCCTGCTCTATACTTTACATATATATCCACTTTGATAGCATATATGATCTTAACATGATTTAGCATATTTCTGAAACATTGATCCGATAACTCATTAGAAAACATAGTCTAATACATTACTATACCATAAAATTCTATAATATTATACAGGATTTGAGTCTAGCACAAGCATTTCAATATTTACAAGTTCATGACAAACATCTATATAAAAGTTTTGCATGGTTTTCTAAAACAATATACATATCACAAGAACATGCTAAAAAGGTGAAAATGTCTTCATTGACACCTATCCCGCATTTGTTGCCGTTAAGCGGGTCCCTTACCTTTATCCAAACCTGAAGGTGATAATAAAGACAGAGTGAGCTCGACAGCTCAGTGAGTAAAACAGTATTTATATGCATGTCCATTACGTAGGTTTATTTGGAATTTTGTCATCAGGTTAACAATTATAATTGATACTATTTTTGTACATTTTTGGGTATTTGCTGAAATTCTGACCAAAACACAGTAACAGGTCCTGATAGTCGACTTGCCCATACCTATAATACTTCCTTAAGTCGACTTATATTGTAGCTATAGTCGACTGGGGTATGTTCAAAAAGATATTAACTCTGTTGGCTGCCCGTCACTTACCTAGTCGACTACCCTATCTGGTGTAGTCGACTACACTTGATACTAGTCGACTTACAAGACAACTATAGTCGACTAAGTCTGGATCAAAAAGATATGTGCTCTCTTTTTGTTACTTATAACAAATTTTAGTCGACTACCTATCTGGTGTAGTCGACTACTTTATACACTAGTCGACTTATAAGCCAACTATAGTCGACTAATCACGGCTAAAAGAAGATGTTCACTCTTTGTTTATTGCCTGTAACTGTGGCTAGTCGACTAATCTATCATATGTGGTCGACTAAGGGTGGTTTCCAGTGACTTGTCTACCCATTTTTCCCATCTATAGTCGACTTACCCCGAGGGCTAGTCGACTAAACTATTGAAATTTGCCTGGGTAAGTCAATTATTACAGAGTCTAAAATATCAATTCCTTATAGTTTTAACATATGTTTTCCATCTTAACTATAGCAACACACTTGTTAAACATAAAGTTAGACTCCCCCTTCGGTCTCCTCCGGTTAAACCCGGTCCCTTCCTTCTATACGTTGTTTAACGCAACATTCTCCCCTTTAATCACCTCTGGTTCAACCCAGTCCCTTTCTCCTATACATTATCATATATTCTTCTTTTCGGTCACCTCCGGTTCAATCCGGTTCCTTCCTCCAAATATGCAATAATCATATCCTTCATGTAATAATCACATGTAAGGATTAATAAGATAATGTTAACATAAATGATTCTCATGCTTTCTACTTTACATGATGCCAATATTATGGAAGTATAAGTAACCACTTATTAAATTAATAACATGCAAGCCTTTTCAAGATAACCAACATATTACATCATGCCAATATATGTATGGCCAAATATATACATAAAGTCAAGTATGATATTCATTCATAAAACTATTTCCTTTTAAGAGGCATGTGTTGACTATCATGCATACACAATAACGTGTCGATCATGCACCCATGTAAGCATTCATGAGAATACAACAACATAACACCACATGATTGTTTATAATGTACACATAAGCATATAAACCATGCACAAGCATCATCGTTCATTTATAACTTAGCAATTTCTCACTTTATTTCAAGTTTTACTCTACCTACAATGTTACTAGGGTGCGGATATTCTACTCACCCTTGAAGAGAGTATCTCCTTATTAAGCTTGGTCTCCCACTATAATAGAGTCTACAAGGTCACAATAACATCATAATCAATTCTTAGTTAAAAGAGCATAAGAGGGGCAGAAATCTTAAGGTTTTGCTTACCTTTCAACCAATATCACCCTCCTAACTCGATATCCTAGATCAACCTTGTCTTCAAGAATTTCCTTTTAAGGTGATGTTAGATCACCACTTTACCTTATTCTACTAGATCTTTGGAGGAGATAAAACATGTAAAGGAAATCTTTTTCTTGTATAAAGGATGTAAGGAAAGTTTTGTGAGGGAATGAGAGGGAGAAAGAGAGAGAGAGTGAAGGAAGTGGGGGAAAACCGGCTGTTGTTGCTGCTGTTTTCTGGCCGGCAGCAAAAAGGAGGAGAAGGGAGGGTTTTGTGAAGTTAGAATGAAGAGAGAGAGAGAGAGAGAGAGAGAGTGGCCAAATGAGGTTATTCTCTTCATCCCCCTATTTATACTCCAGTCTCTTCAATAATATCATGACAAGTGCCCCCCTAACACTATCTCTCTACACCTATATCTTACACCTATAGGCAAGGTTCCATCCCTCCCCCTTCATGAGGTACTAGTACCCACAAGTATGGTGGGGGTATGGTAGTAAAGTCAACATGCATGTGTGAGTATTTCATTTCATATACATACATACTAATATATACATACTAATATGTATAGTATAATATATAGTATAAGTATCTTACATGAATACTTGCCTCCACATTACCTCCTTAAAGCATTTAAATGTTAGAAAAAAGGTGATTAGTTAAGGCAAGTGTTATATTTTATGGGCAAAAGGGGACACTAGGAACATTGTACAGAGCCGCACGTCAAATCTCGGCACACGGCTCCACGACTTTGTCGCAGCCGCGTTTTCGTGGCAGTACTAGGGTGGCGCGCGCAGCGCCGCCTGCTGTGCCCCCCCACTTGTCCCCCTGTCAACTGTATTCCTGGAATCCAGATTTGGGCCCCCGGTTTTGACGAAATCACCCTCCAAGGTCAATGGCTGTCTTTGTAGATTTTTAATCACCAATTAAATAGTGATTTTCGGTCTTCTTCTTCATTTCATGCCATGGACCTAGAAACATACAAGAGAGATATTATTAACAGGATTTAATATTAAATAAATATGAAGATGTGGTATGAAATATGCAATTTTAGAGACTAATCAGAGATCTTGGAGTGTGAGTTCCCGAGTAAGTTCTCAATTCTAATCTTCGACTACTACTCCGGAGTAAGCGACCCAATTCACCATATCAGGCACTTCCGGGATAAGATTGTTGGCCCAGAGGCCCTTCACTCTAGTTTTGATGATGATTAACTCATGTAGTTATACTTTACTAATAATCTTGTGATATTTAGTTTCAGATATTTAACCAAGATATTAGTAGGTGATTAGCTTCAACAAAGGTATTTTGGAGCTTTCACATGGTGATTCAAGAGCTCGAGCGTCAAGTTCACATCTAGCACTCAGATGAAGTCAAACTTGGTGAATCGCGTTTGGATCGAGTCAACTTGGAGACGGCGTTCTACAAGAAGACTTCGATTTGTTTTAGTTTAAAATTGTTTAGATCTTGTGTTAAAGGTAGATAGTGTGATATGCTCAAGTTCACAATACACACACACAAGTTTCATGTTTTGGTTTTTCGATTTAACCGATCTTGATTTTCATGAATAGAAAGAATCAAAAAAAGTTTACATGGTTTAATGTATATTAGATTTGATCTATATATATTATCTATGCTTCAATACTTAGAAAAACTTATTTTGATAGTCTACTTCATGAGTTTGGAGTTTTGTATTTTAACAAAACTTATTTTTGGATTTAATGTCAAAAACATAGATATAAATATTTACATGTATATTGGATTCTATCCATATACAACATGCTTCAAAGTTGTTTAAATATCATGTTTTTGTATTTACATGAATTTTGGAGAAAACGGTTTTCCATTTGAAAAATCTAGGTTTTGGAAAATACGGTTTTTGGTTTAAGGCAAATTTTCTATCTCACAAAAATGGTTCAAATAGTTTGAAATATGTGTTGAATTTTTGTCACACATGTTTGTACTGCAAACATAATATAAGAACTGATTTTTGTGTAATTTATGTGTTTTTATAGGATTTAATCAAAGATAAAAACTCAAGTTTTTAAGTCCTATAATGGCTGGACTGGTTGACTGCCAGTCGACCGGACCATTCGACCGTAGCAGTAGTCGGTCGACCGGGACGGTCAAGCGACGTGCACAGGACGTGCACGCAGCCAGGCTGGTGGGCTGGTCGACCGGAACGGTTGACCGCCAGAGAGCCTCTGCTCTCTGGAAAAGGCCCCGGTCGACCGACCCGGTTGACCGACATAGAGCTCTGCTCTCTGTATCCGGCTTCGGTCGACCGGCCAGAGAGCCGTTGCTCTCTGGATCCAGTCCCGGTCGACCGGTAGGCTCAACGGTCAAAAACTTGACCGTTGGACAGTCGACCGCCGGTCGACCGGAAGGGCAAATTTGCCCTTGCCAGCTGCCAACGAGCAAATTTCATATGGGGCTATATATACCCCATATTTGAGTTGGTTTTCAACAAGATTTTTAAGAGCTAAATTTTTCACCTTTACAAGTGTTTTAATACAAGTTTTTAAAAGAGCTTTTATAGCCAAAAGATCTATCTTCATTTATTTTAAAGAGTTGGAAAAATCATAGAAAAAGAAAAGTCTTTAGGATTTATTTTTGTTCTTCATTTCCTTTATATCCTAGAAGTTTTCCCAAGTATTTTCTTTGAGTTTTTTATTTCCAAACTCTTTATTTCGCACACTTGAGCTTATCTTTCTATCCTATCTATAGGATCTTTATTTTTGTGGGAAAATTGGTTTGTGGTTGAAAGAGACCACCAAGTTGTAAACCCTCCTTGATTTGTGATATCCCTCTAGTGAGAGGTGATTGCATTGATATCCCTCTAGTGAGAGGTGATAGTGGAGGTTGTGTTGGAATCCCTCAAGTGTGAGGTGATCTTTATTTGGCTAAGTGCCTATCCCTCTAAGTGTAGAGGTGATTTGTTTTGTGCCTTGGCTCTAGTGAGAGGTTGTAATTGTTGGAGAGAGGAGTTGTGTACTCCCAATTGTATTTGCCCAAATCCTCAGTCGAGGTTCCCTGTATGGGAGTCCTGTGTGGACGAGTTAGTGGAAATCCTTCTGTGTGAAGGTAGGGACGTAGAGCTGTGTGCTCGAACCTCGAAACATATCTCGGTATTTGCGTTTGATCCACTTTCTCTAACTCTCTCTCTTACATTGTGCATTGCATCATATTGCCATATCATATACATGCTTGGTTTGATTGTGTGTCGTACGTGTGTTTAACAAAGAGAGCTTCATATAGCACCTCAACTCTTATTCAGAGGAATCAAGAGGAGTTAGTCCAGAGCCCTTCACGGGAAATTCGGCTACACTCTTTGGTTACACTAAGTGTGTTGCAATTAAGTTTTAAATTCCGCATAATTTGTCATAGATTAGCCTTACACCTATTCACCCCCCTCTAGGTGTACTTTCAAAGATGATGCTCTACTCTCGCAATGATACGATCATGTGCCTAACCTTTCTGGCCAACTTGAAAGACATGGTTTCGGATAGGTTCTACTCTCTGCTGCCCCCATTCTCTTTTCAATTTCGAGGAGATAACTAAAGTGTTCCTCACCCAGTATACCTCTCACAGGAAGGCCAAGAAGAAGAACCATTGATGGGGAGACTTCTTTCCTCATTTTAAATTAACCGCAAGTGCACGGTTGTTCGATGTAGCACTTGAGGGTCGATCCACAGGGAGATGTGATTTTTACGGTTTCAACACTTTTAGGCGTATTGTCAAAGAGTTTGTGAGTTGGATTTTTAAACTAAGAATTAATCTAGAAAAAGTTAAGTCAAGCACCTAGGATTGAATCACCTAAACTAGAATCAAATGATCAATCTTGATCTCTATACCTATCTGTTGTTACTCACCAAGATCCCTACTTCTATTAGGCAAAGAAAATCTGAATACTAGATCTAAGCACAGGATATTATCAAGTTACATGATCCATCAAAGGTAAATTAACTAAATTAAACAAATAGCATAAAGACAACAAAACCCTAAGCATGGACTATTAACCCCCGATACGTAGCCTGTCAAATACTTGGTTGTTCTAGAAATTAATTTCCTAAAAGATTTAGGTCAATAGATGTATGCCCAGTCCTAGTCAGGAGATATACCGTTGACCACATGAATTAAAGGCTAAGTTCATCTCTCCTAAGTACTTGAAAATAATTAGCCACTCATACTTGTATAATCAATAGTATAGTTAATAGTTCAATTGATAGTTGAAATAATTAGTTTAATTAATTATTTATGACAATTTAGTTAGTTTAATGAGTTTAGTTCTTTTAATTAATTTATTTAATTATGGTTCATTTATTAGACTATATTGTTTTATTAATTGCATCATGCTCCAGTGAATTGGCTCCTTGTCGTGCTCACGCGCAAAATGAAGAAAGAAGTGGACCCCGTGCTTCCTCATGGACCCCCCGCGGTCCCTCGTTTGTGGAGGGCTGTTGTGGTGGGTCTCACTCACTTCTGCTGTTCTTGCCCGAGAAAGGAGGAACGAGAGAGAGGGGGGTCACATGTTGTTGTGCCGTCGCCTTTGACGTATCGGGCACGCAAAGCGAGGCAAAGCAAACCCCCTCTGCGCGCTGAAACCGACGACGAATTTCACACAGATGCCACCATCGTTATAAATCAAAAAAAATGAAGGGGATGATTGCGAAAAACAGTTCGGAAGAAATTATAGAAAATTGAGAAAGTAGTTAAAATTCAAGGCCAAAATTCGGTCAAAACAATTGGCAGCCTCAACCCTAGTCTTTACATGGATATTTATAGCCTAGAACTAGGCTATTTTACACATGAGTCTCAAATAATTACAGTATTTCAAGGAGTATACATAAATAAATTTTGCGCTTTTCATCTTTGTCCACTTTTGCGTTTAAGCCCCTGAACTTGTGCAAAATTGGGTTTTCACCCAATTTGGCTTCAAACTCCTCTGAATTGACTGTAAATTTCTTTGATGTCAGTATTAGGCGTAGTAGAGCAATCCCGGTAGTGTCAAACATCTTATCTCTTAATCTCATTTTGCACGCTTTACAGTCTCCAAAGTATACTATTGCGGTCCAGTCTTTTCCTGATAGCTTTATCTGCAAAACACCACTAAAAATCCCCGAGTAGCATTATTTATAAATAAAAAATAGATAAATATGGGTATGAAAATGTGACAAAATCGTGCTCATCAACCATCACCTCCTTTTTGTAAGGTAAGGCAGGGTGATAACCTCAAGTCCCACATCGGCTACTTTAGGGCCAGCTTGCCAAGATTCCCAACTGTGGTGAAGATGTCTCTACACTCGCATTCGTCAACGGGCTTTAGATCTCTCATCCCTACGCAAAACCTGATGAAGATGAGTGAAATCTTGTCCCGTGTCCAGCCTTACATTCAATTGGAGGAAGTAATGAAGAGTTCAATCACTTATTCCCTCAAGCACAGCAATGACTGTGAGAAGATAAACTCACAGCGCAAAACCTAGACCCATGCCAGTAATCAGAAATGGGGCAGCCCACCTTCGGAGCCCTATGCGACCTAGAGTTCTCAGAGTGCTGATTGCCACTCGGGGAGAGTGATTTGTCGCGCCTCTGATTGTTCTCGATGTGGGCGGACTGAGTAGTGCTCGGCGACAGAGATGAAGGAGTGCGAGACTCCTCTGCTTTCTGATTCCTAGTGGATTGCGATTTTTGAAGGATCTCGATTTGAGTGACGAGCTGATTCTGAACACAAGCCGCGATGTCTCTTTCAAGAGAAGCCTTCTTGCATCCACGAATTGCCTCCCCCCGCTACTCGTCCAACTGCTTCTGGAGACTAGTGAGTACATGGAGAAGTTGACCTTCGGCAGGGAGCTGGGTCTCCTACTCGATAGCTTATGCCCTCAGGTAAGTGGGTGGGAAAGATTGACCTTTTTCGATGTCTTCAATGAGCACGTAGGGATGAGGAAGATGACCATCAGTGGGCCTCGTGCCCCTTTTACCCGTCAACTTAGCTTTCGAGACCGCTGAGGTAGTGACTCGGGAGATGCTCTTCCTTGATGGGGCCTGTTGGCCCAAAGGCCCATCACTCTAGTTTTGATGATGATCAACTCATGTAGTTATAGTACTAATGATCTTGTGTTTAATTAGTCTCAGATTTATGATCAAGATCTTAGTTGGTGTTTAGCTTCAACAAAGGATTTAAAGTCAAAGTTTTGGAGCTAGCACGGTTTGATTCAAGAGCCTATGCATCAAGATCACATCATGTACTCAAGAGGAGTCTAGCTCGTTAGATCAAGTTTGGACCAAGTCAAGAAGATGAGAATACTTCAAGTGAAGACCTTCAAGATCAAGACTTGTGTCTAGGTTTGTTTTATTAAGATTTGTTTTAGATTAAAATGTAAAGGATAGAATAGTTGGTGGATTGCTCAAGTATACTATATACACACACACTCTTGATTTATATGTGTTTTCATAAAAGAATTTTCATTTTGGAAAAGACTTTTCATTTTGACAAAAATACCGGTTTGGTTTTCGAAGTTTATGATATACATGTCTTTAACCAAAACCATATTTAGTGCTTATTGTCAAAAACATAGATATTTCATCATCTATGTGTAGAGGATCATATCCATACACAACAAGCTTTAAAAGTGTTTAAAATATCTTGTTTTTGTATTTGGAGAAGTTTTGGAAAAACCAATTTGGAAAAATACAGATTTTGTTTTTAGCCAAAATTTCTAAGTTACAAAAATAGTTCAAATTGTTTGTAACATGTCTTGATTTTGCTCAAACATGTTTGATTATCAAAGTATAATACTAAACCTATTTTTGTAGATTTTTAGAGATTTTATGGGATTTAATTTAAAATAAAAAACCCAAGTTTTATTTTCTGTAAATGGCCTGCCAGGCTCTGGCGATCGACCAACCGGTCGACCGGACCAGGAGCCGGTCGACCGGAACGGTCGACCGACGTGCACAGAAGTGTACAGGATGGGCCGGTCGACCGCCAGAGAGTATCTGCTCTTTGGAAATGGCCCTGGTCGACCAGGCGTCGACCGGTGGAGAGCTCAGCTCTCTGTATCCTTGCCACGGTCGACCGGCCGGTCGATCGCTGGCTCAACGGTCAGAAATCTGACCGTTGGCTGGTCGACCGGGCGGTCGACCGACAGGTCATCCTGGCTCCCAACGGCTAGTTTTTAGGAGCCCTATAAAATGGGGCTTTTGGGGGCTGTTTTAGCTAAGATTTTTAGAGAGTTTTAAAGATAGTTTTTCCTACTCTATAAAGAGGTTTTCTCTACTTGTTTGAGAGCAAATATTTCCAATTAAAAGGGAATTTTATCAAGAGTGTTTTCAAAGTGATTTCTTGTGTTTTCCTCCACCATTTCAATCCTAATTTTCTCACACAACACTTAAGCTATCCATTGCTATATCTACCTATAGGGATCTTTGTTGTGAGAGGATTTTAGGTGATCAAAGTGTTGTGATCACAAAGTCCTACTTTGTATTTTGAGGAGGCGGACTTGTGGGTTCGCGGTGTTTCGAGTTCTTGTGTGAACTCTTTGTTTGAGGTGTGGCCTCGGAGAGCTTGTGGGCTTGCGGTGTGTTCGGGAACAAGTGAAGGGACTAGAGAGTCTAAGGAGTTCATATGTGAACTCGCCTTGTAGGTGTTACGGCAACGAGTAATCCAGTGGGATCGATTTTAGTGGAAATCCTTCATAGTGTTGAAGGCGGGGACGTAGAGCAAGTGTGCTCGAACCTCGAAACAAATCTCCCGTGTTTGCGATTGCTCTCTCTATCTCTTACTTGTCTTTATATCTTGCATGCTAATATTGTCTTTATCTTTATATGCTTGATATATTGTGTGCATAATTGTTATATGCTTGGGGATTGTTTGCTAACACTTGTATTCAACCAAGAGAGCCAACGCGGCATCTCAACTCTTATTTAGAGGAATCTTGAGGAGTTAGTCCAGAGCCCTTCACGGGAATCCGGCTACACTCTTGTGTTATACTAGGTGTTTAGCTTAAGAAGTTTTAGTTTGCATTAAATAAGTTTTAATTCCGCATTAATTGACCCTTAGATTAGCCATCACCTATTCACCCCCCCTCTAGGTGATTACAAGTGGTATCAGAGCCAAGTGCTCTTGATTTGGGTCTTACAACCTAGAGTTAAAGATCCTCATTTTATAGCTAATCACAATATTTGTTCACACACCATGAATTTCATGTCACTTCCCACCTTTGACATTCTTAACATCCAAACTTGGAAGGTCAAGATGTCTTTGTACCTCAAGGCCTAGGCATTCATGTTTATCTTGCTACCACTAAAGATTCATATGTTAATAATAGCAAGTATATTGAGGCTAACTCAAAAGCCATTCATGCTTTGAAGAGTACCCTAAATAATGATTATTTATGTAGGGTTGGTAACATTGACTCGGCTTTGTAGTTTAGAACACCATCATCTCCCTTGGCGAAAATGAACAATATTATGCGGGGAGCGACTCGGATGTTGGAAGTGACGGTTCCAACGTGTGCTACATGGTCCAAGGGGATAACCCCCTTGAGGTAACTACCGAATCCGAGGTAGATGAAGATGTTGATATGTCATATGATGAGCTTACATCTTTTGTCAACAACTTCTTGAAAAATATGACATGCTTAGAAAAGAAAATAAGAAAATGAAAAATAAATTTGGTTGCATGTTAAAAGAAAATGATTCCTTTAAACAAAAAGTTGCATGCATTGAAAAAGAAAATGAAAATTTGAAAAATGAAAATATTTCCTTGCTTTCTAAATTGAATGATATGTGTAAAGGAAATACTTCTTTAAAAGATAAGATTGTTTTGGTGGAAAAACAAAAGGAAATTGCTTTGCATGAAAACACTTTCTTGAAAAGAAAAATTGTAGAAAAAGAAAAAGAAAATGTTTCTAAAAAGAATAAGAAAAATGATTCTCATTCTCACCATGCTTTACATGCCACTATTAATCAAAATGAGATTAAATTTTGAAAAATAGAATTGATTGTTTAAGCTTAAGTTTGAGCAATTGTGCATTTAACCATAAAAAATTGGAATCCTTATTTCAAAAGAAACAAGTTCCCCATGTTCATGCACAACACCCACATCATGCATATGCACACTTTGCACGTCATGACCACACTCATATACATATGCATCCTAGAGTGTACAAATGTACACATTGTGGCCGCAAAGGCCATTTAGCAAAATTTTGTTATGATAAAATAAATGTTTTAAATTTTGCTAACAAGAATGTTTGGGTTCCTTACAAAGCTAACCCTCAAGGACCCAAAAGAAAATGGGTACCAAAATCCCCACCTTTTGTATTTGATGTAGGTGCGGGCTCTCACAAAATGTGAGAAGGATGGTGCCTTGATGGTGGATGCACATGGACATGATGGACATACTTTTGATGCACCGCTATCAAGGAGGCTTGGTGGGACGACCACCATGTTTTGGAGAATTAGAGCATAGTTCTTTGGTTGGTAACTATCTCTAAAAACTCCTAGTTTTGTTATATATCTTTTTCATATATGATATTTTCTAGCATGTTTATTTGTTTTGTGCTTCATGTGGTAAAAAACATGGTTAGATGTAGTTTTTATCAAAACTTGGATATATACATGTACAAGTAGTGAGCAACAAATTGATTCATATATGTTTGCACTTCATTGTTCATTTGTACTCATTATATGCACATGTATAGCCTAGTTTTGATGATTTCCTCATTTACACTTGTTTTGCCTATTTATATGCTTTACTTCATGTATATGTAGTTTGTATTTAAATCTAATGAATATACATGTATGTCTCTTGAGTCTCTTGCCTTCATGCAAATCATATCATAGGCTCTTTTTATATTTGGGATATGTATGCATATACCTAGAAGTTTGTTTTTAAGATGAAAAATGAGTTTTTATGTTTTTCATCTTTATATGAAAAATGAATTTTCATGATTTGTTTGATAAAATGATATTCATGTTCGTTTTGAGCTTTAGTGACTAATTTTCATGAATATGCTATTCACATGTTGTTTGTACACTCATATTTAATTTGTTTTCTCATGATTATGTATTCATGAGTCTTTATGAGCTTTATAGATCTTGAGTGACAACTCCTATGTATTTAGTATGTTTTATGATATTCATATGATTTGGTTCATGTTTTGAAGGATCTTTAACTAGTTTTTTAAAAATTACTTTAACTAGTTATTTATTCTTCATTTGGTAGTATTTTCACAATAAAAATATTTTCAAACACTTATTTTTGAAAACCCCTACCAACCCCTTAATGGGCGGACAGATGGGCGAGTATGCCTTGCAAGTCTTATTGAAAATCTTTTACCTTGTGCATAAAAAGGGTGGTAATTATGAGTTATATACTTGATTTACATCATATTTTCAATTGGTGTCTCAATTGATATTTTTTTGCATATACTCATATTTTGTTTTCTATATATGTATGCATCACATTTCAAATAATATCAATTTCTATTGGTATTTTCATTTTCATACATATATATGATTTATTTGTGCTTGATTTAAAATCGGTTTACATGTTTAAAGCACAAAGTTTGTTTATGCTTAGCTTGAGTCAAATCTTTATTTTCAATTGGTATCTCAATTGATATTTTAATAAGCTTATGCATTATTTTTAAAATTGGTGTTTTTATTGATATCAAAAAAAATGTGCAATAATCTTCAATTGTTATCTATTGACTTCAATTGATATCCATATATTTCAATTGGTACCAATATAATTCTATTTTTGGTTTAAGTTTCAAAATTTGTAATGTTTATTTACAATTGGTATCTTAAAATTGGTATCTTAAAATTTGATTTACTAAGATATCTCAAAATTTGTTTTATTGAGAAAATTTAAAAATGTTTTGATGTGTATTGCCTATATGCAAGGGGAGCTTAACATCTCTTTTACATATAGATTCATGTTGAGTGTATTTTATATTGAGGAGCTTGACAACTCTTCCTTATGTGATACACGTGTATAGGGGGAGCTTCACATCTTCTCTTATGCATTGCATATTATGTGTTATGTGAGTTAGGGCTTGTCATCCCTTCTTCATGTAATGCATATATGTAGGAAAGTTAACTTAGCATCTTCCTCTTCATGAATGTATATCACATATATCTCTTTTATTGATTTGTTTAATGTCACCCCTTTGTTGATTTTTGCTTTTGAGAAAAAGGGGGAGAACATTGTTTTGTTTTTACTTTAACCCCTTTGTTGATGATTGACAAAAAGGGGGAGAAGTATTTTAGTATATATGCATGTTTTGGAAAAGAATTTCTTGTTTATGCATATTGTTTTGTTTTGCAAAAAGGAGAAAAGAATTTTATGAGTTTTATACTTGATTGGCATGTTTATCTCCTTATATTTGCATACATGTTTATTTAGTTTATGTGCTTCATTGCCATATTTATTTATTTATTGTGATGCATGAGTTAAGGGGAAGCTTCTTTAAAGCTTTACTTTAATCCATGCATATATAACTCCATGAGTTTTGTCATCATCAGAAGGGGGAGATTGTTGGCCCAAAGGCCCATCACTCTAGTTTTGATGATGAACTCATATAGTTATAATACTAATGATCTTGTGTTTATTAGTCTCAGATTTATGATCAAGATCTTAGTTGGTGTTTAGCTTCAACAAAGGATTTAAAGTCAAAGTTTTGGAGCTAGCACGGTTTGATTCAAGAGCCTATGCATCAAGATCACATCAAGTACTCAAGAGAAGTCTAGCTCATTGAATCAAGTTTGGATCAAGTCAAGAAGATGAGAAGACTTCAAGTGAAGACCTTCAAGATCAAGACTTGTGTCTAGGTTTGTTTTATTAAGATTTTATTTTAGATTAAAATGTAAAGGATAGAATAGTTGGTGGATTGCTCAAGTATACTATATACGCACACACTCTTGATTTATATGTGTTTTCATAAAAGAATTTTCATTTGGAAAAGACTTTTCATTTTGACAAAAATATCGATTTGGTTTTCGAAGTTTATTATATACATGTCTTTAACCAAAACCATATTTAGTGCTTATTGTCAAAAACATAGATATTTCATCATCTATGTATAGAGGATCATATCCATACACAACAAGCTTTAAAAGTGTTTAAAATATCTTGTTTTTGTATTTGGAGAAGTTTGAAAAAACCAATTTGGAAAAATATTGATTTTGTTTTAGCCAAAATTTCTAAGTTACAAAAATAGTTCAAATTGTTTGTAACATGTCTTGATTTTGCTCAAACATGTTTAATTATCAGAGTATAATACTGAATCTATTTTTGTAGATTTTTAGAGATTTTATGGGATTTAATTTAAAATAAAAAACCCAAGTTTTATTTCCTATAAATGGCCTGCCAGGCTCTGGCGGTCGACCGGACCAGAAACTGGTCGACTGACGTGCACAGAAGTGCACAGGATGGGCCGATCGACCGCACGATCGACCGCCAGAGAGTATCTGCTCTCTGGAAATGGCCCCGGTCGACCGGGCGTCGACCGGCGGAGAGCTCAGCTCTCTGTATCCTTGCCACGGTCGACCGGCCGGTTTGACCGCTGGCTCAACGGTCAGAAATCTGACTGTTGGCCGGTCGACCGGGCGGTCAACCGATAGGTCATCCTGGCTCCCAACGGCTAGTTTTTGGGAGCCCTATAAAATGGGGCTTTTGGGGGCTGTTTTAGCTAAGATTTTTGGAGAGTTTTAAAGATAGTTTTTCCTACTCTATTAAGAGGTTTTCTCCACTTGTTTGAGAACAAATATTTCCAATCAAAGGGAAGTTTATCAAGAGTGTTTTCAAAGTGATTTCTTGTGTTTTCCTCCACCATTTCAATCCTAGTTTTCTCACACAACACTTGAGCTATCCATTGCTATATTACCAATAGGGATCTTTGTTGTGAGAGGATTTTAGGTGATTAAAGTGTTGTGATCACCAAAGTTCTACTTTGTACTTTGAGGACGCGGACTTATGGGTTCGCGGTGTTTCGAGTTCTTGTGTGAACTCTTTGTTTGAGGTGTGGCCTCGGCGAGCTTGTGAGCTTGCGGTGTGTTCGGGAACAAGTGAAGGGACTAGAGAGTCCAAGGAGTTCAAGTGTGAACTCGCCTTGTAGGTGTTACGGCACCGAGTGATCAAGTGGGATCGATTTTAGTTGAAATCCTTCATAGTGTTGAAGGCGGGGACGTAGAGCAAGTGTGCTCGTACCTCGAAACAAATCTCCCGTGTTTGCGATTGCTCTCTCTATCTCTTACTTGTCTTTATATCTTGCATGCTAATATTGTCTTTATTTTTATATGCTTGATATATTGTGTGCATAATTGTTATATGCTTGGGGATTGTTTGCTAACACTTGTATTCAACCAAGAGAGCCAACGCGGCACCTCAACTCTTATTTAGAGGAATCTTGAGGAGTTAGTTCAGAGCCCTTCACGGGGAATCCGGCTACACTCTTGTGTTATACATGGTGTTTAGCTTAAGAAGTTTTAGTTTGCATTAAATAATTTTTAATTCCGCATTAATTGAACCTTAGATTAGCCATCACCTATTCAAACACACCCCCCCCCCCTCCTCTAGGTGATTACAGGGCCATCACGACTTCGGATGGACTTTTTGAGCAGGGGAAAGAATTTGAAATTGGGAGAACTTTAAGACTGGACTCAAGATGTCAATGAAAGCATAAAAATTTAAAGATAAATTCCACAGGGCGAATTTATTTACATTCGATTTGTGAGTGAGAAATTAGAACAATGCAAACACTAGAGAATTTACGTGAAAAATCCGTAAGAAAAAAATCACGGAGTAAAGAGAGAGATTCCACTAAATCAAAGTTGATTGCAAGGAGACTCTCAACAATCTATTATAGATTAAATCCTTTAGGGTTGATCCCTTAGAAAGGAGGAAGAGATCTACTTTTATAGCTGAGAGTTGACGAGCTGAGTAATGGTCCCTGTGATTTTTGCCTCTGGATCAGCCCACGATCGCATTTACATGCACGCCCCAGCTGTAACCGGTTGAGCGTGCGTGATCTTAGGAGTTCGTGCCGGTTGGCGAGAATTAGGGTTCAAATCCGTATCCATAACCCCACGTGTTAGGTTGTTATAACTATTCTTTTAGCTAGGTGATCGGGTGAGATTTATTAGATGAGACTAAATATTTAACCTCACAATCAACGAGAATTATCAGGTGTCGCAATCTCGCATGGATCATAATTTTAACCACTATAATACACAATAAACTTTTACTCACCTATGAGCAAAAATATTGCTATTATTTCATTTTTTTGTTTCGTTTTTGCCCTTTTGAAAAGTTTCCATGACTTTTCTGCACAAAGTGATGGGAAAGTTTTGTTTATTTTTCAAGCCCTATAGTTTACGTCACAGATCATCTGAGCTGCCCCTCCAAATGTGACCTCTGTCCTTTTAAGATGGTCGCCACGACATTGAACCTCACGGGCCTTTTTTTGCCTTCTACCCTTGGTCTTTATTTTCCTCTAAGCTTACTGCTACTAGAAATGATAGTTCATGCAGCAGTACTAAACATCTCAATCTTCTGGCCTTTTGGACTTTTCTTTCTGCGGGCCATAAATACAAAGGCAGAGTCCTCACCAAATT
Organism: Agave tequilana; assembly: GCA_038442645.1. NCBI lineage: Eukaryota > Viridiplantae > Streptophyta > Magnoliopsida > Asparagales > Asparagaceae > Agave > Agave tequilana. Next base: position 3,950 of record JAVJIF010003983.1, on the reverse strand, counting down.
TTCTTTCAATGTTGTTTCTTCTTCTACTTGAAAGACCCATTGATTCTCTTCAGACTTGCGTCACACGTAGCAGTTAGTCTTGGAATAACTAGTACATTTCTTGAGCTCTCTCTTGGAGAGGACTCACCGAGTCAAGAAGTATCAACATCTGTTTTCGCACTCTGTCAGTGGCTTGTGCGGTTCGAATGGAATATTCTCTCATTAATAAAAAAAAATAGATTGGGATGATGATGACTGTGACCACCATGTTGTGCGCGACGGGACAACAACCCATCTGAGAAATCCGCCCACTTGGCGGAGACTTGATGCAGCTGAAAAAGCAATCAACACGACAGGAACAACGAACAACAGAGAAAAGCAATCAACACAGTATTTAACGAAGTTCGACAACGTGCCTACGTCCTCGGGGCAAGGGAGAGAGAGAGATTTCATTGATTCGACAAATCAATACAAACTAATACAGAGGGATACTTTGAGGGAACTTTTAGGGATTTCTAGGGATACAATACATGAGGGTTCTAACCGTTATTTATAGCCATGGAGTCCCTGGATTTAAGGAAACCCAGATTGAATTCAATCCCATCCAGAAAAAGAATCCGAATCCCAAAAGGAAAGTCAAAACGCGCCTGTCGGTCGGTCGACCCCCCCATGCCACGGTCGACCGCGCCCAACCGAGAGCAGTCTGCTTTCAGTCGGTCGACCGGGCCGGTCGACCGCTCTCTGCCACGGTCGACCGGATAACCTTGTGCACGTTGTGCACGCCGGTCAACCGGCCTCCTCCACCGGTCGACCGGGCGACCGACCGGGAGCACAAATCGGGCCTGCTCAATGCGCCGTTTCTCACTCCTTTGATTTCCGATCTCTGTGCTAACTTCCTCTATTCCTCTATCTCCTCTCTCCCACAATTCTCCATCTCAGTGAAGATTTTTCAAATCTGAGCCGATCTCCAACGAACTCCAGTCTGTCTCCTGGCAAAATCGACACACGATCTCCGTGAAATCGACACACGATCTCGGCTTGCGCGCTCCGGGCGAAATCGACACACGATCTCGGCTTGCGCGCTCCAGGCGAAATCGACACACGATCTCGGCTTGAAATCTGTAGCTCAGCTATCCAACTGGAATGCACCACACATGCCTTCCGTCACTTCACCTTAGGAGAACTTTCATACATGTCGATCACCGAACGTATCTCAAACTCAGCAACTACATGACCTCACGAAGAACTCATCATGAGCCAACACTGACTCTCCAACTGACTAGATCTATCTAGTCTACATGTCTTCAGTTGACGGTCCAACCAAGTCTAAGTAGAGCACACCGAACACCATCATCGGCTTCAACAACTGGATGCACACCCTCCTATGCAAGCCCAACCATCTTCTCACCAGAAGATCAACCTATTCATCGAGATCACAACACCTCACCTCTACTTGAAGTCCAACTAGCCACAACACTTCATCTCTACGTGAAGTCTCTCCACCTCTACGTGAAATTCCCCTCGGCCACAACTCGAGAACCCAAACAGCTTCATACAGGTTGCATTACCAAATTTTGGCTGCGCCTTTACAACTGCCTACGTACCTTACCCAAAGGATCAAACCAACCGTAGTTCATTCAAATTGAGCTCCATCAAGCTCAAACACTTGTACTTGGATCTGCAGCAGCGAACCTATCTGCCTGAGTCATATGAACCTCCTCACTACCGTCATGGAGAACAACGGCTTTCAACTTGAGCTTGTTGAGATCACAAGCTTGAGATTCATGCTTCTTCACCCACGTGCTCACACCTCCACATACCAAAGTTGTTCGTGCCGTTGACTTCACCACATCAATCCTTGGATGTGGATTCATGGATCTCACCGATGTACTTTCTCCAGCCATCTTTTTAACTGATTCCTCATAGCAATGCGGAAACAAATGGAGTTAGATAAAAAAACTAGATAAAGACAGGATCTTTACCTCCACGCGGAACCCTCGAAGAGTTTCTGAAACTATCTACTCCTTCGAATTGATTCCTCGAGCAATCTACACGCTGTTTTGAGATCGACGCACGATCCCACAAACAGTCCCAACGCCGCTCCGAGATCGACACACGATCTCCGCCAAACAGCAACTGATGCCCTTGAATCAACAGATATCCCACGTCGAACCTGATAAGCTCTGATACCACTTGTTGTGCGCGGCGGGACAACAACCCCTCTGAGGAATCCGCCCACCTGGCGGAGACTTGATGCAGCCGGAGAAGCAACCAACACGACAGGAACAACGAACAACAGAGAAAAGCAATCAACACAGTATTTAATGAGGTTCGGCACGTGCCTACGTCGTCGGGCAAGGGAGAGAAAGATTTGACTAATTCGACAATCAATACAAACTAATACAGAGGGCTACTTGAGGGAATTTTCAGGGATTTTTAGGGATACAATACATGAGGGCTCTAGCCCCTATTTATAACCACATAGTCCCTGGATTTAAGGAAACCCAGATTGAATTCGATCCCATCCAGAAAAGGAATCAAAATCCCAAAAAAGGAAAGTCAAACGCGTCTGTCGGTCGACCGGCCGGTCGACCGACCCATGCCACGGTCGACCGCGCCGGTCAACCGCGCCTAACCGAGAGCAGCCTGCTTTCAGTCGGTCGACCGGGCCGGTCGACCCGCTCTCTGCCCATGGTCGACCGGGATAACCTTGTGCACATTGTGCACGCCGGTCGACCGGGCCGGTCGACTGGCCTCCTCCACCGGTCGACCGGGCGGCCGACCGGGAGCACAAATCTGGCCTGCTCAATGCGCCGTTTCTCGCTCCTTTGATTTCTGATCTCTGTGCTAACTTCCTCTATTGCTTTATCTCCTCTCTTCCACACACCATGGCTGACTGACTCAGACATACCTTCGCTGCCAAGAGCATCGATGACCCTTCGAGTTCCTTGTGTTGGTCTTTTGTTTCTGTGAGAGAGGATGGGCCCGTCTTGTAGTCATTTTGTATTAGTTTTTGTAATTTGCTTGTTTCGTTAATCACTCTTCAATGAAATGCAGCAGGAGGGGTTACGCTCCAACCATTTTACTTCAAAAGGAAAAACAAAAAATAAAGTCAAATATGATGTTTCGACACACTTTTTTTTCCTTTGAGAAAAGCCCGTAAACTTACATTGTAGCTCCAAGTATGAGAAGAGACCACCATCATAGCAGAGGAAAGAAAATCTCATGAGGGAGAATAAAACGTCATGTACGCATTCATGAATCACAACAAGAACCTCCCAAAATATGTTAGTAACATCTATGTACATCCTTCATATGCCGTGGTGAATCACCACAAACCACTAGTCAAATTTCATGTTTTCATAATGTTGGATTTGAGTCGAACAAATAGTCCCACATCGGTTAGACGTAGGGATGGTCTTGGGTATATAAGAATTTGGGCAACTCCACCTCGAAGGCTAGTCTTTTGAGATGGTGCCTAAAGTCCTTCAAGTGGTATCAGAGCCATATCCCGAACTTAGTCGTGTTGTGTGGGTGATGTTCGACGATGTAGATCCCCCAATGGCGTGAACGCGCAATGGGACCTTGTCACCCTAATGGTGCAAAAAGGCGCAATAGGCCCCTGTGAAGCTAATGTTGGGCTCTCGAGAAATTTGACAGTAGTGCTCCTTTCCAATAGGTGCACGCATGTCACGCGGTCTGTCATGCGGTGTAGATGAGTGACCGACTGTAGTTGGTACTCACATAAGACGTGCGGCTCCCCACGCAGTGAAGAGTTGAATCTCGATGGAGCAATTTGATCTTCTAGTTGTGAAGATAGTTGAGCTTGCAGAGGAGACTCTTTGTTCGAGGGGGATTGTTGGGATTTGATCGAACAATAGTCCGACATCGGCTAGATGGTGCCCCAAGTCCTTCACATAAGCCGTGAAGTCGATTGTGTAATGCACCTCATAGCGCACCTGTAAATTTTA
>JAVJIF010003982.1:0-173227 GCA_038442645.1 Agave tequilana | reverse complement strand
TGTTTTCCATTAGTTTGCAAAGGGGAAAACTTACAAAAAAGAGTTTGAGGAGCTAAATTACAAGTATTCTTAAAAAGATTACAAGTAGATCTCCTCAGAGATTCTGGAGAAGTGTGCCGATAGGAGTCTGGTCAGCGCGCGACCACTTTGTCCCTTTGACGATGCGAGCGATGGGATTCCCTTCTCGCCTGGTTCCGGGAATCAGAGAATAGAGGATTGGTAGAACCCTCTTGCTACTTCTCAAAACCGCCTTCTATGAGGAATTCCTTCTCGCCTGGTTCCGGAGATTCCTTGAGGAAAAGAGGTTGTTAGGGTATCACCACCCTGAAAAGAGAAGTATTTCTCCTGAAAGGTCTCTGAATTCGAGAGCGCACGGTGCTTTGTGAAGAAGCCTCTACTTGTGGAGTCCTCCTTTTTCTTGATCTTGATCTCTCTCTCTCTCCTTGTACCCCTGGCGGGCTATTTATAGGAAGACCAAGGGTATAATCGTCCCCTTGAAGATATGGAAATAGATTGAACCGAATCTGTTTAAATCTGGAAAGTAGCCTTGCTGCGAGGCTAGGATAGCTTCTGCGGAGCTAGAAAATGGCAAGTCGGTTGATCTTTCCGATTTGTTTTGATCCCTTCCATATCGTTGAAGGATTTTCTCTGATCCTCTTACTCGTTTCAAGAGAGTTAAGAGATTGCGGCAATCACCTGCCATATTTGAATCCCGATTGGATTTGATTTGCTTGGATCCGATCTTATCAGGAGATTTGATTGGTCAAAGGTTGACCATTAGCAAACTAAGAGCGGAGCTGCCCGCTTTGAAGCTCATAGTGGAGCTAGAGGCAACTCTTGGCGAGGTCCGAAAAGAGGCTTTTCGGCGAAGCTATCAGTTAGCTTCCTGGCGATGCTCTGGATGATGCTAGCCTCTCAAACGAGGCTATCTCCTTGGGCTAATGTAATGCTAAGTGCTAGCATTTTAGACCTGCTGAGGTCTGTTTAGAAACAATCCGGGTTCACTGTTCTGCTTGCTGGATCAGTGGAGTCCAAACCGCTTCCTTGTCCCTTGGAGGTGGATGAAAACTGGTCTTCAGCTCGTCTGTCGCTAGACATTGTTCGGACCAATGAGAATCTTATCTTTTTTAAGTGTCAACAAGACCCCCTTCAAAGTTTTCGAGAGTCTGCAATAGCTCAGACTCCGAAACACTTTGAACTGCTGTGATCGATGGTGTGTGGAGTATGAACGTCGCCATGATGGTTGAGTTCAGCTTCACCTTCAATCCTGCTTTGGGATGAATTCGCCGAAGAATTGCACTGGTTCGCTAGTAGCTTCGCGTCGGGGTAGCTCCGCATCTGGGCTTCCAAGAAATAAGTTCGCTTTGGAACTCCTGTTGCCTTTTCAAAGCCAACTGCCGTGGGGCGGTTACGAGGAGGATCATTCCTTCTTTCGCGCCAATCGAGGGAGATGTTCTCCGATTTGCACGTTTCCAAGGGAGGATACTCCCTTTCTTCAAGGCGTCATAAGTGCCTTTTATGAGGGAGACGTTTTCTCCCTTTGCACGGTTCCAAGAAAAAACCGTCCCTTCCATCAAGGCGCAATAAATGCCTTGAATGCGCTCGTGCTTCCACGCTTGGGGTGAGAGTGCTCAGGCCATGGGGCCTATAAATAGGACACTTGAGGTCCTCTGAAGAGAAATGTTTTGCCTTCCTTCTCTTCTCTTGGTTGTGAGAGATACTCAGATCTCTGAATTAGTGGGAAAGCCCACTCTGGTTGTCTAACCGGCCAAGGACCAGTAAGTCTTGATCGTTCAACGACTTCACCGATTTTAGGGAATTCATCTCCCTTAATTTAGCTTTGACAGCTGCTTTAGGGATTGACTTCCCTTACTCTTCATCTTGCACTTGGCTGATCTGCAGAGAAGAATTTCAGCACAACTTCCCTGTGAAGCTACCATCTTGACTTAATCACTACATGTTAAGTCCGCTACGTAGGCAGGACTTGGGACTTGGTCTCTTCAAGAGTTGAGCCGGTCTTGCCATATTGGTGAATGTTGAGACTGTATCTCACAAGATCAGTCTGACTTTGCCATATAGGTGAGGCTAGAACTTGGCGTTTGCTGAGCCAGCCTATTGGTTGCCGTGCAGGCGAGGCTTATCCTCTACTTTGACTGAAATTGGATTGCTTTGACCCAAAGAACCTGACTTAAAGTTTTTACAGCTCTTTCTGTGCTTGACTGCTAACTTGCTCCAATTTGCCTTGCAGTGAGCTATGCTTGCCAGTCTGGTGACTTGATGGAAGAAGCCATAAAATTGCCTTATGCTTCCCCAGTTGAAGCTTTACTTTTAAGCAGGAGGAACAATTCGGGGCAGTGGGTGCGCGTCCCAGAGGCTGTTGGCAGCCTTTTATCTGTGATGATTCGTTCTGAGGTGAGGCTGGCTGTCGCTTTTACCGGAGGTGATCCGCTTCAAGATCATGGGCGTCGCCTGTGGGATCGTCGGCACCATTGCCGACTTTCAACTTTGGTGGCCTTTGATGGCGATCCACTTCGGGAAAGTGGGCATCGCGCCTGTTAGATCACTGGTATCACTGCCGATTCCCATTATACGTGATCTATCGTGTTGGCGGCGATAGGTTTTTATTGCCAGGCTTCAACAAAAATGGCCTGGCAAGATCTGCCATTTTGTGGAGAAAAGTGACCGTGTCCTTGTGGCACCATCTGTTCATATGCGAAGGGTTACGACCTTTTGCCGGAGGAAGGCCTTTCTTGTCCCGTTGATTTGGTTTGAAAGCAGATAAAACCGCTTGTATGCCTCAAATGATCCTGTTGGGCAACTGGATGTATTGTATGAAACACAACTTTGATGTAATATCAATGTACCCTTCCTGTTAAATCAATGAAAGTTCATCTTCCGATCATCTGATTTTTTTTTTTTCACTGAGAGTCTGGCCATAGCTGGGCTAAACTGTGTGCGGAGCTAAGGACATAGTCCTTTCTTCGAATGATTTTCGCGAGACTGGCATGTCTCGCGAACATCACCTTTTTGGAGGGCTAAGGTAAGCCTCTCGGCTAAGCCCTTGAAGGATTGTGCGAACTCCGCACTGTGCGAAGTTAACCCTTTGAACCGTCGCTCTTTGGGAAAGCGCCTCAGGCGCTTCGGGCACTGTTTTCGAATTAATTCGAAACGGCGGCATGTGCCCTTTTTCGAGGCCTCGATTTAGGCGCTGATTGGCCTATAAAAGCCCGATCGGGCTGAACATGAAAAAGATCTCCTTTTTCAGAGAAATTTCTGTCTTTTCCTCTCCTTCTTCCTTCTTTGCTTCAGAGTTCTTTGAGAACCCTTGCATTTCTTCGATGGCGCCCAAAAGACGAGCGGGAAAGGAAGCAGCGACTTCTGCAGCGGAGGGCCCTCCTCCTCCGGTCATCGAGCGACCAGTCACTGGTAAGGAATTTTCCTGTCTGATTGGAGACCGAGGTCTCTTTTTCTTTGGAGCCAGTCATTTGGCTATTTAGGACGATCGAATGGGATCTATCCTCATTAGGGAACTCATTTCCCTGAACTTCCCTATTTTCCTTGCACCAGGGAAGTAAGAACTGAATCAGTTCTTCTTTGAGGCTTCTGTAGGAAGCCATTGCTTGGGCAGTCTCCATCCTGTTGAGGAACAGGATATGGGTCTGTTCCTTCAGTCGTGGCCACGAAGGACAACTGTTGACCATGATGTCCTTTTGATGACGTCAGCCCTTAGGGCTATGCCACTTCCTGCTTTAAGCGAAGTTGGCGCTTTGGATATTTTCTGCAAAGATGCAGTCTTATCCATGAAGCGAAGCTTTTTCAAAACTATCGCCTTGCAGGCTCTGCTTGCTGGGCGAGGCTATGCCTTAGTGAATTTTTATGCTTTCGCATCCACTTGATTGGTGAACTAATCATAGCTCATTTCTGTTTTTGCAGTACATTACGCCTCCGGCCTCCAGAACAGTCTGTTCGGTCTAGCTAGTCGAGCAGGCGGAAACATCAGCTTGCAGTTCTATGGGCAGGCTTCATTGTTCAGCGAGCCGAGCTCCCTTGTACGGGATACGCTCATCCAGGACGGTCGTCCGCAGGCCATGCGGAGCATCTTGACTACGGCTCCGCTTGAAGATATCGACCGTCAGGCTTACAGAAAGCCTGACTTCATGTTCGGGGATGCTGCACCTGATCCCGATCGCCAGCTGCAGGCCGGTGAAGGCCAGTGGATCTTCCAGTTGGACGGCGAGAGATTCTATCTCCCGTCCACTAAGCGGCATTTTGCTTTGTCTTCCTTCATGAGCGTGACTCAGGCTCGGAAGATGGCGTGGGGCGTGAGCCTAAATGCCGAGTCTGTAAGTGTCGGGAGGTTGACATTCCAGTCCGGCTATTCGAGGACAGGCCATCCTCGTAGCATAATGGGGCTATACCCTGGGAAGGTATCGCGGGACCTTCCAGTAGGAGAGAACCCAGCTGCGGCGCCGACCTTTGGCACTCAGTTCTACGAAGTTGACGGGAACTACCCTGCCACCGATTTCAGGACTCCCGGTTGGGTCCACCCTCCTAGGTCGTGGTGGGCGGAGTTGACCAACTATATCCTCACTCATTTTGAGGGGGACTTAGAGAGGTTAAACCTCCATGAGGCCGTCAGGGCGACCTGCTACGGCATTGAGATGAAGGTGGCGTGCTTCTACGCCATCCTTGAGTTGTACTGCCCGGCCTCGGGGACTTTCTTCACCCCGGTTGGTGAGTTGGGCATGGCCCTGCACGAGATACGGGAGATCTCTGCTTTGCCCTTCGGGTCTCTTCCGTACGAAGAGTACTTTCCCTGTGAGGCGGAGTTGGCTCTCTTGGAGAAGTAAGAGCCTGCTTTGCTTGAGACATATCAAGAATTGATGTGTCACTTGCACATTTGTTCCAGCATCCATACTGGTGGTAAGGGTAGCTCGAAGAGCTTGAAGAGCTGGGGGAACTACTTGTTCCCGGATATGACTAGTGCGCCTGAGGCAGCTCATTGCGGAGTTGCTGAAGAAGACATCTTGGCAAGGATGGAGGTGCATGCTGAAAAGGACATCGTCGTGGCAGAAGATGATGGTCCTTTCGGGAAGGGTGATGTTCTTCGGAGCTTTCACCATCAGGCCCGTCGGTCTATGTCTCGCAAGGCGTTGCTGGCCGGCTTCTTAACCATCTGGTTAAAGAAGTGTGTCGTGCCTTCTTCTTCGGGTGACATCGTCCACCCGTATGTGCTGCTGCCTGCCGTCCGCTTGGTCCATGGCCACCGTCTGGGTCTTCTCCCGGCCATAGTGTGTTGTATTCAGAGGGGCCTTCGTGCGCTGACGGAGGCTTTCTGCAGGCCAATGGCGTCAAGGCGAGGGAAGGGTGCCGTCCTGCCTTGTGACGGACCCAATCCTAGGGTAGGTTTACCGTACACCTACTTGATGCGTGGTTCGTCTTGCACTACCCCAGTTTGATTGGAGCTGGGGAAGACCCTCCGCAGGGTGTTCAAACGGCGCTTCTCCGTCGCTTTGAAGGCCGTTCGTGGCAGAAAACTTATGTGGCCGAGGCCCGTAAGTTAGTGCGTCGTTATGACGCTTATAGCCTGTTCCGTTGTTTTCCTCGCCTGCGGGGTGCAGGATACAACGAGGAATTCCATGATGTGGAGTCAGGTCGGTCTCCCATGAGTCGGGGTGTTTTCGAGTGGCTGGTCTGTATCCGGCCCTCGCATTTGCTGTACAGGAGCGGGGATACCTGCTACCTGGAGCCCTACGTCCCGAGCCGGTTTGCCCGCCAATTTGGGTATGACCAGTTGTATGTGGGCAACCCCAATCCGGACTTGGCTTTCATGGGGAGCCTCATTGATGGGGCTCGTGCTTGGCGGTTCTTCACCGCGGATGGCACTGGAGCGTGGCTACGCACGCCGCTGAGGGATCCCGGCCTTTGGACGACCCTGTGTTTCTGCCAATGGTATGCGGCTTCGAACTCCACACCTGCTGGGTTTAATGCCAACCGTTCGGGTGTGAAGTTAATTTCTCATCGGATGAGGCAAAAGGCTTCTGATAAGATGGAGGGCAAACGAGTCCGTGTTCCTGGCATAGAGGAGTTCATCGCTGTAGATGACAGCGGGGCTTCTGATGCGGGGAGCCCTCGCTTCGAGGCAGAGACGAGGGCTGATGCCCATGAAGCTGATACTCGTGAAGCTGGTTCAGGTGTCGTGGGGACAGCTCCCCCACGACATGTGGAAGAAGTGGAAGAAGAGGATTCTGTTGTCCACTTCAAGAGGAAGCGTGGGAGTGGATCCCGTAGGAAGTCGTCGGCGAAGAGGCCCCGTCGCCATGCTCCTACAATTGTGGTAGAGGGCGAACCCTCTACTGCGCTTCCTTCTGCTGCTCCATTAGTGGCTGAGCCGTCGGTTGCTGAACCGACTACTGGTAAGATTGGCCCCCATCTAATATGCCTTCAGCGCACTTTGAATAACTCATCATTTGCTTTTTGTTGCAGGAGCTGAGGCAGTTGGAGAGCAAGGGGAACACTACAATCCCCTGTTCACTTATAGGGCTGCAGCTAGCTCTTCCGCTCACTCGCAAGAGTCTGGGAGTGGCGCGGCTGATGTCGGTCCTTCGGGTGTTGGGACCTCTAAAGGAAGTCCTATGGCATCCAGCTCTATCGGGTGGTCTGCAGAGGAATCGGCGAGCAGGCCGGCTATCCGTGTTGATTCTGGCAAGAACTTCGCGATGGAACCCCTAGAGACTGATGAGGCTGACGAAGTAACATCAGCCTTCGGTAAAATAACAACCTCTTGATCTCCTCTTGTTTACCGCATCTACTTTTTGACCATGGCTTTGTTGCAGGTGTTCGGCCTCAAGATGTGTCGGCTTTGAAGGAGCCGGAGGGTTCCCCTGGAAGGTCAGAGGGTGAGTTGAGTGCTTCGTCCACGGCGAATGTTGCTATGTTGGACGTGTTGTATGGCGACTTGCCTTCTTATCAGCCCACGTCAGCTGAAAGGCGAGAGGCTGAAGGGGCGGCAGTCCCGGAGGTATCCTCACTCCCAATCACATCACCGAGTGAGGTGCCGGCAATTTTGCCCAGTGCGGGGCTGAGGGTGATCGTGGACCCTATTTCCCCGACTTTGATTGTCGAGCCTGCTGCTCAGGAGGTGGTTGCCAGTCCTACCTCCGCGGTGGCTGGCGTGCTGGTGTCGCTGAGAACTCCGCCGAGGTCACCTTTGGCTTGCCCTGCTGCTGTCGATGTTCCCACTTCTTCTTCTGCGGCGGTGTCGACTGGGATGGTAGATTGTTCCGAGGTTGTCTCAAGGGTTGATGAAGCTGAGAATGACTTCATCGGTAATCTGGTCGACAGCTTCTATAACAGTTTGGAGCAGACTATCGGTCTAGTCTTGAAGGGCTCGCCTGTGCCATTTTCGAAGTTGAAGATGGTCCTCTCCCGTGGCATTGAGTGTATTCGGGACTTTGAGGGGGTATCACCAGGCTACTGCTCTGGAACTCCTGGTAGATGACCTTGAGAAGGACGTGGAGGAATGGCGCCGTCTCTATAGTTCAGACGCAGCGTCTTTGGCTGATGAACGGCTCTCACATCTTGTTGCGCAAAGGCGCGAAGCTCGGCTTGCCGCTCAAGAGGCTGCTGAAGCTATTTCCTCTGACTTGAAGTCCTTGGAGACAGAGCAAGTAGAGGTTGGGAGTGCAATTGACGCTTCCACCAGTGCTCTTCTTGATGCCGAAGATAAGGTTAAGAGGGCCGAAGAGATGATCCGGAAGGCAAATCTCCTCTTATCCAAAGCTACGCAGATGCGTCATGAAGAGACTGCGCGGCTTGAGCAGCTCAGGGCTCGGAGTGAGGAACTGGCGCGGCAGAAGTCGTCACAGAGGGCGACTTTGGCGGAGGTCGAGGCTCGTCTGGCTCAGGCGGTGGACTTCGATGAGGCTGAGCTAAGATCACAGGCGCTGGCCCAGGCTGCTGATGACAGGAGGACGAGGCTAGCTTCGCTCGGAGATCGGATCCGATCTTATCATGTACGCCTATAGGCTCCTCCATGTATCCCATCCTTTTGGAATTTAATAAAAATTCTTTCTTTTGTCGTCTTTGTTTGTTTGGATAATGAGGCAAGGCTGTCTATTGGTTCAGAGGTCGCAATGACATAACCGAATGGGACGTCGCCAGTCTCGAGGTCAGCCCTTTGCGGGGCTAAAAGGGGAGATACCTGCCTTTTGTAAATGTCAGCAAGCATCGAGATTGAGACTTAGCTGTCTACTGGTTCAGAGGTCGTAATGACGTAACCAATTGAGACGCCACTAAGCTCAATGGTAGATGAAACTTGGCTGTCTGCCAGTTCAGAGGTCGCAATGACATAACTGGTTGAGAAGCCACCAAGCTTCAAAATAGGTGATACTTGTCTTTTGTAAATGTCGACAAAGATCGAGGCCTGTCTTTTGTAAATGTCAACAGGGCTCAAGATTGAGACTTAGCTGTCTGCTGGTTCAGAGGTCGCAATGACGTAACCAATTGAGACGCCACCAAGCTCAATAATAGATGAAACTTGGCTATCTGCCAGTTCAGAGGTCGCAATGACATAACTGGTTGAGAAGCCACCAAGCTTCAAAATAGGTGATACTTGTCTTTTGTAGATGTCGACAAATATCGAGACCTGTCTTTTGTAAATGTCAACAGGGCTCAAGATTGAGACTTGACTGTCTGCTGGTTCAGAGGTCGCAATGACATAACCAATTGAGACGCCACCAAGATCAATAATAGATGAAACTTGGCTATCTGCCAGTTCAGAGGTCGCAATGACATAACTGGTTGAGAAGCCACCAAGCTTCAAAATAGGCGATACTTGTCTTTTGTAGATGTCGACAAATATCGAGACCTGTCTTTTGTAAATGTCAACAGGGCTCAAGATTGAGACTTGGCTGTCTGCTGGTTCAGAGGTTGCAATGACATAACCAATTGAGACGCCACCAAGCTCAATAATAGATGAAACTTGGCTATCTGCCAGTTCAGAGGTCGCAATGACATAACTGGTTGAGAAGTCACCAAGATCAACAATGAGTGATGAGGTCTCGTTTTCACGAGGAAATCACTGTCATAGGTTTAATGTTAACATAACAGTGAGATATATGTGGTCCTACCATTCTATGGATGAGAATTGGTAGGTGATTTTGGAGGTCTCGTTCTCATGAGGAAACCACTGTCATAGGTTTAATGTTAACGTAACAGTGAGATATATGTGGTCCTACCATTCTATGGATGAGAATTGGTAGGTGATTTTGAAGAGGGAATCAAATGGGAGCAGGTCCCTTGGGATTTTAAGCAAACCCCCAGCTATCAACAGGTTTGATATGCTTGGAGAAAGAGAGAGGCTCTCTTTGTGCGTATTCCGGACGCGCGGATCTCGATCAGAGGTGTAATGTTAACTTGATCGAGAGTAAGATCCTCGATTAAGGATAATACTTCTTTAAGAATTTGCCATTGATTGGCATCATGAGGAGGTCGCCATCTGCAGTCGTAAGGCAGTATGCTCCGTTTGAATAGACTGTCTCTATCACAAACGGTCCTTCCCATTTAGGCTGAAATTTGCCTTTGGTCTTGTGCGTCATAATCATCGGTCGTCTGACGGCTAAGACCAAATCTCCTTTCTGGAAGGTTCTTTGCTTAACCTTCTTATTGAAGGCTTTTGACATCCGAGCCTGATATAGCTCGATGTGTTGCTGAGCTTGCAGCCGCTTCTCGTCCAGGGCTTCGAGCTCTTGAAGACGCAGGCGATCATTGTCTTCTGATGTCATTTTAGTAGTCAGGGCTACTCGCAATGATGGCACCTGGATTTCCAATGGGATGACCGCTTCGCACCCATATACCAGGGAGAAAGGCGTATTGCCTGTCGGTGTCCGAACCGTAGTCCGGTAGGCCCAAAGGCATTCACCGAGCTTTTCGTCCCAATCTCGCTTGTTCGAGGAGACAAACTTCTTGAGTAGCTTGATGATTGTCTTGTTGAATGCTTCTGCTAAACCATTGGTGGCAGGATTGTAAGCTGTTGAAGCCATATTCTGAATTCGGTATTTATCGCAGAACCGATAGAATCCTTGGCTTATGAATTGAGGACCATTGTCGTGGATGATCCGCCTGGGGACACCAAATCGATGGATGACATGGTGTTTGATGAAGCTAACCAGATTGGAGGTTTTGACTTCGGCCAACGGTATGGCCTCTGCTCATTGCTCATTTTGAGAAGTAGTCGGTTATTGCGAGGATAAACCGGTGACCTCTTGCCGAAGAGGGGCTGATTGGCCCTACGACATCAATTCCCCACGCTTCAAATGGCCATGAAGCAGCAGTAGGGTGGAGCAACTCCGAAGGTTGGTGTATGAAGTCTGCATGGACCTGGCACGCCTTACACCTTCGTGCATATTGGATGGCGTCGACTATCATAGTTGGCCAATAATATCCCAGCCTATGCAACCTGTCTTTAAGCTTTGGACCTGACTGATGAGCTCCACAAGTGCCGTCGTGCGCTTCTTGGAGCGCTTCCTGTGCCTCTGAATGGGAAAGGCAACGGAGGAGGATACCATCATATGAACGACGGTAGAGTGTCTTCAAAGTGGGATCATAGTAGAAACGGAGCGACCTTCGTCTGACGGACGCCGCTTCTTTGGGATCGTCTGGAAGCAGACCGTGCAGAGCATAGTCAATGAGAGGGAAGCGCCAATCCCTCGGGTCAAGATCCACGGAGATATTATGGACCTCTTGGATCCTTAACATATGCTTGGAGCATACGAGATGCCGGGTCGCGACTGTGAGGTGATACTCGGTGTCGGCCGGTAAGGCTAGCGTCGTCGCTAATGCAGCGAGAGCATCCGCCTTGGTGTTTTAAGATCGGGACACATGCCCGATGTAGAAGCCTTCAAATAAGCTAGCCAATTCGATGGCTGTATGATAGTAAGGCACCAAGTCCTCATGGCGGACTTCATATTCGCCTTTGACTTGACTGATGACCAGCTTTGAATTGCCGTAAGCTTCGAGGTAGCGTACCCCCATTCCATGGGCAAGCTGGAGACCGATGAGCAGAGCATTGTATTCTGCTACATTGTTGGAGCATGATTCTGTCAAAGAAAATGCTCTGGGAAGGATATGATCCTGTGGGGAGATGAACACAACCCCCACTCCGGCAATAATCTTGCCTTTGGGGCCCATCCGTGATACTCCGTCGAAGAACATCTGCCACACTTCCTCTACTGAGGTTGCATTAGACTCGAAGACCTCGTCAGGGATGTCTTCGTGAAGCTTTGAATGTTCCGGAACTGGATGCGCAGCCAAAAACTCTGCAAGGGCTTGACCTTTAACCGCCTTTTGAGGGGTAAAGGTCATGTCATATTGGGACAATAGTAGTGCCCATTTAGCCAATCTTGAGTTCAATGATCCTGGCTTCGTCATAAGAAGACGCAATGGGTTTACTCTGGAGATGACATGTATGGTTTGGCCAACCAAATAATGTCGTGTCTTCTGGACAGCGAAGACGAGAGCTAAACACTCTTTCTCAATAGGATTGTAGCGAGATTCCGCTCCTATGAGAGTCCTGCTCAGATAATAAATGGCCTGCTCATGGCCATTGTTGTCCTTCTGAACGAGGAGGGCGCCGAGGGAATAGTCTAGAGCTTTTACATAAAGCAAGAATGGTTTCCCTGATGTAGGGGCCACCAAGACTGGAGGTTTTGTGAGATACCTCTTAATGTCTTCATAAGCTTCTTGGCAAGCTTGATCCTATATGAAAGCAGTACCCTTTTTCATGAGACGGGTGAATGGTTGGCAGCGGCCTGATAGATTTGCTATGAATCTTCTGATGTAGGCTAACCTGCCTTGTAAGCCTCTGAGCTCTTTGAGGTTCCTCGGTGGATGCATGTCCTGGATGGCTTTGACTTTGTCTGGATCCAGATGAATCCCTTTCGATGTGACAATGAACCCAAGGAATTTGCCGCTGGATACTCCTAAAAAGAATTTTGTCGGGTTCATTTTCAACTGATGAGCCCGCATTATATCGAACATCGTTCTCAGATCGCGAAGATGTTCATCTTTGCTGCGGCTTTTGACAGCAATGTCGTCAACATAGCACTCTACTGTCTTCCGGAGGTAATCGCGGAAGATCGTGCTCATTGCGCGCTGGTAGGTTGCTCCGGCGTTCTTCAGTCCGAAGGGCATCACAGTGTAGCAGTATACCCCCAATGGCGTTCGGAAAGAAGTATGCTTCTCGTCCTCAGGATACATCTTGATCTGGTTGTACCCTGAGAAGCCGTCCATGAAAGACATCCTTTCGAACCCGCATGTGTTGTCGATCATGACATCAGTGATCGGCAGTGGGAATTCATCTTTGGGACAGGCCGTATTGAGATCACGGTAGTCGATGCAGATCCGTATTTTCCCGTTCTTTTTGAGGACAGGGACGATGTTAGCTACCCAGTCTGGATGCTGCTCCTCTCGGATGAAGCCGCATGCAATGAGCTTGTGGACTTCGGCTTCAATAGCCTCCATGATATTTGGGCGGAACCGACGTTGTTGCTGCTTGACTGGCTTGACGTCAGGCTTAATATTTAGACGGTGCATAGCAACCTGTGGATCAAGTCCAGGCATGTCTTCGTAGCTCCAGGCGAAGACATCTACATACTCTTTTATGAGTATTATCAATTCTTCCTTTTTGATAAGTGATAAGTTTTCACTTATGAAAATAGGCTTGGGGTGGTCTTGACTACCCAAGTTGACCTGCATCACCTTGTCTTCGGTAGGCGGCTCGCGCAGCTCAAACCGCCTTTCCCATTGGAGGCTCAATTCTGGGCCCAAGGTTCTTCATCAGCAGCTTCCGCAGGTTCCGATTGACTGCCTGAAGTCATATTCACAGTGAGGTCGTTGAACATTCCTCCCATGCTGACGTCAGAGTCCCACTCGGTAGATGAGTCCGACCGTGATGGAATTGGTTCGTCGTCCTTGACTTGAACCGTTACTGATGATGTGGGTGTAACATAACCCAATCCCCTGCGTGTACTATCATAGTAATTTGTAGGTTTCCCTTTCGGGACAGCATTACGCATCAGACCGTGTCTTCCTTTTCCGAAGTTCAGGCCGCCTGCCTGCTTCAAGTCATATCCCATCTTTTCCATAATATGGCGTGCCGGTTGCGCATAATGGAAGAACTGTGGGGCTTCTGAGTCCGAACTTGAATCTGTAGCTGCAGGTCCCCGTGGCTGGGTTCTACCGAAGATTATTGGCAACTGACCTTGCTTGGACGGGGGGATCACCAGCGTGGCCCCGTCTATAACCTCCACAGATGTAGTAGCCGAACTTGGCTCATGTACGGGTATGTGCAGAGAGCCCTCTATGATGGATTTAATTGACCCAATACTCGCAGGATAATCAAAAGAGATATTATCATTAATTACCCATTCACCCTCTTCATCAGAAGGAGTATTACATTGGGGGTCATTGAGGAAACATGCTGTAATTGGTTCGCCAATCAAAATGGCTGGCATGCCTATTTCGGATTCTGAATCCGCCTCATTGCCACTTTCATCATCGTCTGGCAATGGCTCTGCAGGCGTTCCGTCGGCCTCTTGATACAGGAGGGCGTCGGTGAAGTAGTTTTCCACCCCCTTGAAGGGTTGCTTTTCAGCGAAGACAGTTCGTACTGTCGCATCATCTTCAACATATTTGAAGCATTGGTGGAGAGTGGAAGGAACGATCCAGTTGGCATGGATCCAAGGTCTTCCTAGCAGCAAGTTATATGATGTGTCAGCATCAATGACATAGCACGTCACTTCTGACTTCAAGCTTCCGATTCTGCAGCGGAGCCGAATCTTTCCAAGCGGATGGCTGCTCCCGGCGTTAAAACCGTATATTGTAGTGGTGGTTGCAGACAACCTGTACAATGGTATGCCGAGAAAATAGAGGAGCCTTTTGGGGATGATGCTGAGTGCAGACCCCGGATCGACTTGTACTCTTTCAATGCATGTTGAACCGATATATCTGGTATAGTACAGAGGTCGATCATGCTTGTTATCTTTGAGAAGCATATCTTCCGCCGTGAAGGTAATAGCAGGCACCTTTGACTGTGCGTGATGGCACTCTGAGCAGGAAGGCTGCATCTCATCACCAGGAACCTCAGGCATGTATGTCAGAAAGGACTCTGAGTTGGCTAACGCATCTCTGAGTGCCTCTCTTGTCTCTTTAGAGAGACGAAGGAGCTCGTGTATTGTGATACGAGCCGGGATATTGGCTAAGTGAGCCAATATATCAAAGCGGAAGGGCGTGGCTAGCCCTTGGACTGACGGTTTCTTCAACGCATGGTCGAACCGCACTTCCTTAGGCTTCTCTCTCCCTTTGGTCAGGACTGGAGCGGATGTCGGCATTGGTACTGACGTCGTTTGCTGTTGTATCTCGTCAGTAGATTTGTCATACTGCCTTAAGTATGATTTTTCAGACCGGGTGCCCGTCTGTTGAGGCGTATCTGCCTGCGCTGTGCAAGCACGCTTTTCTCCTTCTGAATCACTGAGGGAAGCCGAAGTAAGGTTGTCATCATCTGGCAGGATAGAGATGACATTGCAGGACTTGCCCTTTTTGCTGGAGTCCTTCGACGTCCGCTGTATGTCTTGGACGAGGTCAGGGTGTATCCACATAACTTCCCCTGTCTCCAATGTCAAGGGACGAGACCCTCGTCATCTTTAGCTATGGCTGAAGAATGCTTGACTTCCAACCGCGGTGTGGGGGCTGGATAAGTCCCGTCAGGAACCATGACCTTTTGGGCTGTACCGAATTCAAGGGTCACCATATTGGCAGTGACTTTCTTCTGCTTCGTCTTCAGTGTGAGGACGCCGACATCAATTAGGGCTTGTATCCTGTCCTTGAGGACATAGCACTTGTCAGTAGGATGATGGACCATCCTGTGATAAAGACAGTATTTGGGGTCATTTGTGCGCCCTATCTCATTAGGACGCCGAGCATCCGGTAGCTTCATCTTATTTCCTTTGTGGAGCAGATGGAATATCGTGACCACCTGATCATCTCTGAAGGAGTACTGCTTTGGAGGGAACTTAGACCCCTGGCTGTTGACGCCGCTCTTCTTGGCCTTTGACTGCAGGTCTCCCGAAAGTTCCACAGACATGATTTCCTTCCCCTTGACTTGGGAGGACTGCGGGGGATCGCTACGCCCTTTGTTGTTCGCGCCCCATTTGCTTCTAGGGACGGATGGCTCGAACTTCTTAGCCGACTTCTCGGCTATCTCAGCTTGTTCGACCAATTCCTTCCAAGTATGGGCTTTGACAGCCCCCATGCGGACTTCTACTTGATCCAAGAAGTTGTGCCTGCACGTCTGTAAGAGCATGGGTAATGGCATCCCAGCTGGGCACATCAAGGATAAGTTTCTGAACCGTTCAATGTAGTCACGGACAGATTCGCCCTTCCTCTGCACAGTGGAGAGGAGTTTGTCCATGGTCACTTCGGTATCGTCCTCATAGAAACGAGAAAGGAACCAAGTTTCTAGGTCGATCCAGGAGTTGATAGAGCCCGGGGGAAGACTGCGTAACCAGTCAAATGCCACCCCCTTTAAGGTGCCAATGAAAAGCCTAGCCATGATGGCGTCATTGCTTATAACATTACCAGTCTGAGACCGGAAATAGTAGATGTGCTGATTTGGCGAGCTCTTTCCATCATAGGTGTGCAACGTTGGTGGCTTGAACTTCGGTGGATATGGCACTGAATCCCACTCTAGTGGGTAAGGACGAACTGTCCCTACTTTCTTAATTCATCCTCTGAGTCAGGGATGCAATTTGGGCTTGGAGGCCTTTTAGGACTTCGGCGTCTAGTGAAGAGCCTTCTTTGGATCTATCCGTCTGACGCGGATTATTGCTGAGGCGTTCTTCCTCATCATGATTGCTCCCGGTATCACCGTCGTCCCGGTTATTGAGGAGTTGAGCAAGCATCCGTTGGATGTTGTCTAGGGCCTCTTGCTGAGTTCTGGAGGTTTGCTCCTGAGCTTCCAAACGCCGACGAAGGTCATCATTGGCGTTATCGGCCATATTAACCGATGCTTTGTCCGTTCGCACAGAACTGACTGTTGCTGAGGAGGCATACCCGCTGTCTTCATCTTCTTCTTTGGATGATTGGGGTGACCTCCTGGGCTGTGGCACGGTTGGGACCGTCGAGGAGGAAGGCTGTTCATAATTATAGGGTATCGCCACCCTGGATCTGGTGTTTCGGAAAACACCTTCTTCTTGCACCAAGACTTCACCCAAGCCCGGGCTATAATCTGGATCTGGGGATCTGAAAGGGGTATCGTCAGATGTATGACCTTCCCTGTGTCGCTCTCGTCCTCTTCCGGTCATGTTGACGGACGCGAAGGCTGGGCCTCGCGAAGCACTCCTTTCATGATGCTTCTTTGTGGCATGTGTGGACAACCGGTTAAACACCGATTGACGGTACGGAGATGCAGCCTTGATTGGATATTGCTGACAACGGGCTGAATGGATTGTCACAAGTCGGCATCCTCTTTGACAACAAGGGGAAGTGGTTTGGAGAGACTCCAATTCCTGCTTGTTTGCCAAGAATTGTCGCAGGTTAGGCTCAACAGAGCCTGAACAACCCCGTGGAGAGGCCTTTCTGGAGCGTACAAGGGATGACGCTCCGTTCTTCTTATCCCTGCAGAAGGGATTAGTACTGAATAGTACTTTGGCGCTAGCTTCGCCGACAGGTGCGAGCTTAGTGCTTGATGAATTGGGGAGCGGAGCACGCTGTGGTGCTTTGCCCGCTATTCTGCTGCGAAGGGGATCAACCTCAGATAACACTGCGGTCTTATCCTCGCGGCCACGAACCCAGTGAAAACGTTGTGGTACAATAGCTTTGCTTGTGAAAGCGAGGCTGACAGAAGGCTTTGCTGCCCTTGATTCAGGTGACGGTATGATTGCCGTCGTGACTTCATGGCTGGCAGCATCGTTAGGGCAGACGGGCATCTTACCCTTTTCTTCACGGGAGAGGCGCAGTCTCGGCATGACTACACCGAGAGTTTCGGTTGAAGACTTCTGTTTAGGCTTCCATATCAGCCTTGACAGGGGACGCCTAGGTTCGCAAGGAACCTGAATAGCCACAAGCGGGGCTGTGGGGTGCTGGCAAAATTCTGCCTCTGGTTTCTGATTTGAAACCTTGATCATAAAGACCTTCCTGTGCTTCCGTGCTCGAAGCGTCAGGCCACTCCCAGAGAGGACTTCTTCAAATCTTCCTTGATCGATCTGGATAACCAGGTTCTCAAAAGTGCAGGATCTGGGCTGCGGACATGTTTCCTTGTTGCGCCAGAGAACTGCGGCAGGTTTACAGAGAACCTTTTCCGTCTCCGCAGAGACTTTGCTTGAAGATTTAGCCAGAGAAGATCTGGCTGCACCGGCTTTTCTGAATTCAGAGATAGACCCGAAGGTCTGTTCGTCGTATTGCGACACTTGATTCTCAGCAGAGGAGAATACATTCCCCAGCGGAGTCGCCATCTTGTTTTCCATTAGTTTGCAAAGGGGAAAACTTACAAAAAAGAGTTTGAGGAGCTAAATTACAAGTATTCTTAAAAAGATTACAAGTAGATCTCCTCAGAGATTCTGGAAAGTGTGCCGATAGGAGTCTGGTCAGCGCGCGACCACTTTGTCCCTTTGACGATGCGAGCGATGAGATTCCCTTCTCGCCTGGTTCCGGGAATCAGAGAATAGAGGATTGGTAGAACCCTCTTGCTACTTCTCAAAACCGCCTTCTGTGAGGAATTCCTTCTCGCCTGGTTCCGGAGATTCCTTGAGGAAAAGAGGTGTTAGGGTATCACCACCCTGAAAAGAGAAGTATTTCTCCTGAAAGGTCTCTGAATTCGAGAGCGCACGGTGCGTTGTGAAGAAGCCTCTGCTTGTGGAGTCCTCCTTTTTCTCGATCTTGATCTCTCTCTCTCCTTGTACCCCTGGCGGCTATTTATAGGGAGAGCAAGGGTATAATCGTCCCCTTGAAGATGGAAACAGATTGAACCGAATCTGTTTAAATCTGGAAAGTAGCCTTGCTGCGAGGCTAGGATAGCTTCTGCGGAGCTAGAAAATGGCAAGTCGGTTGATCTTTCCGATTTGTTTTAATCCCTTCCATATCGTTGAAGGATTTTCTCTGATCCTCTTACTCGTTTCAAGAGAGTCAAGAGATTGCGGCAATCACCTTCCATATTTGAATCCCGATTGGATTTGATTTGCTTGGATCCGATCTTATCAGGAGATTTGATTGGTCAAAGGTTGACCATTAGCAAACTAAGAGCGGAGCTGCCCGCTTTGAAGCTCATAGTGGAGCTAGAGGCAACTCTTGGCGAGGTCCGAAAGAGGCTTTTCGGCGAAGCTATCAGTTAGCTTCCTGGCGATGCTCTGGATGATGCTAGCCTCTCAAACGAGGCTATCTCCTTGGGCTAATGTAATGCTAAATGCTAGCATTTTAGACCTGCTAAGGTCTGTTTAGAAACAATCCGGGTTCACTGTTCTGCTTGCTGGATCAGTGGAGTCCAAACCGCTTCCTTGTCCCTTGGAGGTGGATGAAAACTGGTCTTCAGCTCGTCTGTCGCTAGACATTGTTCGGACCAATGAGAATCTTGTCTTTTTTAAGTGTCAACAAACTCTTCATGGGAAACTCAGCCGTCTCCAAGATTGAAGGAAACGGAAAGGTCATCCTGAAGTAGACATCTGGGAAAGAGCTTACTCTGAATGATGTGCTACATATTCCATATATCCGCAAGAATCTGATCTCTGGATCAATACTTAGTAAGAAAAGATTTAGAATGATTTTTGAATCAGATAAATTTGTACTTACTAAGGGTGGGATATATGTGGGAAAGGGTTATCTTGTTGATGGACTTTTTAAAGTCAATGTTGCAGTGGTGGACAAAAAGTCTGTGTATTTGTACCCGAAGCTTATAAATAAAAAAGTCTTCTGTTTATTTGCTTGAGTCTCCTATTTTATGGCATGCTAGATTAGGGCATGTAAATTATAAGTCATTAAAAAACTTGTCTAATTTAGGATATATTCCTAAACTCAACTTGGAAGAAATTCGCAAGTGTGAGATTTGTGTTGAGGCCAAGTTAGCGAAAAATTCATTTCACTCAATTGATCGAAATACAGAACCTTTAGGGTTAATTCATAGCGATCTGTGTGACTTAAAGTTTATGCCAACTAAAGGCGGAAAAAAGTATTTTATTACTTTTATTGATGACTGTACAAGATACTGTTATGTGTATTTTTTAAACAGTAAGGATGAGGCAATGAATATGTTTATAACATATAAAGCCAAAGTTGAGAATCAACTCAACAAGAATATAAGATTCTAAAATCTGATAGAGGCGGAGAATATGAATCAAATGATTTTAGTGAGTTATGTGTTAAATTTGGTATAATCCATCAAACAACAGCACCATATACTCCTCAACAAAATGGAATTGTTGAACGGAAGAACAGAACTTTGAAGGAGATGGTCAATTCCATGCTCGAAGTTCTGGAGCTCCGCAGAACTTGTGGGGGAAGCTCTGTTAACTACAAATTTTATTCTAAACAGAGTACCCCACAAGAAACTTGGTGTTATACCATTTGAGTTCTGGCATGGAAGGACACCTTCCTATCATACCTCAAAATGTGAGGGTGCCTTGCAAAGGTGCTAGCACCATTACCTAAAAAGACTAAGTTAGGAGCAAGAATTATGGACTGCATATTCATAGGCTTGCCTTGAATAGTAGTGCCTACAGATTTTCATAAATGAGAAATACCAAATATTCATATAAACTTGATTATCGAATCTAGATATATTGTGTTCTTTGAAGACATCTTTCCATACAAACGGGAAACAGATAAGACTTCTGGGAAAAGAACACATGAGATGGCGTTCAAGGACAAAAGCCCCAAGGAACCGATTGTTAATGCGGAAATTGAACCAAGAAGAAGTCAGAGATCTAGAATCTCAAATCTTTTGGTCCAGATTTCATAGCATACGCTATTGAAAGCGAGCCTCAAACAGTTAAAGAGGCTATGTCTACCCCAGAAGCACAAATGTGGAAAGAAACTATAAATAGCGAAATAGAATCCATACTAAGTAATCATACTTGGGAATTGGCAAACTTGCCTCCTGGCAATAAACCAATTGGGTGTAAGTGGATTTTCAAACGAAAATTAAAACCTGATGGATCTATCGATAAGTACAAGGCTAGATTAGTAGCCGAGAGTTATCGACAAAAGGAAGACTTGACTACTTCGATACTTATTCATCAGTAACAAGAATAACCTCCATTCGGATGTTGATTGTAATTGCAGTATTGCATAACTTAGATATCCATCAAATGGATGTCAAGACTGCATTCTTAAATGGTGAATTAAATGAAGAAATATATATGGAGCAACCTGAAGGATTTATAGTCAAGGGCCAAGAACACAAAGTGTATAATTGGTAAAATCCTTATACGGTCTAAAGCAGGCTCCAAAACAATGGCATGAGAAATTTGATAGTGTCATTATTAAAGATGAATTCACTATCAATAAATGTGATAAGTGTGTTTACACTAAACAGTTGGAAATGCATGTATCATTGTTTGTCTTTATGTAGACGACATGTTGATACTTGGGACTAATATTGAAATTATTAAGTCCACTAAAAGAATGTTATCCAATAGTTTTGACATGAGGGATCTGGGGTTGCTGATGTAATTTTAGGAATTAAAATCACCAGAACACCAGATGAAATCAGTCTATCTCAATCTCACTACGTGAAGAAGATGATCGAAAGATTCAAGGATCATGGGATGAAGGAGAATACAAATCCTTTTCTCCTACACATTCACCTTAATAAGAATATAGGAACTGGAATACGCCAGTTGGAGTATTCTCAGATTATCAGAAGTCTAATGTATTTGATGAATTGCATTAGATCCGATATTGCTTACGCTGTAAGCAAGTTAAGCAGATACACTAGTAACCCTACTGATGAATATTGGACTGCTCTACTACGAGTATTGGGTTACGTATCACATACTAAGAAATATATCTTGAGATATGGACAGTATCCACCTGTACTCGAAGAATACATTGATGCTAATTGGATTGCAGATTCTGAGGAATCAAAATCAACTAGCGGATACGTATTTACTCTAAGAGGAGTAGCGGTATCTTGAAAATCTTCCAAACAAACATGTATTGCCCGTTCTACTTGTTGGCCCAAAGGCCTTCCACTCTAGTTTTGATGATGATTAACTCATGTAGTTATGTGTACTAATAATCTTGTGAGTTTAGTTTCAGATCATTAATCAAGTTATTAGTTGGTGAAAGCTTCCACACATCTTTCACAAGTTGATTCAAGAGCCCGAGCGTCAAAGATCATATATATAGCACTTGCTCGATGGATCAAGGAGTTTTGGATCGAGTCGGCTTGGAGATTGCGCTCTACAAGAAGACTTCGGTACCATAGTTTAGTTTTGTGTTTAGATCCAAATTGTAAAGATTAGAATAGTATGATAATGCTCAAGTTCACAACACACACGTTTCATGTTTTGAATATTGATTTTTGGTTTTTTCGGTTTTAGGTTTAACCGATCTTGGTTTTCATGAATATATAGATCAAAACAAGTTTACATGGTTTAATGTATATATGATTTGTTCTATATACATGCATGCTTTAATTTCCTAGACAAACTTAGTTTTGACTTACTTATTCATGTGTTATATGTTTTGGTATTTTTGACAAAACATATTTTGGAATTAATGACAAAAACTATGATATATATTTGTTTCATGTATATTAGATTTCTATCCATATACATCATACTTCAAAGTGTTTAGATATTATGTTTTTGTATTTGGAAGAGTTTTGGACAAAACGTATTTTCTATTCAAATTCAAGTTTTAGAAAATACAGTTTTTGGTTTTTGGTAAAAATGATAAGACACAAAATGGTTCATATTGATTGATATTTGAGCTAAACTTTTTACCACATGTTTATATATCAATGCAAAATGATAAAACTATTTTTGGTGATTTTTAGAAAAGATAAAAGAATTTTTAAACATGTTTTTAACCCAGTTTTCTGGTCCGGGCTTCACCAGTCGACTAAGTCAACAGACCAAGTCGACTAGGATGAAGTCAGTCGACCGGGCCAGTCGACCGACGTGCACAGATCTGTGCACGTTTGGAGACACTGGGACGGTCGACCGGACCGATCGACCGGTCTGAGAGTAGAGCTCTCTGTTTGTTTGGGTCGACCGGGGCGGTCGACCGGCAGCTGCCAACGGGCAAAAATTGACCGTTAGGCGGTCGACCGGACCGGTCGACCGGCAGTGTATTTCTGACATTTCTGCTGCCAACGGTTATATTTTTCTGGGTCTATAAATATCTCATTGGAAAGAGTTTTTCTCTAAGATTTTTTGTACTAATTTTTCCTTACTCTCTGGTGGTTTCACAGCAGTCAAAAGAAGTTTTTGGTTTCAAATTGAACAATCTTTTTGGTGTTTTTATTAGGGTTTGAAAAACCAAAGAAAAGGAATTTTGGGAAAAGTTTTTGTTTGAATTTCACTATCTTCATTTTCTATCATTTCCCAAAGATTTTCTTTGAGTTGCTGGTTTCAAATCCCTTGGTTTTCTTCACACTTGAGCAAAATCTACTATCTTCTCTATAGGATCTTTGTGTGTGGGAAAGAGATTGTTTGTGGTTGTTGTTGAACCACCAAGTTGTAAACCCTCTATACTTTGCTTTGTGCTTTTCCCTCTTGGGTTGAGGAGGTTGTTTGTGCAAGTGGTTTGTATCCCTCAAGTTGTGAGGTGATCCTTGCTTGGCTTTGTGCTAATCCCTCGGGTTGTGAGGTGATTGTTTGTTGGCTTGGAGTTGTGCCTCAAGGAGGAGGTTGTGTTTGTAAGGAGAGGAGTTGGGTACTCCTTATATTGTGATTGCCCCAAATCCTCGGTGGAGGTTCCCTTTGTGGGAGTCCTTTGTGGACAAGCTAGTGGACTTAAAATCCTTCTGGGTGAAGGCGAGGATGTAGAGCTGGGTGCTCGAACCTCGAAACATATCTTGGTGTTTGCGCTTGTTCATTGACTCTTACTCTCTCTCTCTCTCTCTCTCTCTCTTTACTTTGTGCCTTGCATCTATTCATATTGCTCATACATACTTATATGCTTGGCTTGGTTGTGTGCATCTCTTGTTGAATTGTAAATTAGTTTTTAATTCCGCATTGAGTTGACTAGATTAGCATAATCACCTATTCACCCCCCCTCTAGGTGACATTTCAATTGGTATCAGAGCTAGTGCTCCTGATATTTAGGTTTAACCACCTAGGAGTGAGATCTTGGTTTGCTAATCTTCATTTGCATTGTTCATTTGCACTCATTTAGTTTGCTCTCATGGATAGCCCTCCTATGTTTGACCATATTAGACTTGATGTTTGGAAGGCCAATATGAGTAGCCATTTGAAAAGACTAGGACATCTAGTTTATCAAGCCTCCACTATGGAATCATTCCCCAATAGTAGCAATCATAAGAAGGCAAATGCATTAGCACTTAGAACACTTAGAGCATCTCTTAGTGAACATCTTTTACCGGTGTTTAATCATTATGACTCGGCTTTTGCAGTTTGGAGCTTATTGACGTCTCCCGAGCTTCCAAGGATTATCAACAAGATGAGGAGATCTAAGAAAGAAAAGTCCGAAGAGCATTGCTTCATGGTCCAAGGAAAAACTCCCTTGAGGTACAATCGGACACTCAATTAGATGATAGCTCTAGTTCCTATTGCCATGGTTATTTTGAAGTTCAAACTTTAAATTTGGAACTTGCTCAAAAGCTTGAAATTTGTTTGAAAAACACAATCTTTTGAAAGAGGACAACCTTGTTTTGAAAAATGAATTAAAGGATTTATGCTCTAATTTTGAATTGGTTTTGCAAGAGAAGGAAGAGATCACTAGTGAACGTGACTCACTAAGATCTCAACTAGACCTTGCCCTTAATGAGATTGAAGTTTTGAAAAGCAAAAATGATTGTGATAATGTTGTGAAGCACAATGAGATTTTGTCTTCAAAATTGGATTTTACTTTTAAAGATAACCTTTCTTTGAAAAATAAAATTGATTCTATTACAAAAGAATTGGATTTGGTTTTAAAGAAAAGTGAATCTTTAAAAGTTGATATTGATTCTCATGTATGCCATGCTAGTATAGCTTCTTCTTCTTACACACCTATTGCATGCTCCACTTTGTCTTCCACTATTGAAAATGATATAAATATTTTGAGGAAAAGTGTTGAATGTTTGGGCTCCACTTTGAGCCAATGCACATTGAATCATACACGTTTGAAAACCTTGGTTCGCAAGAAACAAGGTCCATCTTTTCATGCTCACCCTTCACGGCATACACATGCTTTCCACGGTCACCACCATCGCACGTATGCTCATGTGTACACATGTACACATTGTGGCTGAAAAGGCCATCTTGTTAGATTTTGTTATGATCGTATCTATCATGAAAATTTAGCAACTAATCTTGTTTGGGTTAGAAAGGATACTAACCCCCGTGGACCCACAAAGAAATGGGTACCAAAGACCACCTCTATACTTTTTGATGTAGGTGGGAGCTCTCGCAAACGTGAGAGTGTTGGTGCCTTGGAGTGGATGCGTTCCGTGCCTAAAGAGAACCATTTGGATGCTTCACTCTCAAGGGGATTTGGTGGGAGGACCACCGTGGTTTGGAGAACTAGAGATGCACCTTCATCGTTTTGGTATCATTCTCTAACTCCCGTTTTTATTATGCTTGTCTTTCATGTTCACCAATTTATAGCATGTCATGGTTTATTGTTCATTATGCTTATGCCATGCTTATTAGAATAGTGCTATACATGTTTAGTTACTTGAGCACCCATGTTTTATATGGATCTATATTTAGTGTTCTCACCTTATTTAAACTAACATGTATGCCCTAGATCTAATGCACATGCATATGCATTATGACCATTTGGATGTTTATGATTCATGTTTTATTGTTTCATGATTAGTATGATGTTTGCCATGTTTATTAGACTTATGCTTTACATGATTAGTTGTTGAGACACCCATGTTTAGTATGCACCCATATTATGTATTCTCTTTATGTTTTAGCTATCATGTTTGTCATAGGTTTAATGCACATGTCTTTGTCATGCAAATCATATGGTTGACTATGACTTTTTGTTTTAATGATTCATGTTTTGATAAATAACTTGTGTTGTAATAGTTTAACAATGGTGATGTGTTGTATGATCTCTAATTTTGCCACATGTTTTGATGATTATAGGCTATTATGTATTTCTTGATTCTAATAGCATGTGGATGTTCTTCATGATAATTTTTATATCTTTCATGTTGATTTATATCCCGTTTTGTGCTTAATGATTTGATTACTTGTTTAGATGTTAGTTTTCATTAAGACTAGAATTTATACTTGCACATGTAGTGGGACACAAATAAATCTTTATACATGTTTGTGCTTGGATGCTTGTTTGTACCCATTAAATGTGCTAGTATAGCCTAGTTTTGATGATTCATGCATTTTAAACTTGTATTCCTATTTTTGGAGTTGTTTTATGTGCATGAGTTTTCATTTCATGTATATGTTTATTTTGCCAAACCTTAAGATATACATGTATACCCTTTGAGTCATTTGCCTTTCATGCAAATCTATATATATGGACTCAATTGTGTTTAGGGATATGTATGTACACTTATTGTGTTGGCAATTCATACATATACCTTGAAATGAAATTAGTTTTGGTGAAAATTTAGTTTTTCTTGATTTCGTGTTTATTAGTTTAACTTCTTGTATATGTCCATCTTGTCTAAACTATCATTTATACATATACATCCTTGAGCCACATGCCTTCATGCATATACTTTTGTGGACTCATTATGTTTAGGATATGTATGTATACTTTAGTTTGTACATGACATACATATGCCTTGAAGTTTAAATCGTTTGGATGAATTTCATATTTGCCAAGTGATTTCACATTTATTATGAATTTCATGTTTTTAAGATGATTTCAATTGGTGATTTCACATCTTAGATGAATTTCTATTGGCAATGAAAATCTAGCTTTTCAAGTTTTCATGTTTTCAAGGAATTTTATATGAGCTTAATTGAACATTTTCATGTTGATGTGTGTCACATACCACTTGTTCACTCACCTTGTTAGTTTTCTCATTATTTGTTTTTCATGAGACTATGATATGAGCTTTATGGACTTTGGGTGTTTAGTGATCATGTGATTTACATGTGTTTCATGAAAAACAATTTTGTTTTATTCCTTACTTGAAGGATTTCGTACTAGTTCTAAAAGTTTTTCCTATAACTAGTTCGTATTCTTCACTATGGTAGAGATTTTCAAACATACCACATTTTCAAATCTATTTTTGAAAACCCCTACCTTCTATGGGAGGATGGATGGGAGATCATGTTCATGTATGCCTTATATTGAAAATCATTTAAAACATGAACCATGATTGGGAGGTAGTTATATGAGATATACATTTGATATTATTGTTATTTTAATTGGTATTATTGAATTCTTTCAATTGGTATCGATCTTGACATTTCTTGTATACTCATATGTGTTTGTATGTATGTATGCTTCATTCCAAGAATATCAATTTCTATTGGTATCTATTTTTCATACATATATATGTTTTATTTGTGCTTATTATATCCCTATATCTTTAAGCACAAAATCTTGTTTATGCTAGTGCTTGAGCTTCAATTTGTTTCAATTGATTACTTTTAAATTGGTATCAAGCCTTTGCATCATTTTAGTTTGTATTTCATAAAGGGGGAGAAAATTGATTTTGTCTTTCAGTTGATGATTTCTCAATTGATATTTGATTCTCACTCCCTTACTTTATGATTGAAAATTTCAAATTGGTATCATATGTTTAAAATGAAAATGATATACAATTGGTATCAAAATATGTGTGTTTAGACATTCAAGATTTATTATGTTTATTTTTAATTGGCATCAAAATATTTCATGTGTTTTTGCTTGAAATTGGTATCAATATTTTTATTTGTTTCCTTTCAATTGGTATCAAGATGCTATTCTTTGACATATTCTCAATTGGTACCTCAAATTGACTTTGTTTTTGTTTTAGACAAAAAAAAAGGAGGAAATTTTATTTTTTCTATTGATTCATTGTTTCGAACAAAAAAAAAGGGGGAAATATTTATTGATTTTTCAATTGATTTGGCTTTGCTTTTACCCCTTATTGAAAAGAGAGAAGATTTTGTTTTGTTTTGTTTTGGTTTTTACCCCTTTGTTGATGATTAACAAAAAGGGGGAGAAGAATTTGGGTTTATATATGCATGCTTTTGTTTTGCATATATTAAGTTTAATTTAGTTTAATTTTAATTAGTATCTAAAGCATGTTTTGTGATTGGATGTTTTGTAATTGGTATCTAGAGTGTAATTGGTATCTAGAGCATGTCTTGTTTTAAATATTTCATTAGAATTGGTATCTAGAGCATGCATTGTAATTGAACATTTCATTGGTATCTAGAACCCTTTATTGTTTATGCATAGATATGCATGTTTCATGTCTGATATTCATTGCATATTATTTGTTGTCTATTTGTTTATGCATGAGTTAAGGGGGAGCTTCTTTGAAGCTTAACTTTAATCCATGCATATATAACTCCATGAGTTTTGTCATCATCAAAAAGGGGGAGATTGTTGGCCCAAAGGCCTTCCACTCTAGTTTTGATGATGATTAACTCATGTAGTTATGTGTACTAATAATCTTGTGAGTTTAGTTTCAGATCATTAATCAAGTTATTAGTTGGTGAAAGCTTTCACACATCTTTCACAAGTTGATTCAAGAGCCCGAGCGTCAAAGATCATATATATAGCACTTGCTCGATGGATCAAGGAGTTTTGGATCGAGTCGGCTTGGAGATTGCGCTCTACAAGAAGACTTCGGTACCATAGTTTAGTTTTGTGTTTAGATCCAAATTTTAAAGATTAGAATAGTATGATAATGCTCAAGTTCACAACACACGTTTCATGTTTTGAATATTGGTTTTTGGTTTTTCGGTTTTAGGTTTAACCGATCTTGGTTTTCATGAATATATAGATCAAAACAAGTTTACATGGTTTAATGTATATATGATTTGTTCTATATACATGCATGCTTTAATTTCCTAGACAAACTTAGTTTTGACTTACTTATTCATGTGTTATATGTTTTGGTATTTTTGACAAAACATATTTTGGAATTAATGACAAAAACTATGATATATATTTGTTTCATGTATATTGGATTTCTATCCATATACATCATGCTTCAAAGTGTTTAGATATCATGTTTTTGTATTTGGAAGAGTTTTGGACAAAACGTATTTTCTATTCAAAATTCAAGTTTTAGAAAATACAATTTTTGGTTTTTGGTAAAAATGATAAGACACAAAAATGGTTCATATTGATTGATATTTGAGCTAAACTTTTTACCACATGTTTATATATCAATGCAAAATGATAAAACTATTTTTGGTGATTTTTAGAAAAGATAAAAGAATTTTTAAACATGTTTTTAACCCAGTTTTCTGGTCCGGGCTTCACCAGTCGACTAAGTCAACAGACCAAGTCGACTAGGATGAAGTCGGTCGACCGGGCCGGTCGACCGACGTGCACAGATCTGTGCACGTTTGGAGACACTGGGACGGTCGACCGGACCGGTCGACCGGTCTGAAAGCAGAGCTCTCTGTTTGTTTGGGTCGACCGGGGCGGTCGACCGGCAGCTGCCAACGGGCAAAAATTGACCGTTGGGCGGTCGACCGGCAGTGTATTTCTGGCATTTCTGCTGCCAACGGCTATATTTTTCTGGGGTCTATAAATACCCCATTGGAAAGAGTTTTTCTCTAAGATTTTTTGTGCTAATTTTTCCTTACTCTCTGGTGTTTTCACAGCAGTTAAAAGAAGTTTTTGGTTTCAAATTGAACAATCTTTTTGGTGTTTTCATTAGGGTTTGAAAAACCAAAGAAAAGGGATTTTTGGGAAAAGTTTTTGTTTGAATTTCACTATCTTCATTTTCTATCATTTCCCAAAGATTTTCTTTGAGTTGCTGGTTTCAAATCCCTTGGTTTTCTCCACACTTGAGCAAAAATCTACTATCTTCTCTATAGGATCTTTGTGTGTGGGAAAAGAGATTGTTTGTGGTTGTTGTTGAACCACCAAGTTGTAAACCCTCTATACTTTGCTTTGTGCTTTTCCTTCTTGGGTTGAGGAGGTTGTTTGTGCAAGTGGTTTGTATCCCTCAAGTTGTGAGGTGATCCTTGCTTGGCTTTGTGCTAATCCCTCGGGTTGTGAGGTGATTGTTTGTTGGCTTGGAGTTGTGCCTCAAGGAGGAGGTTGTGTTTGTAAGGAGAGGAGTTGGGTACTCCTTGTATTGTGATTGCCCCAAATCCTCGGTGGAGGTTCCCTTTGTGGGAGTCCTTTGTGGACAAGCTAGTGGACTTAAAATCCTTCTGGGTGAAGGCGGGGATGTAGAGCTGGGTGCTCGAACCTCGAAACATATCTTGGTGTTTGCGCTTGTTCAATGACTCTTACTCTCTCTCTTTACTTTGTACCTTGCATCTATTCATATTGCTTATACATACTTATATGCTTGGCTTGGTTGTGTGCATCTCTTGTTGAAATTGCAAATTAGTTTTTAATTCCGCATTGAGTTGACTAGATTAGCATAATCACCTATTCACCCCCCCTCTAGGTGACATTTCACTACTATGGAATCAGAATTCATAGCCTTAGATAAGGCCGGAGAAGAAGCAGAATGGCTTCAATAATTTTTGAAAGATATACCATTAGGGCAAAAGTCAGTGCCCGCTATATGCATACACTGCGATAATCAAGCAGCTATATCTAGGGCACAAAATGTTATATACAATGGTAAGTCTAGACATATTCGTCATAGACATAATACTCTTAAGAAGTTGCTCTCAAATGACATTATCTCTATTGACTTTGTCTCATCAAAAGATAATTTAGCGGATCCGTTTACTAAAGGTTTAAGTGGAAAGTATATAAACTGCGCATCGAGGAGAATGGGTCTAAAAGCCTAACCTTACCAAGTCAGCTTAATGGAAACCTCACTTAGCGACTAGAGATCCCACGGACTAAGTTCAAGAGGAAAAACTAGTTATGATTGACTCAGCAAGTAAGCATTAGGAGCTTGACTCCAATCAATTCCTAAGGTGCACATAAGTGATTTCTACAAATAGATTAAGAATAAGCTTAACGTTTTTAATGATGCATATATCTTGTTACTAAACAAGTGGAGTAGAGTAGACTACTCTTAATAGAACGATCACCTATGTGAGTATAGAGTTGGGTCGGCTCTTTGAAAATTTCTATGGAGGCTGTTATTCCCTAAAGATACTCTCTGAAATCAAGAATGTCCAGGGCCAAAATGGACACAACCGAGAACCAAAGTTGATTTGGAAAGTTACTGTGTGAAGCTTGTTGACTTGGCTTACACTAACGGCTAACAGTTCAAGACCTAGTTCACTGATTAGACAGTAAGTCTGATAAATCTTTCGCTATGGAAGGTTCAAGACCTAGTTCACCTATCCTGATGCAGTGTCTTTTCTAAAGTATCTTTCACTATAGAGTCAGTCTCTTTGTGTGTCAATTCCTGGAATCTCCATTCATTGTGGGGGATTGTTGGAAATATGAAGAATATATGTGAATTTTTGAGTTGAATTATGGCGAGATCCGTTGATAGAATCAATTGGATAATGGTTGGAGTGTGTTCTCCTTCCATTGGGGATGAACGTGGTATATTCACATGTGCAATTCCGACTTCGAATGAATGAGATATTCAAGTCTAAAGTTTGCCTAATTCAAAGCCAAAATGGAACTAAAGGTAGCTAAAAGCATTTAGTCCCACATTGGCCATGGGATAGAAGTTTGAAGTATTTAAATAGAGAAAAATGGGAACAAAGGGTTTGCCCTTTGGGTACTAGGAGTTTCGCGCACGAATAGGGGGAAATCATGCCCGCACGCGCGCGCCGCCAATGGCGGCGGCCGGCCGGTGCCGGGGCCGGGCTCGGGCTCGGGCTCGGGCTCCCAACCCGGTACGGTTCTTTTTTGAAAGTACACATAGAGGGGGGTGAATAGGTGTACGGCTAATCTAATGAACTAAATGCAAAAATTAAAACTTAATTGCAACAACACTTAATGCAACCAACGAGTGTAGCCGAATTCCCGGTGAGGGGCTCTGGACTAACTTCTCTTGATTCCTCTGAATAAGAGTTGAGGCGCTATATGAAGCTCTCGTGGTTAAGCACAAGTGAGGCACACAAACAAACCAAGCATATAATGATATATGACAATATGAATGATGCAAGGCACAATAGTAAAGAGAGAGAGTTAGAGAGTCAATGGATCAATCGCTAACACACGGATATGTTTCGAGGTTCAAGCACCCAGCTCTACGTCCCCACCTTCACACAGAAGGATTTCCACTAACTCATCCACAAAGGACTCCCACACAGGGAACCTCCACTGAGGATTTGGGGCAATACAATAACCGGGAGTACACAACTCCTCTCTCGATTACAAACACAACCTCTCACTAGAGGCTAGGCACAAAGCCACCAATATCAACCTCATAAATGAGGGATAGGCACAAAGCCAATACAACCAATCAACCTCTCACTAGAGGAATAGGGCACAAAGCCACCACTCTAAAATCAACCTCTACCCAAGAGGGATACCACAAAGTAGGAGGGTTTACAACTTAGTGATCAAAAGATCACAAACCAATTCTTTTCCACAAAAACAAAGATCATATAGAGAGGATAGAATGATATAGCTCAAGTGTGAAAAATCAAGATGTTGGAAAACAAATCACAAGGAAAAATACTTGGGAAAACAACTTAGTATTTGATAGAAATGAAGAACAAAGCAAATATCCCAAATCTATATTTTTCTTTGATTTTTTCAACTCTTGAAAACAAATAAAGAATGATCTTTAAAACTAATAAACTCTTTTGAAAACTTGCTTTTAAAACACTAGAGAATAGGTGAATTTTTGCTCTTGAAAATCTTTTCCAAAATCCACTTCAAATGGGGTATAAATAGCCCCAAAACAGATTTGCCCGTTGGCTGTTGACTAGGCCAGAATTGGCCTTCCGGTCGACCGGCTGGTCGACCAGCCAACGGTCAAATTTTTGACCGTTGAGCCTTCCGGTCGACCGCCCGGTCGACCGGGCCCTGAACTAGAGAGCAACGGCTCTCTGGCCGGTCGACCGCCCGGTCGACCGGGGCAACCCGAGAGTGGGTTGCCTTCAGTCGGTCGACCGCACGGTCGACCGGCCAACTGACATGGCTCCTGGTCCGGTCGACCGCTCCGGTCGACCGGCTCCTGGTCCGGTTAACCGGAACGGTTGACCGCCAGAGCCTGGCAGGCTGATAAAAGGGATTGAAAAACTTGATTTTTAATCATCAAATAAATCCCATAAATTCTCTAAAAATTCATAAAAATATGTTCTTATATTCTCTTTGAAATACAAACTTGTTTGAGTAAAAATCAAACCAAGTTACAAACATTTTGAACTCTTTTTGTGTTATGGAAGTTTTGCCGAAAACCAAATTTCGTATTTTTCAAAACTTAGATTTTTGAATTGAAAATTCATTTTGTCCAAAACTCATCCAAATACAAAAACATGATATTGAAACAACTTGAAGCATGTTGTATATGGATATAATCCAATATACATGAAATAGATATATATCAATATTTTTTACTTTAAATCCAAAAATATGTTTTGTTAAAATACCAAAACTCCAAACTCATGAAATAGACTATCAAACTAAGTTTGTTTAAATAGTTGAAGCATACATGTATATAGAACAAATTTAATATACATTAAACCATGTAAACTTATTGATTCTATCTATTCATGAAAATCACGATCGGTTAAACCAAAACCGAACCAAAACAAAAACATGAAACGTGTGTGTGTTGTGAATTTGAGCATATCACACTATCTAATCTTTAACAAATGGATCTAAAATATAATCTAAATTATGTACCGAAGTCTTCTTGACGAACTTCGTCTTTAAGCCGACTCGATCCAAACCGTGATCCACCGAGCTTGACTCCAATGAGTGCTAGATATGAACTTTGACGCTCGGGCTCTTGAATCACCATGTGAAAAGCTCCAAAACACCTTTGTTGAAGCTAATCACCTACTAATATCTTGGTTAAGTATCTGAAATTAAACATCATAGGAATATTAGTAAACATAACTACATGAGTTAATCATAATCAAAACTAGAGTGAAAGGCCTCCGGGCCAACAATCTCCCCCTTTTTGATGATGACAAAACTCATGGAATTATATATGCATGGATTAAAGTTAAGCTTCAAAGAAGCTCCCCCTTAACTCATGCATAGCAATAAACATAAGATATTCAATGAAGCACATGATGTTAAACAAATGTATGCATCAACTAGGAGAGAGAAACATGCATAAAACAATCATATGTTTCAAAAACCTTCTCCCCCATTTTGTTTAAACTCTCAAATCATTTTTCTCATATACTCTCAAAATCATTTTTCTCATATATTTATTATTTATTGTAAGATGCAAAAACTCAATATATGCAAAAACACAAATATGCATATATAAACTCAAAATCTTTCTCCCCCTTTTTGTCAATCATCAACAAAGGGGTCAAAGAAAACAATATTCTCCCCTTTTTGTCTTAAACAAAAAACAAAAAAATATCAATAAAGGGTGAAATCAAAACAAAACTTTATTGATACCAACTGTAAGAAAAAAATATATCAAATTAGTGCATCATGATATCAAAGAGATATAGATTTAAATACCAATTGATACCAATTGTAAGTAAATACTAATTAAATACCAATTGTAAGTAAATAAATCAAAATTTTTGATATCAATAAAACATACCAATTTTAAGTAAACTTATAGATAATCTTGATACCAATTTGTAAAGATTATTACCAATTGAAAGTAATTTTTCATCAAAAGCATATGATACCAAAAATAATCAATATCATTTTTTTAACCATTTTTAACATAAAGTGTGGGAGTAGAATACCAAAACCAATTGAAAGGTGAAATGTGAATTTTCTCCCCCTTTATGAAATACCAAATAAAATGATGCATAAGCTTGTATAAGATACCAATTGAAACATAATCAATTGAAATATAATAGTCATTAAAGAAATCAAGCTTTGCATAACCAAAATTTGTGCTCAAGGATATAAAGATATAGTAAGCACAAATAAATCATATATATATGTATGAAAAATTGAATACCAATCGAAATTGATACTATTTGAAGTGTGATCATACATATATAGAAACATATATGAGTATACAAAAAAAAAATATATCAATAGTGATACCAATTGAAAGGATCCAATGATACCAATTGAAACACAATAAGATCAAGTGTATAACTCATATTACCTACCACCCATTTCATGCACATGTTTAAAAAGATTTATAATAATAAGCATACAAGGCATGGTCGCCCAACCAACCGCCCTTTAATGGGTAGGGGTTTTCAAAAATAGGTTTGAAAATATAGTATGTTTGAAAAGCTCTACCATAATGAAGAATACGAACTAGTTTTAAGAAAATTTGAAAACTAGTACGAAATCCTTCAAGTAAGGAATAAAATAAAATATATTTCATGAAACATGAAAATCACTGAGCAATTGACACTCAAAAGATATAAAGCTCATATATGACTCATGAAAACAAAATCATGAGAAAATCTCAAATAATGTGAGTGTACAAGTTTTGTGTGAAAGACATAATCATGAAAATAGTCAATTTAGCTCAATTAGGAAATTCCTTAAAACATGAAAATCATTAAAACAATTTAATCTTCAAGGCATATGTATGTCATGTTCAAACTAAAGTATACATACATATCCAAACATAACGAGTCCACAAAAGTATATGCATGAACGCAAGTAGCTCAAGGATGTATATGTATATCTAATAGTTTAGACAAAATGGACATATACATGAAGTTAAACATAAACACGAAAAACATGTAAAATGGGGAATACAGTCAAATGCATGAATCATCAAAACTAGACTATACTAGTACATCTAATGAGTACATATGAGCGTTCAAGTACAAACATATAATGGTCTATTTGTGGCTCACTAGTTGTACAAGTATATATCCTAGTTTTAATGAAAACTAACATTCAAACAAGTAATCAAAATATGAAGTATGGAAATCAAAACAAAAACTCATAAGATCATTATGTATATGCACATGCATAGATCTAGGACATACACATTAGCTAAAAACAAATGTGAGAACACAAAGATATAAATTCATATTAAACATGAGTGTCTCAAATAACTAAACATGTATATCACTAATCTAAATATCATGGCATATAACATACTAATCATGAAACATCAAAACATGCTAAAAACAATGATATGAAAAGCATGTAAATATAAATGAGGAGTAAGATATAGTTACCAAAATCATGAAGGCAACTCTCCATGTCTCCAAAACAGGGTGGTCCTCCCACCAAACACCCCTTGAAAGTGATGCATCCAAATTGTTCTCTTTAAGCTCGGAACGCATCCACCTCAAGGCACCATCGCTCTCACGTCATGCGGGAGCTCACACCTACATCAAATAGCATAAGGGTGGTCTTTGGTACCCATACTCTTTTGGGTCCATGGGGGTTAGTTCCTTTCCTAACCCAAAAACTTAGTTGCTAAATTTACATCATGTATCTTATCATAGCAAAATTTAGCAAGGTGGCCCTTACGTCCACAATATGTACAAGTGTACACATGAGCATACATAGTGTGATGGGTGTGAACGTGCGAAGCATGTGTATGCCGTGTATGGTGCGCATGTAAAGATGAAACTTGTTTCTTTCGAAACATAGATTCCAAATGTGAATGGTTCAAAGCACATTGGCTCAAAGTGGAGCCCAAACAATCCACACTCTTCTTTAACAAACATATATCATTATCAATCCTAGAAGAAGAGGCGCATGCAATAGGTGAGCTAGAATGTGAAGCTACACTAGCATGGCAAACATGAGTGTCAATATCAATTTTCAAAGATTTATTTTTATTTAAGCAAACTTCTAAATCTTTTGAAATAGAATCAATTTTGTTTTTCAAAGAAATATTTTATTTTACAACAAAATCAAGTTTTGAAGATAAAGATTCATTTTTCTTCAAAATTATATCACAATCATTTTTATTTTTCAAAAATTCATTTTCTTTTAGGGCAAGATCTAGTTGGGATTTAAGTAAGTCACGTTCACTTGAAATCTCTTCCTTTTCTTGCAAAACCAAATCTAGTTTTGAACACAAATCCTTATTTTCTTCTTTTAGTTCAAAACTCTTCTTTTTCAAAAGATTATATTTTTCTAACAATTTTTCACATACAATAGATAGTTCTTCATTCAAAGCATTGGCATCATTATAATCATTACTAGAAGAACTAGCATCATCATCATCTAATTGAGTTTTCAAGTGTACCTCAAGGGAGTCATTCCCTTGGACCATGTAGCATTGTTGCTCGGATTCTCCACTAGATTCATCCTCCGTTTGGATTGACAATTGAAGCTTGGAGGAGGTCAACGTGCTCCACACTGCAAAGACGGAATCACAGTTAGAAACAATCATAAGATATTCTTTATTTAGCGTGCTTCTAAGTGCCTTAAGGGCTTGTGCATTGGCCTCTATATGATTGCTATTACCAAGATAGGATTTCTTGGTAGCAGCAAGAAAAAATGCAAGCCTAGGGTTTTCAAGTACATGGACATCCTAAATTTTCACATGTCAATGTTGGAGACGTCAAACATGGGAGATGACAAGAAATCAATGAGTGTGTGTGTAAACAGTATAAGTGTGCAAATGCAAATGTAGATTAGCAAAACCAAGATCACACTCCTAGGTGGTTAAACTAAATATCAGGAGCGTAGGCTCTGATACCAATTGAAAATACACCTAGAGGGGGTGAATAGGTGTACGGCTAATCTAATGAACTAAATGCGGAAATTAAAACCTAATTGCAATAACACTTAATGCAACAAACGAGTGTAGCCGAATTCTCGGTGAGGGGCTCTAGACTAACTCCTCATGATTCCTCTAAATAAGAGTTGATGCGCTATATGACGGTTAAGCACAAGTAAGGCACACACAAACAAACCAAGCATATAATGGATATATGACAATATGAATGATGCAAGGCACAATAGTAAAGAGAGAGAGTTAGAGAGACAATAGATCAATCGCTAACACACGGATATATTTCGAGGTTCGAGCACCCAGCTCTACGTCCCCGCCTTCACACAGAAGGATTTTCACTAACTCGTCCACAAAGGACTCCCACACAGGGAACCTCCACTGAGGATTTGGGGCAATACAATAACCGGGAGTACACAACTCCTCTCTCGATTACAAACACAACCTCTCACTAGAGGCTAGGCACAAAGCCACCAATATCAACCTCATAAATGAGGGATAGACACAAAGCCAATACAACCAATCAACCTCTCACTAGAGGAATAGGGCACAAAGCCACCACTCCAAAATCAACCTCTACCCAAGAGGGATACCACAAAGTATGAGGGTTTACAACTTAGTGATCAAAAGATCACAAACCAATTTTTTTCACAAAAACAAAGATCCTATAGAGAGGATAGAATGATATAGCTCAAGTGCGGAAAATCAAGATGTTGGAAAACAAATCACAAGGAAAAATACTTGGGAAAACAACTTAGTATTTGATAGAAATGAAGAACAAAGCAAATATCTCAAATCTATATTTTTCTTTGATTTTTCCAACTCTTGAAAACAAATAAAGAATGATCTTTAAAACCAATAAACTCTTTTGAAAACTTGCTTTTAAAACACTAGAGAATAGGTAAATTTTTGCTCTTGAAAATCTTTTCCAAAACCCACTTCAAATGGGGTATAAATAGCCCCAAAACAGATTTGCCCGTTGGCTGCTGACTAGGCCAGAATTGGCCTTCCGGTCGACCGACCAACGGTCAAATTTTTGACCGTTGAGCCTTCGGGTCGACCGCCCGGTCAACCGGGACCTGAACCAGAGAGCAACGGCTCTCTGGCCGGTCGACCGCAGGTCGACCGGGGCAACCCGAGAGTGGGTTGCCTTCAGTCGGTCGACCGCACGATCGACCGACCAACTGACACGGCCTTGTGCACATTCTTGTGCACGTCCGGTCGACCGCTCAAGTCGACCGGCTCCTGGTCCCGTCGACCGGAATGGTCGACAGCCAGAGCCTGGCAGGCTGATAAAAGGGATTGAAAAACTTGGTTTTTAATCATCAAATAAATCCCATAAATTCTCTAAAAATTCATAAAAATAGTTCTTATATTCTCTTTGAAATACAAACTTGTTTGAGTAAAAATCAAACCAAGTTACAAACATTTTGAACTCTTTTTGTGTTATGGAAGTTTTGCCGAAAACCAAATTTCGTATTTTTCAAAACTTGGATTTTTGAATTGAAAATTCATTTTGTCCAAAACTCATCCAAATACAAAAACATGATATTGAAACAACTTGAAGCATGTTGTATATGGATATAATCCAATATGCATAAAATAGATATATATCAATGTTTTTGACTTTAAATCCAAAAATATGTTGTTAAAATACCAAAACTCCAAACTCATGAAATAGACTATCAAACTAAGTTTGTTTAAATAGTTAAAGCATACATGTATATAGAACAAATTTAATATACATTAAACCATGTAAACTTGTTGATTCTATCTATTCATGAAAATCACGATCGGTTAAACCAAAAACCGAAAACTAAAACAAAAACAAGAAACGTGTGTGTGTTGTGAACTTGAGCATATCACACTATCTAACACTATCTAATCTTTAACAAATGGATCTAAAACATAATCCAAACTATGTACCGAAGTCTTCTTGACGAACTCCGTCTTCAAGCTGACTCGATCCAAACCGTGATCCACCGAGCTTGACTCCAATGAGTGCTAGATATGAACTTTGACGCTCGGGTTCTTGAATCACCAAAAAGCTCCAAAATACCTTTGTTGAAGCTAATCACCTACTAATATCTTGTTTAAGTATCTGAAACTAAACATCATAGGAATATTAGTAAACATAACTACA
Organism: Agave tequilana; assembly: GCA_038442645.1. Lineage (NCBI taxonomy): Eukaryota > Viridiplantae > Streptophyta > Magnoliopsida > Asparagales > Asparagaceae > Agave > Agave tequilana. The sequence continues at coordinate 134,015 of JAVJIF010003982.1, read as the reverse complement.
TGAGTTAATCATCATCAAAACTAGAGTGGAAGGCCTCTGGGCCAACATTTTTGAACTGGGTCTCACGGGTATGTGGATCATACCCGCTCCGCCATCCGGATCTGAATAGCCCAGCGCAACGGCTGTCAGCAAACCGTCGCGAACAGTTATGCGATTGCTGCGGTTGAAATGAACCGTTGCAACGGTTCAGACCGAACCGTTGCAACTGTTCGGTTGGGTCCGAACACCTTTACCCCTCCCGGAGCGCTATAAATAGCAGTCCATTTTCTCAAACTATGACACACAATAACACAGAGAAAACAGAAGCAACTGAAGTGGGCTTTCTGCAACTCAACTTCGACTTAAGTGGGCTTTCTGCAACTCAAGTTCGAAGTGACTTCCAACAAGAAGTGGGAATTCTGCAACTGAGATTCCGAAGCGACTTCCAAGAGATTCTGAAAAATTCGTTCTGAAAGAGGGCTCAGAAAATTTAACAGATTCTTTAATAGAATTGTTGTCTGAATCTGGGACTTTCAAAGAAGAATATTCTTCTACCTTCCTCCTTTCTCTACAGTTGGTGCTCCTCCAAAGTAAAGACAAATATTCTCCCTGAAATTTGTCTTGGTCCTACTGCTTCAATAATCCTGTGAAGGTACTGGTTAACTACGGTTCGACTGTACGGTGATTTGATAGTGCTATCCAAATACCGTGAAAGAGTGTTGTATCTTGGGAGACCAACGTTATATTTTTTGAACCGGGTCTAACGGGTATGGGTTACGCGGAGCATACCCGCTCCGCCATCCGGATCCGAACCGCCCAACGCAACGACTGTCAGCCAACCTCCACGGACAGTTGGGTGATTGTTGCGGTTGAAACGAACCGTTGCAACGGTTCAGACCGAACCGTTGCAACCGTTCGGTTGGGTTCAGACTCTTTTACCCCTCCCGGAGCGCTATAAATAGCGCTCCATTTTTTAAATTAAAAAACACACAACAGAAGAGAAACAGAAGCAATAAAGGAGAAATAAGTTCTTCATCTGCATTCTGAAGTGGGCTTTCTGCAACGCAAGCTCGAAGTGACTTTCAATGGGAAGTGAGAAATCTGTAACTCGGTTTCCGAAGCGACTTCCAAGAGATTCTGCAAAATTCATTCTGAAAGAGGGCTCAGAAAATTCAACAGATTCTTTAATAGAATTGTTGTCTAAATCTGGGACTTCCAAAGAAGAATATTCTTCTATCTTCCTCCTTCCTCTACAGTGGATGCTCCTCCAAAATAAAGATAAATATTCTCCTTGAAATTTGTCTTGGTCCTGCTGCTTCAATAATCCTATGAAGGTACTGGTTAATTACGGTTCGACCGTACGGTAATTTGGTAGTGCTATCCAAATACCGTGAAAGAGTGTTGTATCTTGGGAGACCAGCGTCCAGTAACCCGTTAGCATCGGTGCAGGGGACGTAATTGTCTTAAGGAGATTCGCTTTAAGCGTACCTCACTCCAAGTACTGTATAAGTGAATTATTTTTCTCTATACAGAGGTTATACTGATATTCAGTATATTGAGACTAACTTATACCAGTCTAATTGGTGTTTAACCAAGGAAGGTAATTGAAAGGTGGTTCTTTAATTAAGGAACGTTCTATTGAACGGAAAACCTCCCACCTAATATTAACCGACATGATCAATTAGATCGGTGATATTTCAGTGATATTGATTAGTTGTCAGATTGATCCTAGAAACTAGCAAATACAACACTACTCCTAACAATAATTTTGTTTTATTATACTTATATGCAACATTATGCTTAGGAATGTTTTTCTCAAAAAATCACGCTTAATAATGTTAAGAGTGTTCAGATTATAAGTCTAATGTCTGGAATCAAAAACTTGAGGGATAGAAATGTTACATTGCGGGCGCCAATTGCAACCTTTCTATTGTAGTTGAGGACGATTCTTTTTGTTTTGTTTCCTCCCTCTCTCTTTTGCTTGCTTGCTTGCTTGTGAGAAGTGTTGGGAATGGAGACAACCTTCAGTGCCCCCCCCCCCGGGTGGTGGTGGTTGGGGGTACATTTTCGTCATTACAACAGTAAAATTTAAATACAACGCTATGTATTTTCTTAAGGTAAGAGATTTCTGTGTGCCATCATATTTTTAGAGAGAGAATATTGTAAATTTCTTCTCAAATTTAGTAAATCGGTGTGGCTCAGGAGGACGTAGGCAAGTTGCTGAAATCCTGTGTGTTCTTTACTTTCTGCATCTTTTTATTTGTCTTATGTTTTTGTTCCTCATAGGTTCCAGATCCGTTCGATCTCAACAAGAAGATGTGCTCCTATGACCTTGTACAATCCAATTCAATGTTGAGGTGGCGTTCAACATTGCCTTCCCCATCTTTAGTACGCCATACAATCTAGCATGAATGATAGGCCGGAATAAAAAGAAGAAGTTGATTATATGGTTCCGTTAGATCAAGTTTGGCTTACTCTGTGACGGCGCCGATTAGACCTGACCTTGATTCTAGAACTGGCGGTTCTTGGTTCCTTCATATGAAGAACCAGACGAGAATAGGCCGGTTTTCGGTTTCGGTTCTGGAACCGGACAGTTCTAGTCAGGTCCGTTTTCGTTGCCTGAGCCCATGCCCTAGGCTCGTTTCTGTTGAGCAGCAATAGGTCGATCCAAAGGGTCAAAAAAATGGTTCAAGAATAGGAACCGCCAGTTCCGAGAACTAGACCGGTGAGGGCCCGATTCCGGTTCGTTTAAACCGGCGGCCTGGCCCAGGTCAGGTCCAATTCCAGTTTCCGTTCCATGGTTTCGTTTTGGTTTGCCGGTTCGAATCAAAACTGTGATCACGTCTAGCGCCGTATGAGAAATCTACGATAATCTTTAAAAAATGGGTAAATGGAAGACAACATTTTTAATAGGGATTATAAATGGGCCGGGCCTGCATAGGATGGAAAATGTTGTAACACAACTTTGCCAGTAGTCGATTACCTGGGCCAATCCCATGGCCATAATTTCCCATCTAAAGAATAGGGTTGGCTAGTCCACAGACAAACACCGGGAAACAATGTGGCCCAGCTCCTAGCAGAAGCCCACTGGATTTTTCTTCAAGAGGGCGCCGTTCTCTAAAGGAAAACCTAAAAAGAAAGCCTTGTTGGCCTATTCGTTAGCCAACTTCTTTTACCAATAATCAAAATTATGATATCTGTAAAGATTTCACTACTTTTTAGAAGATTGCGTATGATTGAACCAATTGGTTGATAACTTTTAGTTAAGAACAGAGTCTCGGGCTACTTGAAACAACAGCAAAATGATGAACTCCAGGCCCAAGCCTCCTGAAGGATTTTTGTTTCTTTGACAGTTTTTTGCTCTTCTTCTTTTCTCTGTTTTCTTTTCTTTTTCTTTTCAATTCTTTTCATGCATTTTTTTTTAATGAAAACTATCTAATTTTCTGTTAACCAATCGGATAAGATATATTTGACCCATGGTTCGCCTCATTTATTCTCTAACTAAGAAAAAAGTACTCACATTTCTATGAATTCTCACGTTATCCACTAATTAGACGCCTGGTTCATGGATTGTTGCTCACTATTAACTAGTAAAACTATAATACATGTAATTTTTATATAATTGAACCTCACTCATTTATCAGAATAACATGTAAATTGTTCTTATCATAAGTTTGAAGTTTAAATCTCACTTGCACTAAATTGCAAGACAACAGTTCATTATCTAAAAAAAATATTATTTGCACCCGTAATTAAATATTCAGGCAAGGGATAGGATCATAGGAACAATAAGAGTTCTAAATTTAAATTGAACTTGAGATGAGAACAAAAAAAAAACCCAAAAAATTCCACAAATTTCACATGGGTGCCACATGCAGCCCATCCTATCCCACCCTACACAAAGGGTCCAATACTGAGGGCCTGTTTGGGTACCGGATGAGAGAGGAAGAGAGGATTAGATAGGGGAAGAGAAAATGAACCGCTGAAGAGGTTCTTCTCCTCTTCCGCCGCCGGCGATTGGACCGGGGAAGACGAGAAGGGGGGAACCCCCCTCTCTCTCTCTCTCTCTCTCTCTCTCTCTCTTAACGCCTCGATCCTCGTGATCCTGCCTTTATCCGCTACAAATTTGTGGGGTAGAGTTTCTTCCCCTCTTCCTGACATGTCGGCGCCAGTGAGATGCCTACGTGGCGGAACAACTTCTCATCTAACGGCAAACAATCGCGGGAGAGGGGATGGCAAACAATCAGGCAGGCCCTTGCCGGGACCCTACCCTTTGCCCCGTTCTTTCTTATTAATTAATCAACTCATGATTCCTCCAAAATAGTGTTAAACTTCAACACAGAGAAAAAAATACAAGTTTGTGGCATCATCATTCATTCATTGAGGCCTGCAGCAGAACAAAAACAACCCATGCACGCACATTCCTTTTTGTGATGTTTGTGTTTGTTTCAAAGTTCTCGGCCACCTAAAAGAATGATACATGTATTGTTCTTGCCACTGATCCCATGAGAGAGTCAGCTGTCTTCAAGCTCTCCTCTGTGCACTGTACAGTGACGACGGATGCTGAAAACAGTAGTTCAAAGATATTTCATCAAAAATGAATGGGCACTTACCTAACGACCCGACAATGGCACGCTGTGGCTTCTTCACATGTAGATTCAAATAGGCCCTGCTCTTGTTGTTTGCATGTGACTACGAGAGAGGGCCTCGTCTTTTACCTGCTTGTTTGCATGAGAGAGAAGAGAGAGAGGCATGTGAGTGAGAGGGGCATGGAAATTGTTGACAGGATGGCCCATTGAGACCCAGTGTTCATGAGCTGAGGGCCTAGAACTGGACTGAGTTCATTGTGTCCGAATTTTGAAAAGGGATGAGACAATGTGGAGGCTAGCAGTATTCAAAACCTAGGTTGAGGATAACGTTTGCTGCATACGGATTGGCTAAATTATCAGAAACTATTGTTGGGAATTCTGCTTAACAAGAATCAATCTGACAACTAATCAAGATCACTGAGATATCAACAATCTAATTGGCCAGGTCGGCAAATATCAGGTGGGAGGTTTTCCGTTCAAAAGAACGTTCCTTAATTTAAGAACCACCTTTCAATTTCCTTCCTTAGTTTAAGCACCAATTAGACTGAATCCAAGTCAGTCTCGATATACTGTAAAGTATATCCCCTGTATAAAGGACTTAATCCACTTATACAGTAACACTTAGACTGAATCTAAGTCAATCTCGATATACTGTAAAGTATATCCCCTGTATAAAGGACTTAGTCCACTTATACAGTATTTGAAGTGAGGTACGCTTACAGCGAATCTCCTTAAGACAATTACGTCCCCCGCACCGGTGCTAACGGGATAATGGACGCTGGTCTCCCAAGATACAACACTTCTTCACGGTATTTGAATAGCACTATCAAATTACCGTACGGTCGAACCGTAGTTAACCAGTACCTACACAGGATTAGCAAAACAGCGGTATAACGACAAATTTCAAATGAATATTTGTCTTACTCTTTTGGAGGAACACCCACTGTTGAGGACGTAGGAAGGTTGAAGAATTTTGACAGAATCTCCTTTAGGAAGTCGCTTTGGATTCCCACTTCACTTGGAAGTCGCGGATTCCCACTTCGTTGGAAGTCGCTCTGGAAGTCGTGGATTCCCACTTCGCTGGAGCCCAGTTCATAACCGAAGTCAGAACTTTTTGAGAGAGAGAGAGAAATCTCAGATTTGGTGTGTGTTAAAATGAGAACTTGGAATGCTTTATATAGCATTCCAAAAGGGCCTTCAGGTCTGAACCCAACCAAAGGCTGCACCCTTTGGCCTGCCAACTGGTTCGCACCCTTTGGCCTGCCAACTGGTTCGCACCCTTTGGCGGATCGGTTCAGATCCTGACAGCGGAGCGGGCAGTCCAACAGGTTCGCAACCTGTTGGTGGATCGGGTCCGGTCTGGTTTGGAAGTGGATCTGGTTCGGATCATACCTTGAGACCCAATTCAAAAAGAACCAGGCCAGGTAGGGAACCCGAACTCACTCAGACCTAAACCCAAACCCAAACCCGGACCCGAGCCCGAACCCGAGCCCGGCTCCGGCTCCTGCACCGGCGCCGGCCGGCCGCCGCCAGCGGCGGCGCGCGCGCACACGCACATACGTGCATAGTTCTCTCCTTTTCGCGCGCGAAAACTCCAAGTACCCAAAGGGCACGCCCTTTGTTCTCAATTTTCTCTATATATATACCACAAACTTCCATCCCACGGCCAATGTGGGACTAAATGCTTTAAGCTACCTTTAGTCCCGTTTTGGCTTTGAATTAGGCAATCTTTGGACTTGAATATCTCATTCATTCGAAGTCGGAATTGAACATGTGAATATACCACGTTCATCACAAATGGAAGGAGAACACACTCCAACCATCATCCGGTTGATTCCATCAACGGATCTTGCCATAATTCAACTCGAAGATTCACCTTTATATTCTTCAATTCCAACAATCCCCCACAATGAATGAGAGATTCAAGGAATGACACACAAAGAGACTGACTCTATTGTGAAAGGTACTTGTGAAAAGAAACTGCATAAGGATAGGTGAACTAGGTCTTGAACCTTCCATAGCGAAAGCTTTATCGGACTTACTGGCTAATCAGTGAACTAGGTCTTGAACTGTTAGCCGTTAGTGTAAGTCAAGTCAACAAGCTTCACACAGTGACTTTCCAAATCAACTTTGGTTCTCTGTTGTGTCCGTTTTGGCCCTGGACATTCTTGGTTTCAGAGAGTATCTTTAGGGAATAACAGCCTCCATAGAGATTCCCAAAGAGCCGACCCAACTCTATACTCACATAGGTGATGGACCTATGAAGAGTAGTCTACTCTACTCCACTTGTATAGTAACAAGATATAGGCATCATTAAAAGCGTTAAGCTTATCCTTAATCCACTTGTAGAAAAGCACTTATGTGCACCTTAGGAATGGATTGGAGTCAAGCTCCCAAGTGCTTACTTGCTGAGTCAATCATAACTAGTTTTTCCTCTTGAACTTAGTCCGTGGGATCTCCAGTCGCTAAGTGAGGTTTCCATTAAGCTGACTCGGTAAGGTTAGGCTTTTAGACCCATTCCCCTCGATGCGCAGTTTATACGCTCTCCACTTAAACCTTTAGTAAGCGGATCCGCTAAATTATCCTTTGACGATACAAAGTCAATAGAGATAATTCCATTTGAGAGCAACTGCTTCACGGTATTATGTCTACGACGAATATGTCTAGACTTACCGTTAAATATCACATTTTGTGCCCTAGATATAGCTGCTTGATTGTCGCAGTGTATACATATTGCGGGCACTGGCTTTTGCCATAACGGTATATCTTCTAAGAATTGTCGAAGCCATTCTGCTTCTTCTCCAGCCTTATCTAAGGCTATGAATTCCGATTCCATAGTGGAACGGGCAATACATGTTTGCTTAGAAGATTTTCAAGATACCGCTGCTCCTGCTAGAGTAAATACGTATCCGCTAGTTGATTTTGATTCCTCAGAATCTGCAATCCAATTAGCATCACTGTATCCTTCCAGTACAGGAGGATACTTTCCATATCTCAAGGCATATTCCTTGGTATGTGATACGTAACCCAATACTCGTAGTAGAGCGGTCCAATGTAGATCACTAGGATTACTAGTATATCTACTCAACTTGCTTACAGCGTAAGCAATATCGGGTCTAGTGCAATTCATTAAATACATTAGACTTCCGATAATCTGAGAATACTCCAACTGGCGTATTCCAGTTCCTGTATTCTTATGAAGGTGGACGTGTGGGAGAAAAGGATTTGTATTCTCTTTTATCCCATGATCCTTGAATCTTTCTATCATCTTATCCACGTAGTGAGATTGAGATAGACTGATTCCATCTGGTGTTCTAGTAATTTTAATGCCTAAAATTACATCAGCAACCCCCAGATCCTTCATATCAAAACTGTTGGATAACATTCTTTTAGTGGACTTAATAATCTCAATATTAGTCCCAAGTATCAACATGTCGTCTACATAAAGACAGACAATGATACATGCATCTCCAACTGTTTTCGTGTAAACACACTTATCGCATTCATTGATAGTGAATCCATCTTTGATCATGACACTATCAAATTTCTCATGCCATTGTTTTGGAGCCTGTTTTAAACCGTATAAGGATTTTACCAATTTACACACCTTGTGTTCTTGGCCCTTGACTTTAAATCCTTCAGGTTGCTCCATATATATCTCTTCACTTAATTCACCATTTAAGAATGCAGTCTTGACATCCATTTGATGGATATCTAAGTTGTGCAATACTGCAATCGCAATCAACATCCGTATGGACGTTATTCTTGTTACTGGTGAATAAGTATCGAAGTAGTCAAGTCCTTCTATTTGTCGATAACCCTTGGCTACTAATCTAGCCTTGTACTTATCGATAGATCCATCGGGTTTTAATTTTCGTTTGAAAATCCACTTACACCCAATTGGTTTACTTCCAGGAGGCAAGTTTACCAATTCCCAAGTATGATTACTTAGTATGGATTCTATTTCGCTATTTATAGCTTCTTTCCACATTTGTGCTTCTGGGTTTGACATAGCCTCTTTAAATGTTTGAGGCTCGCTCTCAATAGCGTATGCTATGAAATCTGGACCAAAAGATTTTGAGATTCTAGATCTCTGACTTCTTCTTGGTTCAATTTTCGCATTTACAATTGGTTCCTCGGGGCTTTCGTCCCTGAACGCCATCTCGTGTGTTCTTTTCCCAGAAGTCTTATCTGCTTCCCGTTTGTACGGAAAGATATCTTCAAAAAACACAGCATCTCGAGATTCGATAATCATGTTTACATGAATATCAGGTATTTCTGATTTATGAACCAGAAACTTATAGGCACTACTATTCAAGGCATAGCCTATGAATGCGCAGTCTATAGTTTTTGCTCCCAACTTAGTCTTTTTAGGTAATGGTGCTAGCACCTTTGCAAGGCACCCCCACATTTTGAGGTAATGGTAGGAAGGTGTCCTTCCATGCCATAACTCGAATGGTATAAGACCAAGTTTCTTGTGGGGTACTCTATTTAGAATATGATTTGCAGTTAATAGAGCTTCCCCCCACAAGTTCTGCGGAGCTCCAGAACTTACGAGCATGAAATTAACCATCTCCTTCAAAGTTCTGTTCTTCCGTTCAGCAATTCCATTCTGCTGAGGAGTGTATGGTGCTGTAGTTTGATGTATTATACCAAAACTAGCACATAACTCACTAAAATCATTTGATTCATATTCTCCGCCTCTATCGGATTTTAGAATCTTGATTTTCTTGTTGAGTTGATTCTCAACTTCGGCTTTATATGTTGTAAACATATTTATTGCCTCATCCTTACTGTTCAAAAGATACACATAACAGTATCTTGTACAGTCATCGATAAAAGTAATGAAATACTTTTTACCGCCTCTAGTTGGCATAAACTTCAAGTCACATAGATCGCTATGGATTAACCCTAAAGGTTCTGTATTTCGATCTATTGAGTGAAATGAATTTTTAGCCAACTTGGCCTCAACACAAACCTCACACTTGCGAATTTCTTCCAAGTTGAGTTTAGGAATATATCCCAGATTAGACAAGTTCTTTAAAGACTTGTAATTTACATGCCCTAATCTAGCATGCCACAAATTAGGAGACTCAAGCAAATAAACAGAAGAATTTTCTTTATTTATAAGCTTCGGGTACAAATACACAGACTTTTTGTCTACCACTGCAACATTGTCTTTAAAAAGACCATCAACAAGATTCTTGTTTTGTTTGAGACGGCTGCGACATTCATTCGCCTTATGCCCCTCTTTGTTGCAGATGTAGCAAGTTCCCTTGAAGCGCATGTTCTTGCCTTCTTGGACCTTGCCTTTGTACCCCTGGGAAGTCTTCTTCCGATTTAAGCCTTTGGAAGTAGACGCTTTCCCCTTTGAGTCTTCGATCACATTTGCTTTTGCTTCGTAGGAGTTCTTACTGCTCCTTTTCTCGGACTTGCGGTTGTCCTCCTCAATACGAAGCCTCACAATGAGATCTTCCAACTTTAACTCCTTTCGCTTGTGCTTAAGGTAGTTCTTGAAATCTCTCCACGCAGGTGGGAGTTTCTCCACGATAGTAGCAACCTGAAAAGTTTCAGGTAGGATCATACCTTCGGCTTCTATCTCATGCAAGATAAGTTGGAACTCTTGCACCTGACTGATTACAGTCTTGCTGTCCACCATTTTGTACTCCAGAAATCGTCCAACGACGAACTTCTTGGTACCAGCATCCTCAGTCTTGTACTTCTTGTCAAGACTGATCCATAACTTCTTTGCCGTTGTGATAGGACTGTAGACATTGTAAATAGAGTCATCCAGTCCATTTAAAACATAATTTCGGCAAAGGAAGTCACATTGAGTCCATGCATCAGTTGCAGGCTCTGGTGGATCTTCTTCCAGGAATCTGGCCAGATGAAGAGTGGTCAAGTAGAAGAGCATCTTCTGTTGCCACCTCTTGAATTCTGTGCCATCAAATTTTCCTGGCTTCTCCGGCTTCGGGTTAGGAAGTGGAGTAGGCATCAATGCTTGTAGCATGTTTGGTGCCTTACTTGAGCTATCTTGATTAGTCTCAGACATCTTCTGTAAGTTCAAGCAGAACAGAAGTAAGAAACTTTAATTGTCTTAAGATTGTTGGGAATTCTGCTTAACAAGAATCAATCTGACAACTAATCAAGATCACTGAGATATCAACAATCTAATTGGCCAGGTCGGCAAATATCAGGTGGGAGGTTTTCCGTTCAAAAGAACGTTCCTTAATTTAAGAACCACCTTTCAATTTCCTTCCTTAGTTTAAGCACCAATTAGACTGAATCCAAGTCAGTCTCGATATACTGTAAAGTATATCCCCTGTATAAAGGACTTAATCCACTTATACAGTAACACTTAGACTGAATCTAAGTCAATCTCGATATACTGTAAAGTATATCCCCTGTATAAAGGACTTAGTCCACTTATACAGTATTTGAAGTGAGGTACGCTTACAGCGAATCTCCTTAAGACAATTACGTCCCCCGCACCGGTGCTAACGGGATAATGGACGCTGGTCTCCCAAGATACAACACTTCTTCACGGTATTTGAATAGCACTATCAAATTACCGTACGGTCGAACCGTAGTTAACCAGTACCTACACAGGATTAGCAAAACAGCGGTATAACGACAAATTTCAAATGAATATTTGTCTTACTCTTTTGGAGGAACACCCACTGTTGAGGACGTAGGAAGGTTGAAGAATTTTGACAGAATCTCCTTTAGGAAGTCGCTTTGGATTCCCACTTCACTTGGAAGTCGCGGATTCCCACTTCGTTGGAAGTCGCTCTGGAAGTCGTGGATTCCCACTTCGCTGGAGCCCAGTTCATAACCGAAGTCAGAACTTTTTGAGAGAGAGAGAGAGAAATCTCAGATTTGGTGTGTGTTAAAATGAGAACTTGGAATGCTTTATATAGCATTCCAAAAGGGGCCTTCAGGTCTGAACCCAACCAAAGGCTGCACCCTTTGGCCTGCCAACTGGTTCGCACCCTTTGGCCTGCCAACTGGTTCGCACCCTTTGGCGGATCGGTTCAGATCCTGACAGCGGAGCGGGCAGTCCAACAGGTTCGCAACCTGTTGGTGGATCGGGTCCGGTCTGGTTTGGAAGTGGATCTGGTTCGGATCATACCTTGAGACCCAATTCAAAAAGAACCAGGCCAGGTAGGGAACCGAACTCACTCAGACCTAAACCCATACCCGGACCCGGACCCGGACCCGAGCCCGGCTCCGGCACCGCCGCCAGCGGCGGCGCGCGCGCACACGCACATACGTGCATAGTTCTCTCCTTTTCGCGCGCGAAAACTCCAAGTACCCAAAGGGCACGCCCTTTGTTCTCAATTTTCTCTATATATATACCACAAACTTCCATCCCACGGCCAATGTGGGACTAAATGCTTTAAGCTACCTTTAGTCCCGTTTTGGCTTTGAATTAGGCAATCTTTGGACTTGAATATCTCATTCATTCGAAGTCGGAATTGAACATGTGAATATACCACGTTCATCACAAATGGAAGGAGAACACACTCCAACCATCATCCGGTTGATTCCATCAACGGATCTTGCCATAATTCAACTCAAAGATTCACCTTTATATTCTTCAATTCCAACAACTATCATAAAGAATATTTAAAAGATGAAAATGAAAATATCATCATTCATACATTTTTTTTTTTTAAATTTCAAAGTTTTATCATTAATAATATAGATTTCATGCAAGTGTCTAATGCTGGGTAAATGTTATGAGAATCGAATAAGGCCGAGATATAGGTTTTTTAAGGTTCTAGCTCAGATCTGGCTCAAAGCATATATCTCCAAATGTTGGTACAGGCAAAGGCTAAAATCAATTGAAATTTTACTTCCATGTACTGAAAAGAGACAAGTACATGACTAAATCCTATTCAAACTTGATTGTGCTCTATGAAAATTAGCTGATTTGCATGCAAATATCAAAGTAATGGCATGTGGATGTATTGTTTTGTTATTAAGTTATTAGTCAACTGGCTGGTATTAAATGATGATATGACACAGACCAACCTGCAACCAATCCAAACTGAGAGACATGAGATAGAGTATTTAAATAAACTGGAATCATATGTTAACTTTGTCTTCAAATTATATGATTGTTTCTTTCTTCTGATTTATGTTATTTTTGTAACTAACAAGAAGCGTCTAGAACAAGAAGTTGGAGGAGGGCAATGAGGAATGATTAGTTGTTCCAGTTGGAAGAATCAGCGAGAGGATAAAGCCTTGACCTTGTGGCATGTGATTTGTTTTGTTCCTTGGTTAGGTTAGATCTGATTCTCTTTTCTTTTACATTTTATCCCCCATGTGATCATGTACTTGTAGCTGAAACTTCTCTTTCATACTTCTCTCTAATTTGTTTTCTCATATTAACAGCAAAGAACCCGTTTGGCAATATGGTTCCCTCTATAATAATTAAATTATCATTGGTATTTCTCTTACTCCTTATTTCGGAGAAAAGAATTCATGCTTGTGTGTATCCATGCTTGTGGGCGTATGAGCGTGTGTGTGTGTGTCTATATATATATATATATATATATATATATATATATATATATATATATATATATATATATATATATATATATATATAGAGAGAGAGAGAGAGAGAAATGTATATCAGCCCGCGGGCTGAGAGTACTCTCTCAGCCTGCGGTGACGTGGCTCAATTTGTCACCTCACTGACTTGCGGCCCGCTTTTAGGGAGAAGTTAAATTACCAAATACACCTTATGAAAAGTTACTTTTTCGGTAAAAGACAGTGAATGCTACTTTATTAAATCACGAAACTAATTTGAATGCTTCTTTAATTTTTTTATCTGATTTGATATTTAATGATTTTTTAATATAGTCGCAGTACTTATGAGAACTGCTACCACGGTCGCAGTCTTTTCTAAGGACTGCTACCAAGGTCGCAGTCTTTTTCTGAGGACTGCTACCAAGGTCGCAGTGTTTTTATGAGAACTGCTACCACGGTCGCAGTCTTTTCTAAGGACTGCTACCAAGGTCGCAGTCTTTTTCTGAGGACTGCTACCAAGGTCGCAGTGTTTTTATGAGAACTGCTACCACGGTCGCAGTCTTTTCTGAGGACTGCTACCAAGGTCGCAGTCTTTTTCTGAGGACTGTTACCAAGGTCGCAGTTTTTTTTCTGAGGACTGCTACCAAGGTCGCAGTCTTTTTCTGAGGACTGCTACCAAGGTCGCAGTCTTTTTCTGAGGACTGCTACCAAGGTCGGTAAAAAGTTGTGAGGGAGGGTATTTTCGGAAATTACAATGTTGAGGTGACTGGCATTAAATTGGGCGGGATTTTACAGGATTTTGTCCGCCAAAATTATTACAGATGTGGGGCGGTGATGTTGCCACGCCCGCAGGCTGAGAAAACTCTCTCAGCCTGCAGGCTGAGGTACAGTAAGCCCATATATATATATATATATATATATATATATATATATATATATATATATAGGGGTTACTGTACCTCAGCCGACGGCAGAGAGAGTTTCTCAGCCGGCGCTGACGTGACTGAATATATGCCACATATAGGTCGCAAAAGTGTAGGCGCCAAAAAAATTTAAAAAATCCCGCCTAAAGAATCGTGAATCAAATTGACAAAAATACCCCTTTTTTACTTCTAAACTGGTATAAACTCATCCACAAACAAATTTTACCTAAATAATTTTCAGTTGAATATATCTACAGTTATAAAATTCGTAATTCTACTACATCGAAAATATAATTGAAAAAAATTTGGATCAAGATAATGTGAAATAAACAGCAGCATTGAAAAGTAAAAAAACATGTTTGAAACATAAAAAAACATGATATCCTTCAGCACTCCGACGACAGACGCTGTCTTTTTTCACATGCCTTCTGTAACAGAATTCTCACCGTTTTACAAATTCCACGATCATAATCGCAGTCATAGTATAATAAAACTTTCGAACACTGCGATTATGGTCGCAGACATAATATAATATAACTTTCAATTTTATATGACGACAGCGACACTAGTCACAGTCATAGTATAACAAAACTTTCTATCACTACGACCATGGTCGCAGACTTAATATAATATAACCTTCAATTTTATATCACGTCTGCGACCCTAGTCGCATTCCTTATTCGCATAAAAATAACAGACGAAACATGCTATCGTCCAGCACTGCGACCTCTTTCAGCACTGCGACCAAAGTCGCAATCTTTTTTCGCATGCCTTATGTAACAGATTTTTTATAATTTTACAAAGTAGATTAGCCATGCGACCCTGAGATCAGTTCGCGTATATGACATCTTATAAAATACTATATTAATTACACTGAATTAAATGAAGTAATTAATATTCTATCACCGTGATACAACAATAATCTAGAAAAAAGAGATGCACTAATATTAATCTCGGTAAAAGAAAGATGTGCACCATACGTAATCTAAAGATATAGGAAAAACATTCTATAAAAAGTTAATTTGTACTTCACATAATAAACCTCTGGACAAAAAGGAACTCTTCGGATTCTCCCGCCATAACTGCTTCAATTAAATATTTAATTTTTTTTTAACCACTTCTTCCAATACTCAACCGTCACCTATAACAATTATTATTGCTATTCATGTTCTTTCACATTATTGACCTTTATATAGTGCTTGTAATTAATACATTATCTCATATCTAAAAACTATATTTTTGCTCTTCGTTTTCAATTTGATTTCAAAAACTTTCAGAAAACAATTCATTCTTGAATCATGTCTTCCTCATCTTCTTTCTCTGAACACTCAGTTTTCAACTTCAATCATTCCCCCACCGGTCCTCTTTCTTCAGGGTATTCTAGTGAATCTGATACCAGTCTGGACTTCACTCCTTTTGACTATCTCACTACATCAAATAATATTTTAACTGATCCTCCTCTTCATGAGGATGATGAAGTTTTCATGTGGGTTAGTGAGGAGGAAATTATTCCTCTGCCACTTGACAGAGACATGCTTGATGAAAGCATGTCCTCTGATGCTGGAGGCTCGCTTTCTCGACACGGATCGGACGAAGAGCTTGATAGAGACGATCCATTCTGGGAGTTTATCGATGAACAAAAAAACCCTCAAAACAAGAAGATGATGAGGAAATAAGTGATGAACAGGAAGACGAGGAGAATGAAGACGACGAATCTGCTTATGATGGTGATGACGACGAGGATTAGGATTTCCTGATCTTCTGATATTCAACGTTATTTTGTCTTCTGTTAACAGCTTTTAATGCTCTTTTTTTGTAAGGTCTCTTTCTGACCATATTATGTTATAAATAAAATTTACTTCTATTTGTAAAATAATCTTTCATATTTTTAAAATACATATAAAGTATGTCGTATAGTTATTATTTCTGCATCTTATCTGCGATAATGGTCGCAGTACTCATATAATAATTACATATGAAACTGCGACCACGGTCGCTATCCAGTCATAAACAGTTTGATCGTTTTGCATTCAATAAAGTTATAAACAGCTGCCATGGTCGCAGTCTAAAATTAAACTATATAAACAGATAATACTGCGAACATGATCGCAATCCTCTCAAATCAGTATATTTCACTGTATATTTTACTATATATCACAAATTAGAAAACTGCGACTGTTATTCTTAAACACTGCGACAATAGTCGCAGTCCTACTTTGCATGCAATAAGTAAAAAAAATTCGTAGTTTATAGGCGGCTGAGACAACAGTTACAGTGAAGAGCAAACATATAAAACCATACGTAAATTGCGACATAGTATCAGTCCTTAGTCACCGTCATTACATTTAACTTAGGGAAAAAAATCATCCAAAAAAATGTTGTCGTGAGTACTGCGACCATAGTCGCAGTCCTTGATCGCATGCTATATGTAAAAAATAATTTAATAGTTCATAGGCGGCTCAGACAACAGTCACAGTGAAGAACAAATATATAAAATAATACGTAAACTGCGATTATACTATCATTTATTAGTCACCGTTATTACATTTAACCAAGAAAAAAAAAGTCCACGACTTGCTCTCGTTAAGCATTGCGATCATAGTCGCAGTCCTTATCCGAATTCAATATGTAAAAAAATAATAATAATTTATACATTACATGCGAAAAAAAGTAAACTGCGACTATATTAAAAATGAGTAAATTTCAAATAAGATAACAAAAAAATTAATAAAGAAGCATTCAAATTAGTTTCGTGATTACATGCGAAAAAAGTAAACTGCGACTATATTAAAAATCAGTAAATTTCAAATCAGATAACAAAAAAAATTAATAAAGAAGCATTCAAATTAGTTTCGTGATTTGATAAAAATTGGTGGCAGTTTAAAAAAAATAATAATTTATACATTACATGCGAAAAAAAGTAAACTGCGACTATATTAAAAATCAGTAAATTTCAAATCAGATAACAAAAAAATTAATAAAGAAGCATTCAAATTAGTTTCGTGATTTGATAAAAATTGGTGGCAGTTTAAAAAAATAATAATAATTTATACATTACATGCGAAAAAAAGTAAACTGCGACTATATTAAAAATCAGTAAATTTCAAATCAGATAACAAAAAAATTAATAAAAAAGCATTCAAACTAGTTTCGTGATTTGATAAAAATTGGTGGCAGTTTGGCCGCAGTTATAAAAGATAATTGTGACAATATTGACTAACGTCAGAAATATAAAAAAATAATAAATTATACAGATCTACTGTCTTTTACCGCAGGGGTATTTAGTAATTTCAACTGTTTCAATAGGCGGGGCGTCCTTTCTAGTGTGGCTAATAATGTGCCACATCGCTGCAGGGCTGAGAGGGTCTCTCAGCCGTCGGCTGATATACATTTTTCTCATATATATATATATATATATATATATATATATATATATATATATATATATATATATATTGAGAGAGAGAGAGAGAGCGAGATTCTGTCATTCTAAAAGATTTGAGGTCGAGTACTTCCCACTCAAATACAACCATACGTCATCCAAATACAAGATCCACTCTGTTGAAGTTGATCTATATTATTCCAAGTATTTATAAACCAAAATTCAAGTATTTTAAATACTTTATGCCCATCCATCAAACGGTACAAAATCGACGGCCGAAAGTAGTGAGCTTGTTAGATCTATGTCTTTAGACATACAAATTCTCGATCCGGGCATTTGGTCATGATATAAACATTTAAAAATCCCTACAAACTAATTTTTGTTAGGTTTCAAATGTTCTACACCATAAACTAACCAACTCACTATATAGGTCGTTTGTTTTCCCCTTGATGCATGGGAAAAAAGTATTAAAAATACTTGATTTCTGGTTTATAGATACTTGAAATAATATAGATTAACTTCAACGGAGTGGATCTTGTATTCTGATGACGTAGGATTGTATTTGAGTGGGAAAGACACAGCCTTGAATCCTTCCGGAACGACACAAGTCTCTCTCTCTCTCTCTCTCTCTCTCTCTCTCTATATATATATATATATTTATATATATATATATATATATATATATATATATATATATATATATATATATATATATATATATATATATATATGAGAGAAATGTAAATCAGCTGACACAGGAGGCAACTTCCTCCTATGTCGCACTCAAAAATCATATTTCTCGAATGAATTTTTAAGATCCGACCGCACATTATCATCTTCATGTTCTAAGATATACACATATAAAAAATAAAGTGATTTGAAATTCGTTTACTCATTGATCTAATCGTTCCATTTTGTTCCACTGTTAAAAAACCGTTAATGTTTGAACCCAAAGAAAATAGAGTAAATTAACTTCAAATCACTTAATTTTTTGAATGTGTATATTTTAGAACATGAAGATGATAATGTGCGGTCGGATCTTAAAAATTCATTCGGGAAATATGATTTTTGAGTGCGACATAGGAGGAAGTTGCCTCCTGTGTCAGCTGATTTACATTTCTCTATATATATATGTATGTATATATATATATGAGAAAAATGTATATCAGCCGACGGCTGAGAGACCCTCTCAGCCTGCGGTGACGTGGCACATTATTAGCCACAGTAGAAAGGACGCCCCGCCTATTGAAACAGTTTAAATTACTAAATGCCCCTGCGGTAAAAGAAAGTGGATCTGTATAGTTTATTATTTTTTTATATTTCTGACGTTAGTCAATATTGTCACAATTATCTTTTATAACTGCGGCCAAACTGCGACCAATTTCATCAAATCACGAAACTAATTTGAATGCTTCTTTATTAATTTTTTTCAATTTGAAATTTACTAATTTGAAATTTACTCATTTTTGTTTACTTTTTTCGCATGTAATGTATAAATTATTTTTTTTTTTTTACATATTGAATGCAGATAAGGACTGCGACTATGATCGCAGTACTTAACGAGAGCAAGTCGTCGACATTTTTTTTTGCTAGGTTAAATGTAATAACGGTGACTAAGAACTGATACTATAATCGCAGTTTACGTATTATTTTATATATTTGTTCTTCACTGTGACTGTTGTCTCAGCCGCCTATAAACTATTAAATTTTTTTTTACATATAGCATGCGATCAAGGACTGCGACTATGGCCGCAGTACTCACGACAGCATTTTTTGTGGATGAATTTTTTCCTAAGTTAAATGTAATAACGGTGACTAAGCACTGATACTATAGTCGCAGTTTACGTATGATTTTATATATTTTCTCTTCACTGTAACTGTTGTCTCAGCCGTCTGTAAACTACGAATTTTTTTACTTATTGCATGCGAAGTAGGACTGCGATTATGGTCGCAGTCTTTAACGGCAGCAGTCGCAGTTTTCTAATTTGTGATATACAGTGAAATATACTGATTTGAGAGGACTGCGATCATGTTCGCAGTATTATCTGTTTATATAGTTTAATTTTGGACTGCGATCATGGTAACTGTTTTTAACTTTTTTGAATGCAAAACGATCAAACTGTTTATGACTGGACAGCGACCGTGGTCGCAGTTTTATATGTAATTATTATATGAGTACTGCGACCATTATCGCAGATAAGATGCAGAAATAATAACTATACGGTATACTTTATATGTATTTTAAAAATATAAAAGATTATTTTACAGATAGAAGTAAATTTTATTTATAACATAATATGGTCAGAAAGAGACCTTACAAAAAAAGAGCATTAAAAAGCTCTTAAAAGAAGACAAAATAACGTTGAATATCAGAAGATCAGGAAATCCTAATCCTCGTCGTCATCACCATCATAAGCAGATTCGTCGTCTTTATTCTCCTCGTCTTCCTGTTCATCACTTATTTCCTCATCATCTTCCTCTTTTTGAGGGTTTTTTGTTCATCGATAAACTCCCAGAATGGATCGTCTCTATCAAGCTCTTCGTCCGATCCGTGTCGAGAAAGCGAGCCTCCAGCATCAGAGGACATGCTTTCATCAAGCATGTCTCTGTCAAGTGGCAGAGGAATAATTTCCTCCTCACTAAGCCCCATGAAAACTTCATCATCCTCATGAAGAAGATGATCAGTTAAAATATTATTTGATGTAGTGAGATAGTCAAAAGGAGTGAAGTCCAGACTGGTATCAGATTCACTAGAATACCCTGAAGAAAGAGGACGGTGGGTGAATGATTGAAGTTGAAATCTGAGTGTTCAGAGGAAGAAGATGGGGAAGACATGATTCAAGAATGAATTGTTTTTCTGGAAGTTTTTTAAATCTAATTGAAAAGGAAGAGCAAAAATATAGTTTTTAGATATGAGATAATGTATTAGTTACAAGCACTATATAAAGGTCAATAATGTGAAAGAACATGAATAGTAATAATAATTGTTATAGGTGACGGTTGAGTATTGGAAGAAGTGGTAAAAAAATTAAATATTTAATTGAAGAGTTATGGCGGGAGAATCCGAAGAGTTCCTTTTTTCCAGAGGTTTACTACGTGAAATACAAATTAACTTTTTATAGAATGTTTTTCCTATATCTTTAGATTACGTATGGTGCACATCTTTCCTTTATCGAGATTAATATTAGTGCATCTCTTTTTTCGAGACTGTTGTTGTATCACGGTAGATAGAATATTAATTACTTCATTTAATTCAGTGTAATTAATATTTTACTTCATTTAATTCAGTGTAATTAATATAGTATTTTATAAGATGTGATATACGCGAACTGATCTCAGTGTCGCATGGCTAATCTACTTTATAAAATCATCAAAAATCTGTTACATAAGGCATGCGAAAAAAGATTGCGACTTTGGTCGCAGTGCTGAACGAGGTCGCAGTGCTGAACGATAGCATGTTTCGTCTGTTATTTTTATGCGCATAAGGAATGCGACTAGGGTCACAGACGTGATATAAAAAAAGAATGTGACTAGGGTTTGTTATACTATGACTGCGACTAGTATCGCAGTCGTCATATAAAATTGAAAGTTATATTGTATTAAGTTTGCGACCATGATCGCAATGTTCGAAAGTTTTATTATACTATGACTGCGATTATGATCGCAGACTTTATAAAATGGTCAGAATTATGTTACATAAGGCATGTGAAAAAAGACAGCGTCTGTCGTCGGAGTGCTGAACGATATCATGTTTCGTCTGTTATGATTTTTTGTGTTTAAGGAATGTGAAATAATTAACCATTGTATTTCATTAATTTTTTACACTGTACATTTGTAATAGAAAAATCAATATACGGTTGCCCCACATTAAATTTCATTTTTCTATTTATTTTAGTTTCTTTTATTAAACCTATATGAGTTGAAAATAACACGAAATAAAATAATATAAAATTTTAAATAAAAAACAATAGTTTTTTTATGTTTCAAACATGTTTTTTACTTTTCAATGATGTTGTTTATTTCACATTATCTTGATCCAAATTTTTTCTATTTTATTTTCGATGTAGTAGAATTAGGAATTTTATAACTGTAGATATATTCAGCTGAAAATTCTTTAGGTAAATTTTGTTTGTGGATGAGTTTATGCTAGTTTTGAAGTAAAAAGGGGGTATTTTTGTCAATTTGATTCACGATTGTTTAGGCGGGATTTTTTGATTTTTTTGACGCCTACACTTTGCGGCCGATATGTGGCATATATTCAGCCACGTCACCGCCGGTTGAGAAACTCTCTCAGTCGTCGGCTGAGGTACAGTAACCTATATATATATATATATATATATATATATATATATATATATATATATATATAATATTATATATATATATATATATATATATATATGAATATATATGAAATATTCGAGTGAGAACCGATTCTCACCGGAGATTCGTGCGAACTCCACGATAAGCTACCCCATGGATAGTCCGAACCGTTCATCTTGATTTACATACTCTAATTAGGCTACTAATGAAAAATTATGTAATTCCAAGCTTTTTTACCTATGTATCAAATGACATCTTTATTCTACAGATAATATAAAAAAATTTATAACCGCTTAATGCATGAGTAAAATGACTCGAAATTGCGTGATTTTTTTGTAGCCTAATTAGAGTATGTAGATCAAGATGAACGATTCGAATCATCCATATGGTGGCCGGTCGTGGAGTTCGCACGAAGCTCCAGTGAGATCCGGTTCTCACAGGAACAATTTCACACACTCACATACATATATACATATATAGATAGACTTGTGTAGTTCCAGAAGGATTCAAGCCCGAATCCTTCCCACTCAAATATAACCATACATCATGTGAATACAAGATCCATTCCGTTGAAATTGATCTATATTATTTCAAGTATCTATAAATCAAAAATCAAGTATTTTAAATACTTTTTACCCATGCATCAAGTAGGAGAAACACGGACGGCTTAAATAGTGAGTTGATTAGTTTAACGGTGTAGAACATTTGAAACCTAACAAAAGTTGATTAGTAGGGGTTTTTAAATATATAGATCATGATCAATTAGCTGGATCAAGAATTTGTGTGATTAAAGATATAGATCTAACCAACTCACTACTTTCGGCCGTCCATTTGCGCCGGTTGATGGATAGGCAAAAAGTATATAAAATACTTGATTTTTGGTTTATAGATACTTGAAATAATATAGATCAGCTTCAACAGAGTGGATCTTGTATTCAAATGTCGGAGAGTTGTATTTGAGTGGAAAGTGTAATACTCTGATTCCAGAATACGTATCATTTTATGGTTTTCGACGTTTTGATCGTACATGTGTCATTTCATGTGTGTATTTTCTTCCATTTGACCTGAAATTTTTACACGAGACTCTGCACTGGCGCTAAATTCTACCCTAAAAATTTCACGATTTTTCTTTTCAAATAATTATTTAACTAAATATTTTCTCTCTCCTTCTATTTTTTTCCTTTTATTTCTTCTATAAATCCATTTATTTTCAATTTTCTTCATTTTTATTTTTATATTATTTTCTTATGGGATATTTGCACATAACCCCCTAACAAATCGATATTTATATTTACATTCTCTCTTTTTCTTTTTCCTTTTCCTTTTCCTTTTCCTTTCCTTTCTTTTCTCCATTTTTCTAGAACTTTCCTTTCTTCAAGAAGCCAAGGCTTTGGCTTCTATTGCAAGCCTCCCTCTCTCTCTTAAACAACTTCAAAGGAGTGGATCTTATATTCGAATGTCAGATGTTGGTATTTTAGTGGGAAGTATTCGGGCTCGAATCTTTTCGGAATGACACAAGTGTTGGCCCAAGGTTACAATCACCCGGTTTTAGAGTTTTGATGATTACAAAACATATATAGTTATTTGTACTAATCATGTTTAAGTGTTTAAGATTGTTTCAGGGTTCTAAAGATTCAACATGTTTTTTTTCCCTAAAGAAAGGTGGTGATTGACTCAAGTTGACTCAATTCGGGATCAAGAATTCAAGTTATTCAACGATGCATATGGAAAAGCCCAAATTGAAGATCTTGTAGTCACCTAGAACCATTGTAAGAATTAGTATGTTAAAAAGTAAGGATATGATAATTATGCTCAAGAAAACACACACATACAAAAATACACTTTTCAAAATACAAGTTTTTGGTTAGTTGGTTTTGGTGCATGTTTGATTAATATACACGTTTCAAAATATTTCAAATTTTATATCTAGTTTAAAACATGTTTTTCATCTCCTATAGCGTGCTACTTAAACCTCAAATTATTTTAAAATATTTTAAAAATTATTCAAAGTTTAAAAATCTCTTCAAAAACTGTTTCAGGCCTTTACGGTCGACCAGACCAGTCGACCGGCACTATTTCAGGCCAGATCGCTCGACCGTCCGGTCGACCGGGCCTTATGGCCATGTGCGTGCACGTCTGTTCACGTCTGCCGGTCGACCGGGCCAGTCGACCGACAGACCCTGCGGTCGACCGACCGGTCGCCCGACTGCAAGACCCTAACTCTCAGGTTTTGTCGGTCGATCGGCCCGGTCGACCGACAGTTCATTTTTATGTTTTGATAATAGTCGACGGTCGACCTGGCGGTCGACAACAGCTCTTTTGGCAATGTGGCTTGCTGGTCGACCGGCCGGTCGACCGGCAGCTGTCCAGAAACCCAACAGCTATATTTTAGAATCTGTTTCATTTTTTAATGATTCCAATGGCTATTTCTGGTTTCCTAGTGGCTAAACTCACCCTAATGACCTAATATCAATTATGAATGGTATTTATCCATTCCCTATAAATAGAGGTCATTGGTCTTTTGTTTTCACAAGAAATATATCCAAGTTTCAAGTTTTTTAAAAGAGAAGAAAAGTTTACTTGCTTTCATTTTCAAAGTTCTTTCACTTGCAAATGTTTTCAGTTGGTTGTCTTTTACTCCTTTTCAACTGAAATTTTTCTCTCGCTTTACTTCTTAAGTCAAAAATCATACTCCACTCTATAAGAAGGTGTAAGAGAGATTTTGTGGTCTTTTGATCACCAAGTGACTTGTATTCCATTGTGTTGAGATCCCTCTTGTGTAGAGGTTGGATTTGTTGGAGTTGGGTACTCCGGTCTTGTGTAGACCATTTGTAATCTCCTTAGATTTAAAGGTTCCTGTATGAAAATTTCCTTTGTGGATTTAGTGGGAATCCTTCATAGTGGTGAAGGCGGGGACGTAAAGCAGTGGCTCGAACCTCGAAACAAATTACTTGTGTTTGCGATTAGTTTCCTTTTTGCTCTCTATTGCTTTACATTCCTAACTTGTGATACCACTTGCTTGTCTTCATTATTGCACTCATTTCATTTACTTGCATTTTCGGTCTTTACACATTTCAACAGAAAAGCAATTACGCACCTCAACTCATAATCTAGGAGAATTAAAGAGAAGAAGTTCTAGAGCCCTTCATGGGGAATTCGGCTTCAATTTCTTGTTTTGAGTGACCGCTTGCATCATTTATACCTACTTGTTTAAAAAGAGCATTAGATTAGCATTAACACCTATTCACCCCCTCTCTTGGTGTTTTTCAATTGGTATCAGAGTTTTGGTCTCTAGGTTCTTGGCTTAACATCCTTAGAGAGATCATATATTACTAATCACTCTATTCATATTTCATCCTCATACACTTTAGTAAAAATGGCCGAAGGTATTAAGACCTCACCCAAGTTTGATGGCCTTAACTTTCCCATATGGAAGGTTAAGATGACCGTGTTTTTTGCAATCCTTAGGAAGCCGGGTTGCAAAGGCGGTGACCAAATCATTTAGCGCACCCCTTCGTGATGAGGACACTTGGTCCGACATTGTCACGAAAGAGTTTGACGCTAATGCTAGGGCACACTATGCCTTTCTTCAAGCTCTTAATGAAGATGACATTGCTAAAGTCATTCACTGCAAATCTGCGTATGAGATTTGGACTCACCTTCTAGTCACTCATGAGGGAACTTCACAAGTAAAGAGGGCCAAAATTTACCTTCTTTATTCCCAATATGAAAACTTTTCCATGCAAGAAAATGAAACCATAGATGATATGGTTACAAAATTTACAAAGATTACTAACGGTCTTTCTTCTTTAGGTGACGGCATTGACAACGACCAAAAAGTGAGGAAGATCATCCGTGCACTCCCTCCATCTTGGGAAGTCAAAGCTACAACTTTGAAGGAGCTCAACGACAAGGAGGAAATGGAGCTCATCGGTCTCATTGGGAACGAAAAGCAAGAAAAGAGATGGCTCCTCCAAAGAAGAAAGCAATAGCTTTCAAAAGCTCTTCCACCTACTCCGACGAAGATGATAAAGAAGAGGATGATGAAGATCTTTCTCTTCTTGTGAAGAACATTCGGAGAATGTACAATAAGGCTAAATTCCAAAATAGAAGGAGATGATAAGGTAAAGAAGAGAAGAAAATCATTTACTTCAATTGCCGGAAGTCGGGACACATAGTTGCGGAGTATCCAGAAAACAAGGGCAAACCCTCCACCTCCAAGAAGCCATATAAGAAGAAAGATTTAAAGGCTACTTGGGATTCGGAGAGTGAATCCGACGAGAAAATCGACACCGCCCACATGTGCTTCATGACAAATGAAAGCACAAGTAAGGTAACTCCCGAAACATCTATTGAAGAATGTGAATTATCTATAGATGAACTAGGAGAAGCTTTTGAAGAACTATCTCAAAATTATGATTTTCTCAAAAAGAAATATTTAAAAATGAAAAAGGAAAATGAATCACTTAACCACAAAATTTTCACTCTCACAAAAGAAAAGGATGAATTATTTTCAACTCTTACTTCCACTCAAAAGGATTTTGATGATTATAAAATTTCTTGCAAAGGTAAATTTCTACTAGTTGATAAAGATGAGATTTCATGTTAAAGAAGAAAATTGACTCATTAGGAAAAGTTTTAAAGAAATGTGAATTTGATAAATCTTGACTAGAGGCTATGTTTCCTAAGAAACATATCCCAAAGAAACAATCACATGCTACACACATCCATGTTCATAAATCACAACCTTCACACTCACATCATGTTAAACACCCAAAACATATCCACACCCCACACACTCATCATGCATTCATGTATGGTAAATTTTATGCATGCACATATTGTGGTCGAAAGGGTCATTTGGTTAAATTTTGCTATGATAGGATAAATGCATCACATAATCATGTTTGGGTTCGTAATGCTAACATTCAAGGACCCAAGAAAATTTGGGTACCAAAGTCAACAAATTTATTACATGATGTAGGTACACTCCAAAGCTCAAAGATGTAGGGAGCGGTGGTATTTTGATAGTGGTTACTCAAGGCACATGACTTAGGATATCAACAACTTGGCAACCCTATCAAGATACCATGAAGGTGGCACCGTCACCTTCGGAGATGACGCCAAAGGAGAAATCATCGGTATAGGTAACATTAAACTTGGTACATCTCCTATAATAGAAAATGTTATTTTAGTTGATGGCCTCAAGCATAATCTCTTGAGTGTTAGTCAACTTTGTGATAAAGGTTTTAATGTGATTTTTGATGACTTAACTTGTAATGTATTTGATAGACAAACTAATCATGTATATTTTTTGGATTCCGTGAAAACAGTGTATACATGATTGATATGTCTAATATGCAATGCAATGAAACTTGTTTGAATGCCTTCAATGATGACTCTTGGTTATGGCATAGGAGATTAGGTCATATTTCTTTTGACCATCTATCTAGATTAAACAACAAGGAAATAGTGAAAGGTATTCCTTACTTGAAATTTGAAAAGGACCGCATTTGCGATGCGTGCCAACTTGGGAAACAAACCAAGTCCTCTTTCAAATCCATCAAGGATATCATGACATCACGACCTTTGGAGTTGATCCATATGGATTTGTTTGGTTCTACTAAAATCAAAATTCTAAGTAGGAATCGTTTTACTTTCGTTTTAGTTGATGACTTTTCTCATTTTACTTGGGTTTTCTTTTTAGAATATAAAAATCAAGCCTTTTCATATTTTTAAACTTTTCAGAAAAGAGTTGAAAAGGAAAAATATTCTTCTATTTTAAGAATAAGAAGTGATAGAGGTGGTGAATTCAAAAACCAACCCTTTACCATTTTTTACGAAGAACATGGAATTAAGCATGAACTATCTTGTCCTAGAACTCCACAACAAAATAGAGTTGTTGAGAGGAAAAATCGAACATTACAAGAAATGGCTAGGACAATGATAAATGAGTACGGTCTCCCTCAATACCTATGGGCTGAGGCCGTAAACACATCATGTTACATATCAAATAGGGTTTTCTTATGCAAAAATACTTCTAAAACATCTTTTGAAATTTACTATTTAAGAAAACCAAATGTTTCATACTTTAAGTTTTTGGTTGTAAATGTTTTATTTTAAATACTAAAGATAATTTAGGTAAATTTGATGTAAAATCATATGGAGCTATTTTTATTGGTTACTCTAGCACTAGTAAAGCTTATAGAGTCTTCAATAAATCATTTTTGACTATTGAAGAATCTATACATGTAAAGTTTGAGGAATCTAATATTTTTATTGAGAATGTTGTAAAAATAGATTTCTTAGGTGAAGACATGGAGAGGATTACATTGAAGGACTCACCTACTCTAGAAGACAAGCCAAAGGTTGATGGGGAAAGTGAAGTTCAAGAAGTTAAAGTGGAGCCAACACAACCACTTTCAAAGGATTGGAGATTCACTCCACATCATCCCAAGGATCTTATTATAGGTGAAGTATCAAAAGGAGTAACTACTCGTTCTAAACTTCATGATCTTTGTGGGCATTATGCATTTATTCTCATTTTGAATCAAAGAACATCCTCGAAGCCGAGGGCGACTCATATTGGTTGCTTGCCATGTAAGAGGAGCTCAATCAATTCGAGCGCAACAATGTTTGGCATCTTGTTCCTAGACCCCATGATAGACCAACAATTGGTACTAAATGAATTTTTAGGAACAAGTTGGATCAGTCGGACAATGTTGTTAGGAATAAAGGTAGGTTAGTGACCCAAGATTACACTCAAGTCGAAGGTATCGATTTTGAGGAAACTTTTGCACCCGTAGTACGGCTTGAAGCCATACGAATAACACTTGCATTTGTTTCATATAAATATTTTAAACTTTTCAAATGGATGTAAAAAGTGCTTTCTTAAATGGATTATTGAAGAGGAAGTGTATGTTGAACAACCCCCAGGGTTTGTTGATCCTAGACATCCGGATTTTGTTTTCAAACTAGACAAAGCTCTTTATGGTTTAAAACAAGCCCCTAGGGCTTGGTATGAAAGACTTTCTTCATTTCTTATTTCAAATAGTTTTGCTAAAGGAACAATAGATACTATTTTGTTTACCAAACATGTTAAAGATGATATACTTATAGTTCAACTATATGTTGATGATATTATATTTGGTTCTACTAATGAAACACTTTGCAAAGATTTTGAATCATGCATGAAGGAGGAATTTGAGATGTCTATGATGGGCGAGCTTAACTACTTCCTTGGTCTCCAAATCAAGCAAAGGAAGGATGGGATTTTTATCAATCAAGCCAAGTACACGAAGGAACTTATCAAGAAATTTAGACTTGAAGGAGCTAAGACAATAAAAACTCTCATGGCTACCACAACAAACCTTGACAAGGATGAACAAGGTATAAATGTAGACATTAAACTCTATCGTAGCATGATTGGTAGTTTGTTATATTTAACGGCTAGTAGGCCGGACATTATGTTTAGTGTGTGTTTTTGTGCTCGATTTCAATTGTGTCCTAAAGAGTCTCATTTGATTGCGGTAAAACGCATTATTAGATACCTTAAGGGCACCATTGAAATGGGTTTGTGGTATCCGAAGACCGGACAATTCTCCATGACGAGCTTTTTGGATGCCGACTATGCGGGTTGTAGAGTGGATAGGAAGAGTACTAGTGGAACATGTCAGTTTCTAAGAAATTGTCTTGTTTCATGGTCTTCCAAGAAGCAAAATTTTGTAGCCCTTTCAACCGTCGAGGCGAAGTATGTTGCGGCCGGGGCTTGTTGTGCACAAGTCTTTTGGATGAAACATACTCTTCTTGACTATGATTTGCATTATGACCATATTAAAATATTTTGTGATAATACTAGTACTATTCATATGACTAAAAATACAAATCAATATAGTAAAACAAAGCACATTGACATGCGATATCACTTTCTTAGAGATCATTATGAGAAAGGTGATATTGAAATTGATAATGTTTCTACCGATTTTCAACTTGCCGATATTTTTAACAATCCACTAGATTATAATCGATTTTCCTTTATTTGTGGTGAATTAAATGTTTGTGTTATGAACTCATAAAATTTTCACATACTCTTCAACAATGTTTATTGACTTTGCCCCTTTTTGAGCATGACAAAAAGGGGGAGAAATACTCTTGAGTTATTATTTATTTACCTTTTTCTTTATCATGCCATTTTTTATATAGCATGATTTGAGGGGGAGCTTTCAAGCTCCTTTTCCATTTGTTTGTTATATTTATTTTTTTTCTCATGCCATTTTTAGTTCTATTTGTAAAGTTCATATATAGCATGTTTTGAAGGGGAGCTTTCAAGCTCCTTTTCATTTTATTTGTTAAATAACTCATATGTTTTGTCATCATCAAAAGGGGGGAGATTGTTGGCCCAAGGTTACAATATCCTGGTTTTAGAGTTTTGATGATTACAAAACATATATAGTTATTTGTACTAATCATGTTTAAGTGTTTAAAATTGTTTCAGGGTTCTAAGGATTCAACATGTTTTCTTCCCTAAAGGAAGGTGGTGATTGACTCAAGTTGACTCAATTCGGGATCAAGAATTCAAGTTATTCAACGATGCATATGGAAAAACCCAAATTGAAGATCTTGTAGTCACGTAGAACCATTGTAAGAATTAGTATGTTAAAGAGTAAGGATATGATAATTGTGCTCAAGAAAACACACACACAAAAAAATACACTTTTCAAAATACACGTTTTTGGTTAGTTAGTTTTGGTGCATGTTTGATTAATATACATGTTTTTAAAATATCTCAAATTTTTGTATCTAGTTTAAAACATGTTTTTCATCTCCTATAGCATGCTACTTAAACCTCAAGCCATTTAAAAATATTTTAAAAATTATTCAAAGTTCAAAAATCTCTTCAAAGACTGTTTCAGGCCTTTACGGTCGACCGGACCGGTCGACCGTCACTATTTCAGGCCAGATCGGTCGACCGTCCGGTCGACCGGGCCTTATAGCCATGTGCGTGCACGTCTGTGCATGTCTGCCGGTCAACCGGGCCAGTCGACCGACAGACCCTGCGGTCGACCGACCGGTCGCCCGACTGCAAGACCCTAACTCTCGGGTTTTGCCGGTCGACCGGCCCGATCGACCGACAGTTCATTTTTATGTTCTGATAATAGTCGGCGGTCGATCGGAGCCAACGGCTCTTTTGGCAATGTGGCTTGCCGGTCGACCGGCCGGTCGACCGGCAGCTGTCCAGAAAGCCCAACGGCTGTATTTTGGAATCTGTTTCATTTTTAATGATTCCAACGGCTATTTTTGGTTTCATAGTGGCTAAACTCACCCCTAATGACCTAGTATCAATTATGAATGGTATTTATCCATTCCCTATAAATAGAGGTCATTGGTCTTTTATTTTTCACAAGAAATATATCTAAGTTTCAA
Source organism: Agave tequilana (assembly GCA_038442645.1). Classification (NCBI taxonomy): domain Eukaryota; kingdom Viridiplantae; phylum Streptophyta; class Magnoliopsida; order Asparagales; family Asparagaceae; genus Agave; species Agave tequilana. The sequence continues at coordinate 102,855 of JAVJIF010003982.1, read as the reverse complement.
GTTTTTCAAAAGAGAAGAAAAGTTTACTTGCTTTCATTTTCAAAGTTCTTTCAATTGCAGAAGTTTTCAGTTGGTTTCCAAGTCTTTTACTCCTTTTCAACTGAAATTTTTCTCTCACTTTACTTCTTGAGCCAAAAATTATACTCCACTCTATAAGAAGGTGTAAGAGAGAGTTTGTGGTCTTTTGTTCACCAAGTAACTTATATTCTATTGTGTTGAGATCCCTCTTGTGTAGAGGTTGGATTTGTGAGAGTTGGGTACTCCGGTCTTGTGTAGACCATTTGTAATCCCCTTGGGTGTAAAGGTTCCTGTATGAAAATTCTCTTTGTGGATTTAGTGGAAATCCTTCATAGTGGTGAAGGCGGGGACGTAGAGCAGTGGCTCGAACCTCAAAACAAATTACTTGTGTTTGCGATTGGTTTCCTTTTTACTCTCTATTGCTTTACATTCCTAACTTGTGATACCACTTGCTTGTCTTTATTATTGCACTCATTTCATTTACTTGCATTTTTGGCCTTTACTCATTTCAACAAGAAAGCAATTACGCACCTCAACTCATAATCTAGAGGAATTAAAGAGGAGAAGTTCTAGAGCCCTTCACGGGGAATTCGGCTTTAATTTCTTATTTTAAGTGACCGCTTGCATCATTCATACTTACTTGTTTAAAAAGAGCGTTAGATTAGCATTAACACCTATTCATGCCCCCTCTAGGTGTTTTTCAACAAGTCTCTCTCTCTCTCTCTCTCTCTCTCTCTCTCTCTCTATATATATATATATATATATATATATATATATATATAGAGAGAGAGAGAGAGAGAGAAAAATGTATATCAGCCCGCGGGCTGAGAGTACTCTCTCAGCCTGCGGTGACGTGGCTCGATTTGTCACCTCACTGACTTGCGGCCCGCTTTTAGGAAGAAGTTAAATTACCAAATACCCCTTATGATAACTTTTCCTTATTGTTTATTATTATTTTTCCCCCCTTTTATTTTGCCGCTCTTTATAGGATAGAAATTACTTTTCGCCTAATTTCTTTACCTGTTTTTTGAAAGATCTAGTTTCTCCTTTTCAGGCTGGGATAAAATTTTTTTTGAAAATATAAAATCTTTTCAGATCAATCTTTTCAGCCTGCGATAAAATTCTACTTTATAGTTTATTTTTTTTATATATAATGTAGTCAGAGTTTTTGGTCGCATTGTACATTTAAACTGCGACCTTAGTCAAAGTCTTTGGTCGCAGTGTACATGGTGAAATGCGACCAAGGTCGCAGTGTTGTTATTGATAAAGATGGCCAGCAACTGCAATCTAGGGTTGCATTACATGGACTGCGACTTTGGTCGCAGTACGTTAAGTAATTAATTTTTTTGAATATAATGTAGTCAGAGTCTTTGGTCGCATTGTACATTTAAACTGCGACCTTAGCCAAAGTCTTTTGTCGCAGTGTACATGGTTAAATGCGACCAAGGTCGCAGTGTTGTTATTGATAAAGATGGCCAGCAACTGCAATCTAGGGTTGCATTACGTGGACTGCGACTTTGGTCGCGGTACGTTAAGTAAGTGTTGTTTTATTAAGTGTTGTTTTTTGGATTAAGTCATTTTTTGAATCTAAATGAAAATGAAAAGTTGTCTGTTGTGTGATGCGACTTGGAGTCAGTCCGTGAGACGCGACCTGTCATAAAGATTTTATGAGATCTTTTAACGTCAAGTCTATGTTGACGAACCCCGCACCATTCGTTGTTTTCCGAAGCAGTTGTCTACGCGTCGGTTCTTCATTGGGTTTAGGCGTTAATGTCTTTTAATGCCAAACCGGCGCTGGCGGTTGGAGACCATTAATGCCGACGATTCTGATTAATGAACCATTAATTATGGTTATTATGGGCTGCCTATAAATAGGGCTCACCCTCTCCCTTTAACAGTTCATAATTAGACTGTTTTCTTTCGAGAGCAATTGCTCTGAGAATTTCCGTCTTCTTCAGAGTCTTTAACAGGGGCCTGCCTCCATGGATGAAGATGACCCTATTGACGAACTTGATCGATGTTCGTCCACAAGGGGAGAAGTCATAGACCTCATCGTCCACAAGGGAAGAAGTCATGGTCCTCGTCGTTCACAAGGGAAGAAGTCATGATCCTTGACGAGGACTTAATCCTCACCGAGATCTGCTCTGACTTGATGCACCAGTCAAGCTTGCTGGTAACGGATGGTCAGAGTGGGTATGGCGGCGGGGGATGTGGTGGATATAGTGGTGGGTAGCATACCTTGTGAGGTCTCACTCTCCCTCTCTTACCCCAGAAGTCACATCGAGGAAACTCCATGCTCACTGGATAACCTTCTGGTGAAGAGATGTTCATAAACGAAAGATTCTGCTGCCACCAGACCTCCAGGAGAAGATTGCTCTTAGTAGTCAACGAGGGCTCTTCTTGGCTCTTTTGATGTTTTGTCTTCTTGGCTACTTTGATGTTTAGTCTTCTTTGTAACACTCAATCTTATTGATTCTGCTGCCACCAGACCTCAAGAAGAAGATTGCTCTTAGTCAACAAGGGATTTTTTTATGTTTAGTCTTCTTGGCTACTTTGATGTTTAGTCTTCTTTGTAACACTCAATCTTATTGATTCTGCTGCCACCAGACCTCAAGAAGAAGATTGGTCTTAGTCAACAAGGGATTTTTTTGATGTTTAGTCTTCTTTTGTACTGCTGTATTTGTAACACTCAATCTTATTGTATAAGAGATCGTTTTGTATCATTTACACATGCCTGGAGATAAATGCCTGGACATAAATAAAAAGCATATTTGTTTTTTTTAATAAACTACGAACTTTTTCGCAGCCATGCATTGCAAACAAAACAACTATGACCATAGATGACACTGCGACCAAGGTCGCATAAGATACATTGCAAACAGTAACTACTTCGACCAGGGTCGACGCTGTGACCAAAGTCTGCGACTAAGCAACTGCTGCGGTGACGTGTCACCTCGTCGCAGTGTTGTTATTGATTAAGACTAAAGACCAGCAATAGCGACCAAGATTGCAGATTATTTTTTTAAGACTGCGGCCATCAACTGCGACCAATGTCGCAGTGTTGTTGTTGATTATTTATAAAGACCACCAACTGCGACCAAGGTGTGATGTTGTTGATTAAGAGTAAAGACCAGCAACTGCGACCAAGGTCGCTGTGTCGCAGTTTATTTTATTAAGACTACGGTCGTTTATTTTATTAAGACTACGGTCAGAAACTGCGACCAAGGTAGCAGTGTTGTTGTTGATTAAGACTAAAGTCCAGCAACTGCGACCAAGGTCGCAGTGTATTTATTAAGTCTGCGTCCAGCAACTGCAACCAATGTCGCAACCTTTCATTTTAAAAATTTATAAGGGTGAAGTAATATAATTATTAACTGCGACCAAGGTCGCAGTATATTCGTTTAGCGTAAAATATTTAAAATGAAGGTTTGTAACAATTGTACAGCATTTTCAACCAAGACATAGTAGTAAAAAATGTAATTCACACAATTAACTTTAGAAAACAGATTTATATATATTTAAAAAAAAACAAAATACAATTTTTTTAAACTTCTAATCCTCGTCATCACCATCGTAATGAGAATATTTTTTTAAACTTCTAATCCTCTTCATCACTATCGTAATGAGAAAGAAGTTTGCGACTTTAGTCGCAGTACTGAAGGAGGTCGCATTGCTATACGATAGCATGTTTCCTCCGGTATTCTTTATTCTGTATTAAGTATGCGACCATGGAATATTTTTTTACTTTTCAATGCTAGAAGTCGCTGTCATCATATAAAAGGGGTATTTTTGTCAATTTGTTTCACGATTGTTTAGGCGGGGTTTTTTTGATTTTTTTGGCGCCCACACTCTGCGACCGATGTGTGGCATATATTCAGCCACGTCCCGCAGGCTGAGAAACTCTCTCAGCCCGCAGGCTGAGGTACAGTAAGCCCATATATATATATATATATATATTATATATATATATATATTATATATATATATATATATATATATATATATATATATATATATATATAGAGAGAGAGAGAGAGAGAGAGAGAGAGACATGAGTCATTTCAGAAGGTTTCGAGGATGAATCCTTCTCACTCTAATACAACCCTGCGACATTCAAATGTAAGATTCATTCCGTTAAAGTTGATCTACATTATTTCAAGTAACTAAAAATTAAAATCAAGTATTTTGAATACTTTTTGTCCATCCATCAAGTAGGCGCAAAATGAACGACCGAAATAGTGAGTTGGTTAGTTTTAACGGTTAGAATATTCAAAATCTAACAAAAATTGATATCTAAGGCTTTTTAAGTGTTTAGATCATGATAAATGATCGGATCGAAAATTTGTATGTCTAAAGACATAGATCTAAGCAATATACTATTTTTGACCGTTCATTTTGCGCCTACTTGATGAATGGATAAAAAGTATTTAAAATATATGATTTTTAGTTTTTAATTACTTAAAATAATGTAGATCAACTTCAACATAATGGATCTTACATTCAGATATCGTAGGATTGTATTTGAGTGAGAAAGATTCGACCTCGAATCCTTCCATAATGACACAAGTCTATCTTTATATATATTTTTGAAAGGTATGTATACACACATATATACACTTGTGTCATTTCAGAAAGATTCAATCTGAATCCATCCCACTTAAATACAACCCTACGACATCTGAATGCAAGGTTCATTCTGTTGAAGTTGATCTATATTATTTCAAGTTGCTAAAAAATCATGTATTTTAAATACTCTTTTTCCATCAATAAAGTAGGTGCAAAATGGACGACCAAAATATATATAGACTTATGTCATTTCAGAAGGATTCGATACTGAATCTTTCCCACTCAAATACAACCTTACGACATCCAAATGTAAGATCCACTCCGTTGAAGTTGATCTATATTATTTCAAGTAACTAAAAATTAAAAATCATATATTTTGAATAATTTTTGTCCATCCATCAAGTAGGCGCAAAATAGACGACCGAAATAATAAGTTGGTTAGTTTAACAGTATATAATATTTGAAACCTAACAAAAATTGGTGTTTAGGGTTTTTTAAATGTATAGATCATGATCAAGTGGTCGGATAAAGAATTTGTATGTCTAAAAACATAGATCTAAGTAATGTGTTATTTTTGACCGTCCATTTTACGCCTACTTGATGGTTGGGCAAAAAGTATTCAAAATATATGATTCCTGATTTTTAGTTACTTGAAATAATGTAAATCAACTACAACGAAATGGATCTTTCATTGGATGTCGTAGGGTTGTATTTAAGTGAAAAAGATTTGACCTTGAATCCTTCGAGAATGACACAAGTCTATCTATATATATATATGTATAGTAGTGATCCGACGAGACAACTGGCGTAGGTGAGAAGATGAGAAGAAAGCACAGGGGCCGTAGGATTAGCTTTTGGGTGGTTTAGATTGGATTCAGAGAAAATAAAATTAAAACTCAAAACTAAATTAATCAACCATAAAACTAAGTTAACCAATTCAAAAACTAATCTCAATCACCCAAAAGATAATCCGACGGCTCATATGTTCCCTTCTCATCTTTTCACCTAAGCCAGTTGTCTCACCTGATACACACACACATATACATACATACATACATATACATATATATATATAGAGAGACTTGTGTAGTTTGAGCCTGAATCCTTCCCACTCAAATACAGCCATATATCATCCAAATACAAGATTCATTCTATTGAAGTTGATCTATATTATTTCAAGTATTTATAAATCAAAAATCAAGTATTTTAAATACTTTTTGCCCATGCATCAAGTAGGAAAAACGGACGACCTAAATAGTGAGTTGGTTAGTTTAACGGTGTAAAACATTTGAAACCTAAAAAAAATTGGTTTGTAAGGATTTTTGAATGTTTATATCATGATCAATGGCTGGATCGGGAATTTTGTACGTTTAAGGACAGATCTAACCAACTCACTACTTTTCATTTTGCGCCGCTTGATGGATAGACAAAAAGTATTCAAAACATTTGATTTTTAGTTTATACATACTTGAAAGAATATAGATAAACTTCAACGGAGTGGATCTTGTATTCAAATGTTGGAGGGTTGTATTTGAGTGAAAAAAAATTCGGACTAGAATCTTGTTGGAATAACGCAAGTCTATCTCTATATTTTTTTAAAAAATTATCTACTATGTATTTTTTTTGACTTACCTGTCAAAAAGTCCTGAGGCCCCCATTGCCCGTGTAAGGTGTGGGGTTACTTTTTCATTATCTATAGCTTTTCTGATTACATTGGTTATATCGATAATGTATTCTGAATTATAATCACTTTGTGCAAATCACATGTATTACTGGCCCTTCTCAAATTTCTCTCCGTGATTTCTAGAGTTGCATGCATGCGGGCCACACCAAAGAGTTACATGCCAAACACTGCGTTTCATGTAAATGAAACGTTGGTTGAAAGTAGAATCAATGGGGACTACCATCTCTCTCATAAAGTCCTTGGAACCTCTCTCTCTCTCTCTCTCTCTCTCTCTCTCTCTCTCTCTCTCGACATTGACACGGTGTGGCATCTTCTCCTGCCAATCTCTCTCTTATTCTAAGCTGCAGCTCAGGCCCCTCATATGGTGGGTCAGCAGATCGACAAGAGCCCAGTTGCATTTAAGCTTTTTTTTTTGTTGGGGGTGGGGGTGGAGGGTGTTTGAGAGAGAGAGAGAGAGAGAGAGAGAGAGAGAGAGAGAGAGAGAGATTATTGCGTGCATACCTTAGTACTCAAATATTGATAACTTCATTCATTCAATACTAAAAAAGCTAAAAACAGAGGTCAAATATGATTGGGAGCCAGCTCTCGTCTTGAGATGCTTGCAGTTAGCTAGAGAGAGCACTAATTAAACAAATCATCAAAAAGGTTAATTATTTCCTTCTTCATGTGAGAGTGTGAGAATGTGAGGAGAAATTATTTTAATTTATTGGAGGCTTGCAGTGGGTTCATGGATCAATCATTATGTGAGGATTGTTGCCAGAGAGAGACTAGACCACATGCATTGGACTTGAGAATTATAAAAAGAAATAGTTAGGAACTTATTAACTGAATTGATCGTGCGCGCGCGCGCGAAATTTTGATAATATATTAATTTATAAATTAAGTTACTAATGAGATTAGCCGTGTTTGTCATGTTGTAGGATAATACATTACAAAGAGGATAGATGGAGTGAGCAAAACTTTCACATCCACATGGAGGGTGAAAAGACATTGAAGTTCCACCATATTCAAGCTATGTTAGAGGCATATCAAGCTAATCAAGAGCCGTTGGGGTAAAGAAAATCAAGCTCCACAATATCAAGTCAAGTCAAAGATATATCAAGTTATACAAAAGCAACTAGGAGCAAAATTGAGCCTCAATTTCATGCTTTTAAAAAATCTGTAAGTAATCAAAAAGTATTTTATATTATCTTCAGTTTGGCACTTGAAAGACTTCTCAAGCAATTAAGTTTTTCTTTTTATTGGAATTCTTTGGCAGAATGGCATTCTATCAGACACCTTCCTAGTATCCTACTAGTTCATCAAACCATTCAACCAGTCACTCTCCTATTATCCTGCCAGCAGGCTGAATAGTGAATTACTTAGAGATAAAAATCTTTCTTATATTACCTTTATTCAGTGTTTTTTATCTGACAATTTCTGAATGTCTATTCTTTGTCTCTCACGTCTTGATGAAAAGAAAAGTAATCAATTATTTTATGGTAGATGGTTCATATGTGTTCCCAAAAAGACTTGTTCAACTCTTTGGTTTCAAAGGAGGAAGGGATTCTCAAGATGATAGATAGCTCGGCTTGCGAGGTCACTGACACTGGGACAATCAAGGTTACAGAAAAAATGGGAAGGTGCATGCTTTTGGGGCGGTCTGATATGTCCCGAAGGCACGGTACAGTACAATCTAATATCTATAGAAGTGCTCGACGAAGAAGAATGTCAGATCCAAGTGCAATAAGGTGTCGTCACAGTTAGCCATGGAGAAAGGATAATCCTAAAAGGAGAAAGTATGGAGGGTTATACAAAATAAAGGAAAGAAATACACTTTGAGGTGGTTCAGGGATAACCTTGGAAGGGAGCTCATCGCGAGGTGGAGCTTCAAGAAAAGCTGCAACGGGACATAAAACGGGTCAAAGTGTTGCGGGAAGGAGAAAGGGGCATTTGGGTAAGGCCCGAGATGGCCCAACCGTGACAGTAAATCATCCAAAGGCTCCGGGGAGAGGAGGCAAGTGTTAAAGACTTCACGGTACGGTTACAACCGGAAAGAATTAAGGTAGTAATTAAAAATCTCAAGGTGATTTACTAAAGGCTTGAAAAGTAAGTCAAGGTGGATACTGTTAAGATTTTGTCTTGTTTTCAAGAGGATATGATGCCCAAGAAGAACCAATCGAGTTGGAAAAGATGATAGCTTGAAGCAAGAAGAAGGAAACCCAGATGGTGCTGATTAGTCGACTTATACACCTTATAAGTCGACTAACACATAAGACCAATATACTATATAATCGACTGGGTAAATACACAGGAAGAAACAGAGAGAAAACATTATACAATAGTCGACTATATATTTTATAATTCGACTAATAACAGAGATTAGTCGACTAATTATTAGAATAAGTAGACTAATCTAGGCATTTTCTAAAGCAGAATCAGTTTTCTTTTTAGACTCTGGTTTCCTTTTCTGGTGGAGTACGAATAGAATTCAGTTTCTAATCAATGAAGGTTTGTTTTTAAAGATTAAAGGGTTTAAAGTTTTTCTAACTTAAGGAGATCAACTCCTAATAAGATTGATCAAGATTTTTCAAGCATTCTATAACCAAGATCATCTTATAGTCCAAATAGGTGTTGTTTTGTAAAATTCTATAAATAAAGCTTGTAACCCAGCATTGTAATTATCTTGAACAAACATAAAAAGTATAGAGAAAGATGGAGAACACCAAGGAGCCAAGAAAGAGAGGAGTAAAGTGAAGGTGTATAGAGATAAGATAATACTCTTATAATGTAGGTCTAGATAAAGGAGGAATGTGAATACTCTTGTTGCATCAAGAGAAATATTAGATCTCTTTGTATCAAGTTTATTAATAAAGCTCTCTCAAGTTCTCTTCCCGTTGACGTAGACTAAGCTTGGACTGAACAACGTCAAATCCCCATGTTATTTCTTATTGCTCTTTTGTCTAAATATTGCTAGTTTGTTTACAACAGTTTTTCTTCGCAAGTACTGATCATATTGTCAAGTTTTGCAAACGTCAATCTCAGGAGTAATAATTGGTGTCATAGCGTCGATTTGTTAAAACAATTGGTATTAGAGCATGTCAATTTTGCAACGCCTTAACGGTTACAAATACAATACAAAGCCTGCCATGACGGAGAAATTGTCTTTATGGGAACTTCACGTTCAAGGGAAATCAAAAGAGATTAATAATGAATGACAAAAGTTTTAAATGGATTCCAATGTACTTGGGGATCATATATTGTCTGCATTGTTATAGTTGTTCGGTAAGAGTACAAGGGCATAATAACTATAAGGCCGGAAATGATCTTATGTTGAACGCATTAAAAGTCGGCTTGTACAGTCTAGTTTATACTAGATAACCCCCATTTTACTTGTCTTTCATGTATATATATATATCTTCTGTCTTCACCAAACACTCTATAAATTCTTATCAGATATTACCTAAACCACATAAAACAAGATTGCTTTGTAATTGTTAGAATTTAAATTTGTAATTCTTAACTCAATTTTTAGTGCAGTGAAATAGACTTTAAGATTTCAGCATATAAAAAAAGTGCTCCGACTGCAAGAGCTTATTAGAATATTAATATATTATTATTATGTACCGTAAGAGACTTCATTATTTATATGATAGCCCTAGGATCAAATATGAATGTTGAGAGAAATACACCAAAACACTGAAGTAATGGTATTAAACCGTCCTCAACAATTTGAATACTTCTTTTTGAGATTGAAACTACATTTTAACTCTCCACTAAAAAAAAGAACATTAAAAAAACACTACATTTTAACTCATGAAAATTTGAACCAACATGGCTTTGGCAACATTTTCCTAGGAATATAAATATATAGTTCTGATGTTCAAACAAGCTTGACAAAAATTACACATGAATATTATCAGGAGATTGCTCTTGTTAGCAAATATGGGGTTCGGTCACAACTCACAAGGGAACAAATATTATGGTGAGGAAAGCTTATATAAAGATGCATAATTTCTTATGTGTACATTGTTCTCAAATGATGCACATGCCCTAATATCACCTCATATAAATAAATTGGCACAAAAAGCATAAGAATAACGCAAGTAAACAGAGAGTTTGTGTTTATTCATCTTCTTGTTATTATGCCCTTTTCAATTTATATGTGACATAGTATGTTACTTTGAGGCATGAGATCTTAATATGAGAATTTAATCAGGTTTTAGTGGAGGAATCTGAGAGAAATCAAATATGAGTCTATGAGGCCTCACAGAGTTTGCATTATATTAGTAGAATTATGTATAGATTTACAGAAACTTCTTTACAATTATTTAGTTGACCCACTTGTCTTAAGCAACTAAATATAGAATATTTAGTTGATCTCCCAGAAAACGTAAGATGTAAAACTTAGATGTTTCAAGTTGTTGCTAATCTCAACATACATATAGGGGAGCCAGTAAGACTAGACTAAGATAGATAAAGGGCAGTTCATTTATAACCTTGTTAGATACTAAATTGGATTGATCATCTCACTTTTAAGAAAGACAGCGGGTTAGCTCCTTCGCGTGAAGGATTAGGATGGTCCTTGGCGTGTTGTGGGTCGTCCATCACAGCTGATGGACGGCCCGACGAGGAGAGAGAGAAAAAACACGTTTTGTGACATTAGCTGTGATAGACAACTCACAGAGCGTAAAAGATCAAATGATCCTTCTCTCCAAAGAGCTAACCCGCTCCCTTTAAAAGAAATAGCTAAGTAACGAATTTATGATAAGAACTTTGCATCCTACAACAAGCACATGCAAAGCACAAGTCCATGTCGAGGAATATATATATATATATATATATATATATATATATATATATATATATATATATATATATATATATATGAGAAAAATGTATATCAGCCTGCAGCTGAGAGAACTCTGTCAGCCTGCGGTGACGTGGCTCAAGATTGAAGCGCCACTAACTTGTGGCCCGCTTATAGGAAGAAATTAAATTACTAGATACGCCTTATTAAAAGCTACTATGTCGGTGAAAGACAGTGGATATGTATAGTTTATTATATTTTTATATTTTATATATTTTTTTTCTTCATTTCTGACTGTTGTCTGTTCCTCCTATGAACTATTAAAATGTTTTTTTACATATAGTATGCGATCCTGCACTGCGACTATGGTCGCATTATCGCGACTATGGTCGCAGTACTTAACGAGAGCGATAGTATTATCGCAGTTTACGTATTTATTTTATATATTTTGTTCTTAATTTCTGACTGTTGTCTGATCCTCCTATGAACTATTAAATTGATTTTTACATATAGTATGCGATTCTGGACTGCGACTATGGTCGCAGTACACTCTACTGCATTTTTTCTTAATGAATTTTTTTTTTTGCTAAGTTAAATGTAATAACGGTGAATAAGTACTGATTCTATAGTCGCAGTTTACATATGTTTTTATATGTTTTGCTTATAAAGTATGAATTATTTTTACTTATTGCATGCGTAGTAGCACTGCGACTATGGTCGCAGTGTTTAAGAACAGCAGTCGCAGTTTGATATGTAATTAAAAGAGCTTATAAGTTAATCTAGTGAGAAAGAGACCTAGCACTGCGACTATGGTCGCAATGTTTAAGAACAGCAGTCGCAGTTTGATATGTAATTAAAAGAGCCTATAAGTTAATCTAGTGAGAAAGAGATCTAGCACTGCGACTATGGTCGCAGTGTTTAAGAACAACAGTCGCAGTTTGATATGTAATTAAAAGAGCTTATAAGTTAATCTAGTGAGAAAGAGACCTAGCACTGCGACTATGGTCGCAGTGTTTAAGAACAGCAGTCGCAGTTTCATATGTAATTAAAAGAGCTTATAAGTTAATCTAGTGAGAAAGAGACCTTACAAAAAAACAGAATTAAAAGCTTTTAAAAGAAGACAAAATAAAATCCTAATCCACGTCATTATCACCATCATAAGCAGATTCGTCGTCTTCATTCTTCTGCTCTTCCTGTTCATCACTTATTTCCTCATCATCTTCTTATTTTTGAGGTTTTTTGTTTCACCGATAAACTCCCAGAATGGATCGTCTCTATCAAGTTCTTCGTCTGACCCGTTGCCAGAAAGCGAGCCTACAGCATCAGAGGACATACTTTCATCAAGCATGTCTCCGTCAAGTGGCAGAGGAATAATGTCTTCCTCACTAACCCACATGAAATCTTCATTATCCTCATGAATAGGAGGATCAGTTAATACATTATTTGATGTAGTGAGATAGTCAAAAGGAGTGAAGTTCAGACTGGTATCAGATTCACTAGAATAGCCTGAAGAAAAAGGACCGATGGGGAACGATTGAAGTTGAAATCTAAGTGTTCAGAGGAAGAAGATGGGGAAGACATGATTCAAGAATGAATTATTTTGTGGAAATTTTTTGAAATCAAATTGAAAAGGAAGAGCAAAAGTATAGTTTTCAGGTATGAGATAATATATTAGTTACAAACATTATATAAAGGTCAATATTGTGGAAGAACATGAATAGTAATAATAATTGTTACAGGTGAGAGTTGAGTATGGTAGGAAGTGGTATAAAAAAATTAAATATTTAATTGAAAATTTATTGCGGGAGAATCCGAAGAGTTTTTTTTTGCCAGAGGTTTAATGCTTGAAGTAGAAATTAACTTTTTATAGAATTGTTTGCCTATATCTTTAGATTACGTATGGTGCACATCTTTTCTTTTTTCTAGACTATTGTTGTATCATGGTAAAAAGAATATTAATTACTTTCATTTAACACATAAGGCATGCGAAAGAAGATTGTGACTTTGGTCGCAGTACTGAAGGAGGTCGCATTGCTGTACGATAGAATGCGACTAGGGTCGCACACGTTATAGCGACTAGTGACTGCGACTGTGTCGCAGTTGTCATATAAAATTGAAAGTTATTCCAGTTTAGAATTAAAAAGGGGTATTTTTGTCAATTTGTTTCACGATTTTTAGGCGGGATCTTTTTTGATTTTTTGGCGCCTACACTCTGCGGCCGATATGTGGCATATATTCAGCCACGTCCCGCCGGCTGAGAAACTCTCTCAGCCTGCCGGCTGAGGTACAGTAACCCCTATATATATATATATATATATATATATATATATTATATATATATATATATATATATATATATATATATATATATATATATATATATATATATATATATATGAGAGAAATGTAAATCAGCTGACATAGGAGGCAACTCCCTCCTATGTCGCACTCAAAAATCATATTTTCCGAGTGAATTTTCAAGATCCGACCGCACATTATCATATTCATATTCTAAAATATACACATATAAAAATCAGTGATTTGAAATACGTTTACTCATTGATCTAATCATTCCATTTTGTTCTATTGTTAAAAAACCGTTAATGTTTGAACTCAAAGAAAATGGAGTAAACAAACTTCAAATCACTTGATTTTTTATATGTGTATATCTTAGAATATGAAGATGATAATGTGCAGTCGGATCTTGAAAATTTACTCAGGAAATTGATTTTTGAGTGCGACATAGGAGAGAGTTGCCTCCTGTGTCAGCTGATTTACATTCTCTCTCTCTCTCTCTCTCTCTCTCTCTCTCTCTCTCTCTCGAGGGAGTTGCCTCCTGTGTCAGCTGATTTACATTTCTCTCTCTCTCTCTCTCTATATATATATATATATATATATATATATATATATATATGAGCTCTCCTCTCTCTATATATATATATATATATATATATATATATATATATATATATATATATATATATATATATATATATATATATATATATATATATGAGAGAAATGTAAATCAGCTGACACAGGAGGCAACTCCCTCCTATGTCGCACTCAAAACTCAATTTCCCGAGTGAATTTTCAAGATCCGACCGCACATTATCATCTTCATATTCTAAGATATACACATATAAAAAATAAAGTGATTTGAAGTTCGTTTACTCGTTGATCTAATCGTTCCATTTTGCTCTATTGTTAAAAAACCGTTAATATTTGAACCGAAAGAAAATGGAGTAAACAAATTTCAAATCACTTTATTTTTTTATATGTGTATATCTTAGAATATGAAGATGATAATGTGCGATCGGATCTTGAAAATTCACTCGGAAAATTGAGTTTTGAGTGCGACATAAGAGGAAGTTGCCTCCTGTGTCAGCTTATTTACATTTCTCTATATATATATATATATATATATATATATATATATATATATATATATATATATATATAAAAGAAACATGCTGCTAATCACGTGATCACAATCTAACTTTCACAGTAAAGCACCCAAAGTCTTCATCCTCAATCTGTGTTTGGCTCCATCAACTATCTTTCTCCATCGACTCACATCTTTTTCGGAGATGTGATCGTTCAAAGGAATCCAAGTAATTTAATTTTGATTAAAACAAAACAAATTTAGCTGGCAATAATGAAAAACTAAGTGCTTTTTACATCTCAGAGCAGTTTATTTGAATCAATAAATGCAAACTCGTTACAAGTTTTATCATAACATAGTTGTAAAATCTCCTTACGATGATTAACAGAACCGAGATCCAAATCTTATTTGCAGTAGACTATTTTAAAAAATAATATAAGGAAATGGGTCCAGCGACAGATGCAGGATGTTTTTTTCAGTGTAAGCATAAATGTAATAAGAATTTCAGTTTGAGCGTAAATATTATGACAAGAGAGAAAAAAAGTAAAAAATATGTCGCGTCCACCGAATTTAAACTTGTGACCTCCATTAATTTAGATTTATAAGTTATCACTTCAGTTAGAGTTCAAAAGTATTTTTATGTTAGTGAAATTAATTTAAAAAGAGGAGATTATATATAAAAAAATTACAAAATATATATATTATTTTATTATTTTATGAAATCTCAGGCAAGTCACCCGGCAATGCAACATGCTATGATCTATTTTCTCAACAATAAATAAATGAATAAATAAATAACAAATAAATACAATATGGTTATAAACAGTGGTTTTGTCAGATCAATTATTGGATGTTCCTTCCATGTGTTTTTTCCCTTCAAAACAAACTAATGAAATTATAAGCCTTCTCAGTCCACCTTAACCCAGAGTCAAGAAAATTTAGCCTTGAAAATAATTTCTTGATTTTGTCCCCATTCTTAAATAAATGTCAAAGCTTTAAAGTATTAAAATTAATATAAAGGAGCAAAATAGATTCTGGAATTTCTGTGATTGTGATCAACTAAATTAAGCAAAAATTGATGTCAAATGATGGTCTTGTAATTAATTAGAAACATAATAGTGAAGACAGGTTAATCGCAAATTTGTTAATTTGCAATCAATGCAGATGAAGGGGGTAGATGGCTGCAAATTTTGTAGTGTAATTATCTTAATTAATTAATTAATTTATTGTGGGGATTGGATGTTGACCCTTCAGTTCCAAAGTGCAACATGAGAATGGGATGGGACTCTCCCTTCTGAGGGGAACTCGCATACAGTCCAGTGTGGACATATATTTATATTGAATTTTATAAAATAATATATATAGTCTCTAACTTTTTTATATATAATTATTTTTATTAATATAAAGATATTTTTTATTCTAACTCAATTAATAACTTATAAATCTAAATTATTGAAGTCCGGTTCAAATGTTGACGGGCGCAATTGTATTTATATTTACATTAAAATTTTTATTATATTTATATTTAGACTGAAAAAATTTTAACATCCACCTATTTTTACCTCATCTTTTCCTCAGTTATGCTAACACATCACAAGCATTGACTCCTGGAAACACTCGTTCTGACTGCAGGAGCCCACAGTATTGCTGACGTGGCAGACAGCGCCGTGCTTGGGTCCGTGCGTGGGGCCCAGCTCAGCTGACACTGTTCCCTCGCTGGGGCCTACGTATTCAAAGTCCATGAACTCGTTAGGCCATCTCCAACTCACGCCAAAAATGGCGTGGGTTGGCTTTGCTAGAAATAGCGTGGGCTCCAACCCACGCCATTTCGCATCCGGCAAAATACCGGGTGCTACAGTGCCGCGTCAGAAATGGCGCGGCACTGTAGCACCCGGCATTTTGCCGGGTGGCTTTTTTTTTTTTTTTTAATGTTTTTTATTTTATTTTAGTTTTAAGTTTAAATTTTTTGTTTTAAGTTTAGATTTTTTAGGTTATGTTTAAGTTATTTTGTTAATTAAATTTTAGTTTTTATATTTTTGTATTTTATTTAGTTTTTTTTAATTATTTGTTGTGCATTAGCAAAATCGTAGTGTAAAATAAATTCCTTTTGTATTTGTGATTCACCTCGGTCGTACAATTATCTAGTGTTTATATTGTTTTATATAAATTAAATGAAAAATAAATCTATTAATTTAAAAATTGAATATATTATTAAAAATTTCATATTTCTTATAATTGAATATAGTAGAATTAAAAAATAATTTCTTAATTTCATAAATAAAAATATTAATTAATTATTAAAGTTAGATATTAAATATTATATAAAATTATTAAAAAGTTAAATACATTTAAAATATTTTAATAGTATTAAGCAATTTACTTAAATTATCACATAATATGTTGATAATTAAAATTTAATACAATAAAATAATAATAATAATAAAATATGTAGAGAATATTCCATTTGAAGTGGAAAATGGAGTGATGGTTGGAGAGGTTTTTGTTGAACCCTCCATTTTGGAGTGAAAGTACACTCCAAAATGGAGGGGGTGGTTGGAGATGCCCTTAGTCTCCGGTCAACGCCGCGGGAAATTAAGAAAACGTGAGTTTTTTTTTTTTTTTTTTGGAAGGAAATGTTGGAGATCTTTGTTTCCTAGATTTTGTTCTCCCCACTTGTGTTGTTATTTACTGGATTTGTATCTTATTACATGTGAAATCTTGAGCAAGAAAATGTATTTATTATTTAATTCTCAGGGAGCAACCAAATATATGTTCATGTTTTCTCAGATAAGACTGTTTTCTAGTAATACATTTTGCATAATTATCATATTACACCCGGTTTTTCGAAAAAATTAGCAGATTGGTTGGCTAATTAAGTAAATTCATATGTTAATACATAGATGGGTATGATTTACTTTTGAGATGAGTGCAATACACAAACAAGCCAAGCTATTGGTTTTATTTAGATTATTAATAATTAAATATGGTTACTTATATAATAATAGACAAGTGTACTGATCAATGATAGATTTAGGGCGTGTTTGTTTCGCCGCAAAACGTCGCAAAACGCAAGTCGTAAAACTTCTTTTGCATTTTCCGTTGTTTGTTTCGCTAAAAAACAAGTTGCAAAATATAACTCTTCTTTTCCCACTTGCAGTTGCTACAGTTAAATTTGTGGTCATGTAAATCTCACTTTTACACCTATATTTTCCCACTTGCAGTTGCTACAGTTAATTTTGTGGTCATGTAACTCTCACTTGTAGTACACTTACAGTTCAAAATAGTTACTTGATAATCAATATATAATTTAATATTATTAAATATTTAATATTTTAAATAGTGTTCAATTTCTTATTTAATTATTTTATATTTTAATCTTTAATTTTTATTGTTTTTAATATTGTTTTAATATTTAATATTTACTATTTTAATTTAATATTTTTATTTAATATTTTATTTAATACTTTATTATTTTATTAATACTTATTCCATTTTTTATTATTTTATTTAGAGTTAATATTTTATTAATATAACAATATTATACTTTACTATATATTTAATTATTTATTTTTTAATATAAAAAATTACTTTATTAATATCATAATATATTTTATTATTATATTAATATTTTATTATGTTAATATTGTAATAATAATTCAGTATAATAATACTATAATGATAATTTATTATTAAATTATAATTATATTTTACTTTGTTAATTTTATATTTATATAATATTACAATAATATTATATAAAATTTATATTATAATAATTTTCAAGTATTTTTAATATTATAATATTATAACTATATTTTATTTTTTTGTAATTTTAATATTTATATTTATTAGTATTCTTAAAATTTTGATTTTCTTAAAATTTTGTATTATTTATTTAGTTAATATTTTAGTAATATTTTACTATTTATACTAATATTTTATTAATATTATTGTTAAAAATAAAATATTAATATTATTAATTTTTTATCTCAAATTTATTAATACAATTTAATTTGCAATAGTAGATTTAATTTAATAGTATTTATAATATTTAAATCACTGCTACAGTTAATTTTGTGGTCAACTTTTTCACTTACACTTTTACATTACCAACCAAACACCGTAAAATACAATATACTTTACCATTTACACTTTCACTTTATCAACCAAACACCGTAAAACACAATATACTTTTTCATTTACACTTCACTTTATCAACCAAACACCGTAAAACACAATATATTTTCTCTGCTACAGTTCATTTTTTCCATTCTCATTTTACGACTTACGACTTGCGACGTTTTGCAACGAAACAACAGGCCCTTACTGATTCACGTCAACAGAGAGCTATTTCTTCAGGTCTCCCCAGTCATGAATGGTACTTTATTAATATATAAAATTTGCTATGCATAATGAATATATTTGAAAATATAAAAATTTTATTTCACTTCAGCAGCTTAGGTCTTTTGAACAAATTATCTTTTCTAATTACAAATAAATTTATTTTAAATTTCGGTTTTCCTTATTTGGGTTTTATTTCATATCAACATTTTAATCCTTGCTAATTTCGTATTCACACTCCATATTTTTATTTTTACATATCGACACTTTAAATCTTTAAATTGGAACAAAAATTATCTGATATCAGCTGTTGTTTGTTTTTAAATGGTGGCAGGGTTAACATACATTTCTAGTTCCAATAAAAGCGAGTGTGGTTGAAGTTTGATTAAGAATGAAGTTGCGGGGGGGGGGGGGGGGGGGGGGGGGGGGGGGGGGGGGGGGGGTGGTGGTGGTTGGGTGGTATTAATTGAGTTAGGGGCAGTTTGGATTTAAGGAAGTGGGCGGAAGTGAGAAAGGGAGAAGTGAATTTTTTTTCTTTTAAAAAATGAGAATTTATGAGTATCTTTTTCAGTATTTGAAAAGTGAAAGTGAAAAAATATATTGTATTTTTTGGTGTTTGGTCAGTAATGTGAAAGTGAAAGTGGAAAGGTTGACGACAAAGTTGACCATAAAATAATATTAAAGTAAAAACTAATTATGAAAAAAGTTGGATTGTAATTAGAATGCAATTAAGATTTACATGACCACAAAATTAACTATTTGAGTTACAACTTATTACAAATGAAATTTACATGACCACAAAATTAACTATAATACTGAGGAAATGGTTATATAAAAGGGAAAAGAAAAAAGAAAAAAAAGTTTTTCTATTTTCTTTTTCGATATTTGAATGGGCAACAGAAGTGGGGAAATGGCACTTCTAACTTCCTCACTTCCGCCTCCTTCTTTGAAATCAAACAACCCCTTAAAGAAAGAGTGCATTAAAATAAAAGAGAAACTAGCTTTGATGGAAGAAAATAAAAAGCTAAATGATATGAAGGATAATTTAGTCAACTATAATACTATATATATATATATATATATATATATATATATATATATATATATATATATATATATATATATATATAATATATATATATATATATATAAGGGATCTATACCTCAGTCTTCAACTGAGAGAGACTCTCTCAGCTGGGCAACGTGGCTGAATTTCAGCCACAATTTTGAATGCTGCTATCATGTTCGCAATTTTTTGTGAGGATTGTGATCAAGTCGCAGTATTTTTATGAGGACTGCTACCATGATAACAGTGTTTTCTGAGTGCGACTATGATCGCAGTCTTTTTCTGAGCACTGCTGCCATGATCTCAGTCTTAATTACATTGAAAATATATAATTTTAAGACTGCGATCATGTCACAGCCAGCTGCGACCATATTGAAACGCCAACTGAGAGACTCTCAGCTGGCAGCTGAGGTACATCTCTCTCTCTCTCTCTCTCTCTCTCTCTCTATATATATATATATATATATATATATATATATATATAAAGTTAAAAAGAAAATATTCTGAATTTTTTTAACAATATAAGTAGTAGAACCAGCACAGGGGTTTTTCTGTCACAACCTAAAAGTTTTAAAGTGTTGATATGAAAATATAAAGGTTTGAGAGTTTAATACAAAATTAATAAAAATTTCATGTGTTAATATTATAAGAAACGGGGCTTTAATTTAAAAGGACCACATGATTATCATCACGTGGGCTTGAAAACGGGAAAAACTGATAACCATTCACAAAATTTAACAATTAAGATTCCCTTTGGGGAAAAAAAAAAAACCAATCAAACTAGTGAAAAATTAATATTACAAGAAACTACCTTCGATTAGTTTGCCAAAATGTCCAGAAATCTATACAGTAGATTTTGAAGGAAATAAATGGTGATACTTTGGCATCGTGGCCGTGTCTCCTGTGTCGGTTTGGGTAACCCCCACACAAACACAGACCCACACACCAACACACACACACACACACACAATTTCTTTTTTCCATCGTCGTTGCTGAGTCGGGTCAGCGTGGAACGTAGGCAAAGGAGTATTGATTCGTGTGATTAATGATTGTTTAATTTAATGATGATGATTAGTAGAATATGGAAGCTAATTACTTCCCTAATACAGTAACAATCTTTTGCGTTTGTCCTTGTCAATCAATCTGTGGGCAGCGGGCAGGTCAAGATTTGAAGCAAATTCTTTGGTCAGATAGGTCAGGCTGGGGAACTTGTGCCAATATGTTCAATGGTCAACCCCTCGTTGACTTCTTAAAGTCAAGCTAAAAGGTTATATAATTTTTCTTTCTTGAGCAAACGTATTGCGATTATGGTTTAAAAAAAAAAAAATCGTGCTGTTTGAACAACACAGCCACATTTTACTTGCTAGTAATTATTAATCTTTGATATAGAAAATATGATAGCAGAGGAATTTATGAAGAAAGAAAAATACTATCTCTGTTCTATTGACTCTAATAATTTCTCATATAATTTCTTAGACAATTTTCTTGTACAAAATTGAGCTTTGTGTTCTATTTATAGAAATACAAATTCTTCAATTTGCTACCCATACACAAACTCTAATAACTAAATAATATTCTATTACATGAAAATCAAAATAAATATAAACTCTTACGACAATCATTATTGGATTTTGACTCCTAAAAAATAGAAACTCTTACAACGAGACATTCATAATTTAACTCAGTTTTAATCTAAACTCTCTACTAATATGATTTGAATTTGAATTATATTTTCGATATTCTCTCTTAATTCAATTTTTCTTAAAATGCGTGTCTTGTAAGCTTCATAACTTTACAAAGTGTCTTTAAATAATTTGGCAAAAATGTTAGCTTTATCTCTTATTACTTGATGCACTATAATATGATCTCCTCATTCTTCACTTGCTGGCTGTAAAAGTGTCTAGTCATATGCAAATTTTGATGAAATAATTTCATAATTATTGTAATAGTAATGTGTTGTTGGCTCCTATTGATTTTCTTTTTCTACTTAACTCCTGCTAGCTTTGCACCTAGCAAAATAAGAACACTTATTCAATTCAACCAAATAATATTACCTTCTTCATTCATAATTTCTCTTTTTGACTTCTCATAGAATCCTTATTTCTTAGATTTTCTCAAAACTTTAATCTTTATATTTTTTTTTGTAAGAAGTAAAATTACTCTTACCTTTCCTTGCCTTTGGTCTTGAACTTCGTCTTGAACCCTTTTTGATGATGGTCATGGTTCTTGTCCTCTTTTTTGATGTTGTGATCGTCCTACAAGATATCTTATCTCTTTTTTGTTAATTTTTATGACTTTTTCGAAAGTTCTCTTCCCTTTTCACTTCTTTCTTTGCTTGGATGCGAATATGAATTGAAATACTTATTTTTTATATTAAAAAATCAACACTATTTCGTTCTATTTTATTGTTGTAACTATCATTTATTAACGGTGATTGTTTCTCTCTTCTTGTCTTACTTTTACTTCCTCTTGTTCTTCTTCAATTTCTATCTCTTTCTTCTTCCATTTCTACTCTTTTTTCTCTTCATCTCTTGCATATTCTTCTTCTTTCTTTCTTTCTTTTCTCCTTCTCTCTCTTCCTCCTCTCTAAAATCTTATTTTTAAGGATTCATGCATTTCATAAGTTGATCTTTTTAGAAGTTTTTTATTTCTTGAACTTATTTTGTCTCCTATTTGAAATCATAAATTTCTTGAATTTCTTCTATCTCTTTCTTGAACTCCATGACTTTGTGAGCTATTTATGTCCCTCTCTCCATATGTTTTCTGCAAAATATCGAAGCATATTTTGTTGTTGCACCTCTGATGATGTCGAAAGTATCTTCATGAACTCCGTGAAATTTTAAGAAAGGAGCAAAAATAACTCTTGTTTAAAGTCGGCAAACTGATCCCTTTCAGTTGACGTTAATCTATTTTAATCTTTTGTCATCTCGAAACTTTTTTCAACAATCTCGCATATGTCTTGAGGGATCAATAATTCCTTCAACTTGATACTTTAGCTCTGGTAATTATTTTTTGTGAGATGAGAAACAACAAGTTGTATTAACTTGTTAGCCATCTTCTTTGAAGATCGACTTCTAATCAGTTGTTGACGACCACGATAATTGGTGCAACGTGAGCGATGATTTTATGACTATGATACCACTATTTTTCAATAAAAAAAATGAGAGGAGAAGAATCTATGGAAGAACAAAAACACTAACTTTATTTTATTGACTCTAATAATTTCTCATACAATTTTATCATACAAAATTGAGCCCACTTGTACTTTATTTATAAAAATACATTATCCAATCTCTTATTCCTACAAAAACTCTAATAACCAAATAATACTATTATTACATTAAAACCCAAATAAATAGAAACTCCTACTACAATCATAATTACGTTTTAACTCCTAAAAAAATAGAAACTCTTCAGATGCTCTTAGTTTAACTCAACTTTGACCAAAACCCTTTACTAACATGATTTGAAATTGAATTTTATTTCCAACAGAAATTAGTAATATTTAAAAGTGGTTGGTCACAGACTCCTATATTTTATTGTTACAATATAAAATATTGGTACTTGAAAAAAAAAATAATCTCATTATAATCATCAAAGCTGAATTACATAGTGTTTTCCATTCAATACAAAAATGATAAAATGGTATATAAGTTTTCTTTTTTTTCTTTTTTCAGTAAGCTGTATTGCATTTTTGCAATTATAGTAAAAAACAAAATCGTGCTATTTGAACAACACAGATTTTTAGCTACTAGTAAAAATTGAGAAATTAGTAATATTTAAAAGTGGTTGGTCTTATTGCAAAATCTTTTTTTTATTGTTAGAATGTGAAAATATTGTCCCTCTAAAAAAAAAATTCATATTTAAAAGTGGTTGGTCTTATTGCAAAATCTTTTTTTTTTATTGTTAGAATGTGAAAATATTGTCCCTCTAAAAAAAAAAATTCTAATCTTACTATAATCACAATGCTGAAATTGGGGGGAAAAAAAAAATTCTAATCTTACTATAATCACAATGCTGAAATTAGTTTAGTGTTTTCCATCCTCTACAATGATAAATGAAAATTACATGTTAATTGTAATATAAAACTACCACAAATGCTAGAGTTAAATTTACTATAACAAATACTAGCTAGAACAATATCAATTGCAGCAAATGCTGCAGGCTTTATGAAACAAAGAAGTGGAAGTATTTTTATTAACTCTTTGTTTATTATTTTATTTGTACTTTGTCTTCTCAACAAAACAATTAAATTTAATTTTTAAAATAATTTAAGCCCAGATTGCTTCATGAAGCAAATAAAAAGTGTAAAATTTGTATTTCTTGCAACAAGTTAATTTTTCCATTTCAACCCACCAACTCGCTAAATAGGATTCTCAATCTCTAGTAGTGTGGACAGATTATATTAAAATTCGGCATGTAATGCCACCAAACTCGTTGACTACCGCGTATTTTGACTTCTTGCTGTGATAACGGTATAAAAGTCAAAGATTAAGAAAACAAGTCATGAGCCATGAGTAGACTAATTGTAGGAGTCAGTTTATGTCATAAATGGGAGGATTGGAATTGTGAGTCCCCAAAAGTTTTTAATTCAACCCTTAATTATGTACATAACTATAACTAACTATGTAAATAATTTACTTTATTGTTCAAACAAGTAGATGAATTGGTAAGCATGGGTGCCTATGATCATGTAGGTCTCAGTAATTATATTAGCACACTTCTCAATAAATCTATTCGAGATCTAATGTTCATAAAAAATAATAGGGTTACTGTGGTACCCAAAATCTTTCTAAATTTCATATTAAATCTCAAAATCTTTATATTTTCAAATCGACACCTCAAATCTTACGAGTTTGAACAAAATATCTCTCTGTTAGATGTTGTCTATTTTGTAACAGTAGATAAGTAAAAATACTATTTTACTTCTCAAATTTGATAAAGTCCCACTTTCTTTCACTCTCTCTCTCTCACTCACTCAGCATCGCCAGCACCCCACAAGCGACAAAATCGGCGGCCAGCAGGCGGCCGGCAATAGTAGGAGCTACCGGCTGTAACAAACTGCAGGCAGCAGTAGCAGACGGAGCAGTTGCAACTGCCGATAGTGACAACAGCAGGAGCTGCCAACTGCCAACAGCGGCAGCGGCAGCAACTGCTGTAGGGGCTACCGATCAATGACAGTTGTCAGCAACGGCAGCTGCCGACAGTAGCAGGCAGCAGCGATGGCAGCGGCAATAGAGAGAGTGGGTTTGAGAGGGGAACATAGGAAAGAGATGAGGTTACAATGGTAAGTTCGCATATTAGTTTAAGATATTCGGATTTTAAAAATATATATTTCAAAAATATTCCGATTTTATAAATAGAAAACTAACGAAGAGGGTGTCTGTCCAAGATTTGGGGTGTTGATTTGAAAATATGAAGATTTCGAATGTTAATATGAAATTTAAAAAGTTTTTCGGGGTTAATATGGTAATAACCCAAAACAATAATGACGGGTTTCCCTTTAATGCTCTTTAATTAAACATGTCCCAATTTTATTGGGAAATTGTAACATTATTGTATGAATAAATATATTTTTTGTTTATGAATCCATAGCCGGCTAAAAATTCTATTCGGAAATTAAGGGTACTACATCACTGCACTTAAGCGGCGGGGTTTTGTTGTATTGCGGTAACAAGTGGAGTTGTTGAGGATTTTAGGACTTAGGAGACTAAAAATTTGTTGGGCAAAGATATTATCAATTCATGGGTACGAGCCCTTTTTGCCAAGAACCCTTTTTTTAATTGTTTATGGGGATCATTTTGATATTTTATTGAATTCAAGTGAACTTTGTTTCCACTTTTTTTTTCCCCCTCATTTCTGCCCCTAAGAAATCTTTCATTATTTCACTGAAAATGCTTATTTTCCTAAGAAAGAAAATAAAAAAGGTGCAAGACAAATACGAGGATAATACACTGACAAAATAATAATAATAATATGAAAAGTTGTTTTATGAAAAAAATTTCTTTAAGAAAGGAAACAGAAAAAAAAAAAAACTTAGGAAAAAATTAAAATTTTCTCATCATAATATAAAGCAAAAACATAATAAGTTTATCAACAAAAGACAGAAAGAAAAGTTAACAGAAAAAACATTACATCATGAGCGAAACTACACGGACTCGGAAAAAGTATAATTAAGGGATAATTAATTAATTAATTAACGCGGGTTGCTTTCATCTAGATCTCAGGGCAGTCCATTTTATAATAATTAATCACACAGTAGTAGTAACTCGAATTTAGTTCATGTGTGTGAGCCACACACATACAATAAGAGGGCTAATCCGACGTTGACACGTGAATTGAAATTCTTATAATCTCTTATAATATGTGTGTGAGGCCCACACATATAATATATTATAAGATGATCAGTAAATGTGTCAACACTGACCCTTTTTATTGTATACGTGTGGCTCACACACATGAACCGAACCCACGGTGTCTCCCCCTTTTTAAAAGCCTCCTCTCTCGCTCTCGTCTCACTTCTCGTTACCATTTCCCTTCGCTTCCATTTCTGTGCACGTCTTCACAAGGGGGAAAAAAAAAATGGAAGAAGAAAGAGAGCTGAAAGAAACTCAAACTCCCATGTCTTTCTTGGACGCCACCTACTCCGCCGCCGGTGACCTCGACTTCAGCTTCACCTCCACCGCCTCCGCCTCCTCCTTCGCCACCACCTTCGCCTCCTCCGCGTCCGCCTCCGCCCGCAGCAGCCTCAGCCTCAGACTCCCCTCTTTCTCCGCCTCCACTTCTTTAATCAACCCCCTCCCCCACTCCCGGTCCAATTGCAGCCCCCATTGGTCCGCCGTCCGCGCCGCCGTCACCCTCTCCTGCGACGGCACCCTCCACCTCCACCTCCTCCGCCACCTGGGCTCCGGCCACCTCTCCCGCGTCTTTCAGTGCCGCCTCAAGGGCTCCGACAGCTTTAACTTCGCCCTCAAAGTCGTCGACCTCGATGCCGTCACCAGCGCCGCGCTTGAGGCCAAGCTCTCGAACGCGCGGACGGAGGCGCGCGTCCTATCGGCCCTCGACCACCCGTTCCTCCCCACCCTGTACGCGCACATGGAAGCGTCCCACTACGCGTGCTTCCTCATCGACTACTGCCCCGGCGGCGACCTCCACTCCCTCCTGGTCCGCCACCCAGGGCACCGCCTCCCTCTCCCCGCCGCCAGGTTCTTCGCCGCCGAGGTCCTCCTCGCCTTGGAGTACCTCCACGCCCTCGGCTTCGTCTACCGCGACCTCAAGCCCGAGAACGTCCTCATCCGCTCCGACGGCCACATCATGCTCTCCGACTTCGACCTCTGCTTCTCCTCCGACAACAACCTCACCAATCCCCGCCTCCACCGCCACCGCCGACGGACCTGCCCCGACCGCCGCCGGCAGAGCCGAGGCTGCAGCTGGTTCAGCTGCAAAAACATAACGGAAGAAGAAGACAAGGAGGAAGTGGAGGTGGCGGCGGAGCCCGAGGAGGCGTTCTCCCGCGCGTGCGTGGGGACCCACGAGTACCTCGCGCCGGAGATCGTGAGTGGGGCCGGGCACGGCAGCGGTGTCGACTGGTGGGCGTTCGGGGTGTTTGTCTACGAGCTCCTCTACGGGAGGACGCCGTTCAAGGGGTCGAGCAAAGAGGCGACGCTGAAGAACATTATGACGATGAGGAGAGAGCTCATTTCCCCGATTATTCGAAAGAAGACAGTGACATTGACGGTTGTGACGATGAGATGAGCACGGCGAGGGATCTGATCAGGAGACTGCTGGTGCCGGACCCGAAGGAGAGGATGGGGAGCGTGAGA
This sequence comes from Agave tequilana, assembly GCA_038442645.1. Classification (NCBI taxonomy): domain Eukaryota; kingdom Viridiplantae; phylum Streptophyta; class Magnoliopsida; order Asparagales; family Asparagaceae; genus Agave; species Agave tequilana. The sequence goes on along the minus strand of JAVJIF010003982.1, from coordinate 75,186 downwards.
GGGGCGGCCGAGATCAGGAAGCACCCGTTCTTCGAAGGGGTCAAGTGGCCGCTGCTGCGGTGCGCGAAGCCGCCCGTCTCCGTGGGGCCCGCGGGGGCTGTGGTTGTGAAGGATGGGGGGCTGAGGAGGAGGCGGAGGAGGAGATCCGCCGCCGCCGCCGTTGGGTGGTGGAGTAGGATGATGAGCACGTGGAGGAGGAGCAGCAGTAGTAGTAGTACGGGTTCCGGAGCTAAAAGTGTTGTTATTGGTGGTAAGAAGGGGATTAAGTTGGGATTAGTGGGGTCTAATTATAGTAATTACAATAATATTAAGAGCAAGAGGAAGCCAACAAATGTTGCGAGGACGCTGTACAAAGATGAGCTGAGATCGATGAGAGTTTGAGTTCCAGTGATGTGTTATTTATTGTGTATATGATGATGACTAGGAAATAGTTATTGACTTTGGAATTGATGATTCTTATTATCTCTTCCTTTGTCTGCAAACAAAAGATTGCCTGAATTCATCCCTAGCGTCATCTGAGTTGTGTAATATAAAGCTAAAAAATACGTGCAAATGTTTGCCGATAAAAGATTCCCAACCTAAAGAATCAATACAAATTATCGTCGGATGAATTAGAGCTTATTACAGTCAGAAAACATTGAGAAGTAGTCACAAACTAATATAGCTCCAGAGAAACCCACCTTGTTATTCAAAGAAATAAAACGCTGTAATATTCGTAGAAAAAACAGCAGCTAAATGGTTTTTTTAAACTATTTTCCACCATTTTTTTAGTTTTTGAAGAATGGTTTGAGGTACACCTAAGTCAGAGAGGCCACATTCTTAATTAGATCTCTCTCTCTCTCTCTCTCTCTCTCTCTCTCTCTCTCTAGCCAGTGTTAAACAAAGAAAAAAAAATAAAGAAAAAAGAATAATAAGTTCAGTATCAAAAATGAAACAACTCCATTGCTGCGCTGGTTTCTTCTCATTTCTCTCACTAGCAACGTGTAAACTGTTGGCCAACATGCTATCAATCTTTTCTATCTGTAAAAAGTGGAAGAAAAAAAAATGAACATAAAAATAAACAAAACAAGCGAGAAGGAAGATGAGACCAGCATTTATTATGATCTGAGGCTGCACCAAAAATATAGAATGGCTAAGTTGCTGCGTTGTGGTTCTCCACCAGCCACTAGAGCGGGCCCTTGCATCACCATGGCCAGTAAATTGCAGTGGAAATGATACATGAGGTTTCGACCGATGAAAATTTTAACGAGACCCTGTAATTTTAATGGCTGTAACTAAATAATCTTTAGGGTTAGTTTGAATATTAGCTTGTAATCTCAAATGCAAGGATTGTTGTAATTGGTTGACTTACAATAACAACTTTCTATTAAGTTGGAAATCTCTTATCAGTGCGTTCTAGATAGATATTCGCTGGGATTAATGCTTGCAATTAAAATGGACAAAACATGTAATTTAGATTTAAAATTTTATAGCAAAACAAATTATAAAATCATAATAATTTCAACCAGACTTAACCCAGGGGTCAACCCTCCAGCCAATGTTTGGTTAATAACTAGAGAAACTATGCTACTTCGATCTTTATATAGCAAGCAACTGTAATCCTAACACGAGAAACTCGGTGAGCTGGAACTATTGAATACAGGGAAATTGCATGTATTTTCTTTGCCAATGTAAAAACTCACTTCCAGTCCAAGTGATTGCACTTCAAAATTTTAAAACACAAGATCAGAGATACCGCGAGCAACTGAATCATCAAACGGTACTCCATCCAGAAACCAAAGAAATTTGCTCCTTCTAGGCTTTTCATGGAAATCACAAGCTTTAACTGAGCCCTGCATCATTTGGCTCTCCACCTCCACCGGGAGAATGTATTCATCAGACTTTTGAATTAACCTCTTGCTGACGCCTTGCTCGTCGAGTGCAGTCATCAACTGATCTCACCACCTGCGCGCGCTTCAGGGGCTGCTTTGAATGTTCCTGGTAGCACAGCCGGCACGCCTCTCTTTCAGCTTCAGAGGGCATCGATTTCTGGTAAGGCAGCTTGAACTCCTTGTCGCGGAGCTCCTTGGCTCTCTGAGTCAGTTCCGGGGTCATGTTATTCTCCCGCTGTTCCAACTTCTTCATCACCCAGCTCAGATGGCTTCTAGCTCTGCAAGTGCTCTGAGGGCTGGGAGAGGGGAAGGATGCACAAGGCAAGAACATAGGGGGTTGGACGGGCCATGCACCGCCAGAGCTGCTCTTAGGTGCAGCAGGAACTGAATTCGGCTCGTTCTGATGCTTATGTGCCACCTCTGGCACCTTTGGTTTGGACTTCTTGGCTTTCTTCTTTCGTCCCTCTTCATCTCTGGCCAGTTTATTAACCAGGCTGGAGCATATCTGAATTGTGTAGGTGTGCCCCATTGCAGCACTCCGTATCCTGATAAAATTTCCCAAACAACAGCCTTCGAGTTAAATCAAGAGGGGAAAAGAACATGTTTGACACAGATTCTTTCTATAAGATTTGCAAATAGAAGTATAACTATGAAATAGCACACATACTATATTGAATAACATAATGATCAGAAAATCCATGATAACAAATGAACTTGTGAAGGGCTGTTAGAAGAGAAGCTTTTGGATTCTTCTCCTAGTCCAGCCCTTCTCACCAAAAACAAACTGATCCTTCTATAGTGAAAATTAGTGGGTTTGCTGACAGAGGAGGTAGACAAGAGACTAGCTTAAATATTTGAACAGCACAACAAGATTGACTGCTAACAGCAGTAATGCTAGCCGTGCAGAATGCCTTGCCCCGGGCCAAAGAGCGGTGAAATATAATACATTACCAAATAAAAAACGTATGCAAGTGCGATCACAGAAAACAATTGCTCGGCTCACAATGACAGACCCAACTGTATAATAAACCAAGAATAACACGTCTCTTGGAAGATGGAGCTATGGGAAAGGACAGATATCAACTTCCACCAGTTGCTGGAGGATTGTTTTTGGGAATTCACATTAATATGTGTCAGCTCTTCATGATGCAACTGAAAAATTGAGGAGATTGAAGATCTACATGGGATGGCTATCTCACGCATGGCAATGCAACTGGAATGGGTTAGAATCAGGTACCAAGAAAATCAAAGACACTGAGCTGGGCAAATAGGGCTTCTGCAAAATAATATTATAAGCCCTTTTTCTGGTGATAAATTTTCTAAAAACCTGAATTAGCCTGCTTCTTTCTAGAAAACAGCAAATAAATGTGGAGAATCACAAAATAGCATGCAGTACTTTTTGATGATTTACTGATTGTGTTGGGGAGTTTGTGATGAAGACATCACACCAATTGCTAGTTATTATGTCTTAATTTATTTTGAGTTTCATTGTTTTCTTTTATTTTGAAATTTAATACCACATCTGTTATATTGAAAACTGGACTTTTGTAAAACTTACAAATAGGCCACAAGACATCTCTTATTGATTATTGAATGAATGAATAAAAATTTCAGTTAAATTTCTTGAGTTTTGAGTTGTTGAGATTGGACTGGGAAGTCTTTAGTGTAAGGGGTGTGAAGTCCAAATTTATCCAATCCTTATCTCTTTCTTCTCAAACCCTAATTTTCATTTTTTATTTCTTTTCCAAAGTCCTAGTTTCTTTTCCATCTAAATTGAAAGTGATTGCTATCCACTCGTATTACATCAATGTTAGTATCAGAGTTTTAGTGTCAACCCCTTCAATTTTTCTTAGATCCATTTCAAAAAAAAATCTAAAACTCTAGCTCTTTCCTTTCCCAAATACCCTAACCTATTTACAAACCCTAGCTTGAAAAAAAGAGAAAAAAGAATAGAAAAAGAAAAAAAATTGAAATTCCAAATCGCCATTGTTTCCTCATCTCCTTCCTCTCCTCTCTCACACAAAAACCCTAACCCAAGTCTTCAAGTTTGTCGCCAGCTCTTTTCGTCTTCTCCTCCTCGCGCCGTCGTGGCTCCCGCCACTCTCCCTCCCTTTCCTCTGCCCACTGGCCTCCTCTCCAATCGCTTGGGGCTCCCGCCACCTTCCCTCCCTCTCTGCCCTCACCCTCACACACAAGGTATCACATCCACCCGCAAGCATCCACCCAATCATCGCCTGATCTTCGCCATCGATAACCCATCATCGCCTGATCTTCAACTCCATCTCCATCTCACCCCGCCCACCATCACACACAAAGTTTCACCCGACTTTGTCTTCAACCGCCCCAGCCACAATCAACGTCGATGGCCTTATCGTTGACGCAACCATCGACCAACAACATCGCCATCGTCTTGACTACGCCGCCTACACGATCCGAAGTTGCCAAGCCTCCTCGTCAACGAAGTCATCGAATCTCACCTCGACTTTGACAACCACCTTCTCGCTGGCCCTCGCCGCCAGATCAGCGCCGCCTTGCCCTTGTCATCAACACCACAGCAGCCAGACCTCGTCATCAACACCACAGTGCTGCCGCCTCCCTGCTCGCGTCATCAATCACCCCGAGTTTATAAGAAAACCCGACACAACCCGAATCCACCTCTTCCAACCCGAACCGCCAGCATTCAAAACCTGCATCAACAAGTAGGTTTAAGTGATCGAGTACAACCCGATAATGACCCACCTGACCCACTTGCAGATCCAGGGTCCGACCCGATAGTGACCCACCCGAGCCGAGCCGAGCCGAGTTGACTCAGTGAGCAAAGTCGAGTTGATTTAATCCTGACTTGGTCTTGACTCAGTCCTGACTCAGGCCGACTCAATAGGGTTATTCCAGAAACCATTTCGAGACCGTTTCGAGCCCGATTAAAGCCGTTTTCGGAGCAGTCTTCTTCTGATCAGTTCAACCCGTGTTGCAATTGTTTTAGAGCTTCCCTGCAAGAATTCAAGTCATTAGTTGTGGAGAGTTGTCTAAAGACTCTTACAAGACTTGTACTTGAACATGGACTACTCATCTCCTCAGGTGATATCGTAACTTGATCTAATTTTTAATTGTTCATTTCTTTCAAACTCTAGTGGTTATGCATTTATTTGTAATTTATTATGCAGAATTGTTAATGTTTATTGGTCTCATTTGACGGTTGCTAAACGTCATCACTTTTTCCTTGCATATAGAGATTGAGTCTGCTAGGATTGCAATTTTTATCATTTAGCACATGCATTTAATTTTGCCTGAGTTAAGAACTTTACATAATCATCCGCTTATTTGTATTTTTTGCATTGCAGTCTGTCCTACATTAAGTTATAAACATGCCTGAGTTTAATACGAGATTTTGATTGCATCCCCTTTGAGTCACGAAACACATATTCACAACATCGTGCTAGAGAGTATAATTATCATGATTGGCGTAAGTCACGAAATATGTAATCACAATGTCGCACTATAAGGCGTAATTATTATAATAGGCATGTTGTTAGGAGAGAAGAAGTCCAACGAACAAGCAATATAACGTCTCCTGATTTTTACGGTACGTATAACCCTCGCAAATTTTGTGATTAGATAGCGCACATGAACTATTATTTTAACTTGTACGAATTTTCTGATGCGCGTAGAGTCCAGTTTGCTAAGAAAAAACTTAGAAAACTAAAAGTTTTAGTTCTAGTTTATTGGACTACCGTAAAAAGACAATTAGAGGAGAACATACTCCGACCTATAGAGACGTGGGATGAAATGAAGGAAAAACTTAAGAAAAAATTTATTACCTCTAGATCCTGAGTTTTTAAAGAGTTGTTTTATCTACGTCGGAGAGAATTGTCTGTTGCTGAGTATAAGCTTAAATTTAAGGAGTTTGTATTTAAATGTAGCTTTCAAATAGATCATCTTCCTACTATATATATGTTCTATAACGGATTGAAACCTGATTTTAAAAGAGAGTTGATCTTACATGTCATTAAGTCTGTCAAAGAGACGTTCTTTTAGCTTTAGAGATAAAATTGTCCACTTTCAAAACCAACGAGTAGTGTTCTACGTGTGAGAGATATGGACACTATACTTAGAGTGCCCCTCAATCAACACTAAGTGGAGAATTTAAACATTATGATTATCAGTGTCCCTCGAAGAGTCAATGTATTGATAATGTGCAAATTGATGACATTGATAATTCGAAGATTGTCGAGAATATCCACATTCCTTTTGAGGCAAGTAGTGATGTTGATGAGTTAGTAAAAACTAGTACACTCACACTTGACAAGGATTATGTTCGTAAAGAGAATATTAGTGACGTTCAGGATGCATTAGTTGAGTCTAGTACACCCATACATGATATCGATGTTAGGATGATACTAATGATTCTGAGTACGTATTAGTGAAATCTAGTATGCCCGTAGATGTTGCAATGTATTCTCATATGATAGAGGACGGAATTGAGCTTGAGACAGTTGATACTAGCTTCTTTACATCCAGTAAGCCATCTGAGTTCTCTTGTACAGATTATAGTTATGTGGTTGCTTCAAACTTTCTCTTCTAGTGAGTGGGTGAAATCTTTACTATGGTTCATCAGGTTACTTCTAGTGTCTCTTCTTTTAATGAATATTTGGAGTAATATTTTAAAAAGCGAAAGCACAATGCGTAGCATTTACTCCCTATGTGTAGCGTAGCGTAAGCATCGTAGCGAAAAGCGTAAGCTACGGTATTTTTTGATTTTTTTTAATTTCTAAAAAATAAATGTGCTTAAAGTAAATGAAAAATATGATAAATTCAGGAAAAATTATAAAAATGCTAGAAAATATTCAAAAAATTAATCAAATTAGAAATTAATCAAGCGAGAGAGATCGGAGGAGACAGAGAGAGATCGGAGGCTCACCGACCTTGCCGATATGCCCGCAAACAACGCGACCTCGCTAAAGCCCTAGCAATCCGATCTAACCTCGTTGAAACCCTAGCAGCCCGATCTGACCTCGTCAAAGCCCTAGCAGCCCGATTTGACCTTGTCGGAAGCCCTAGCAGCCCGATCTGACCTCGTCGAAGTCTAGCAACCTGATCTGACCTTGTCGGACTCCCCTCAGCCCGATATGACCTTGTCAAGCCCCAGTAGCCCGATCTGATCTCGTTGAAGCTCCCACGACCTCGTAGCAGCCTCATCGGAGCTACACGACGCAGTCGCAGCTGTGCCCTAGGTGAGGTAAGTGTTTTTTTGTCTTTATTTTGTTGACTTCTCTTTCTCTCTCCCTCTCGCTGCTAATACACGACACTTTTGCTTTTTAAAAAAAAAACTTAAATACATATAGTGTACGCCCTTTGCGAGGTGATAACGCACATCGTAGCGTACGTTTTTGTAGACAAAGCGTATGTTGTGCATATGTCGCAGTTTCTAAACTCTACGTAGCAATATATGAGCGCTTCGCTTCAAAATGCGCTAAAACGTGTTTCGTTGCACGTTTTTTAAAACAGTGGTTTGGAATTATTTCCTGACTTTGGTTATATTTCTGTTAGTCCTAGTGATGTTATACCATTAGCGGTATATGATGTACGTCCTCCTAGAAAACTCATATATCTCTTTGTCCTATCTTTAGGGGTTTTATCTAATGAGTTTGTTGCATTGCATTTGCCTGAAATGCATGATGAGACCCATAAACAGATAATAATTTGCAATGATAACTATAATTTTGTGTCAATCCATATAATATTTTGCAAGAATTTACAGTTAAAAAGTAGTGATGGTTATGATTCACTCTGAGAGGCTCCTCTTGGAACTGCAAGTCAGTCACACACTCGACGTAAATGTCCTATGAGAGTCCTGAGATTGATTACTTTCATTACTGATGAGTTGAATTTTCTATGAGGCCCTGGTTTAGTTCAGTTTTCAGTGAAGCAGATTCGACCCTTTCTGCTGCATGTGCATTTCGAGATCTACCTAGATTGTAATTGATCTGTTACGAAAACCAGTCCCACCTCCACCGTCATGGCTCAGACTTGATGTACGACCGATGGTTTCTCGACCACCACCATGATCCGATTGAGATGCTTCGTGTAGAGAGCCCACACTCGACATGGTCGAGTTTTTTCGACCCCGGGGAAATGATGAGGATATTGCACCGTTTGTTAGTTATTTTATGCTTTAGTTTATTTTGAGTTTAGTTTTCTTTTATTTTGAAATTTAGTATCACATTGGTTATATCCGAAAACTGGACTTTTGTAAAGCCTATAAATCGGCCAAAAGACTTCTCTTATTGATTATTGAACCTATAAATCGGCCAAAAGACTTCTCTTATTGATTATTGAATAAATGAGTAAAAAAAATTCAGTTAAATTTCTTAAGCTTTGAGTTCTTGAGATTGGAGTGGTAGCCCGTGATGTAAAGGGTGTGAAGCCTATACTGCAAGGTATGTGAAACTCAAATTTATCCAATCCTTATCTTTTTCTTTTCAAATCCTAATTTTTATTTTCTATTTCTTTTCCAAAAGCCTAGTTTCTTTTTCATCTAAATAGAAGATGATTGTGATCCACCCGTATTACATCAGTTTTCTAAAAAGAAAAGCTACTCATATAGACAGGGAACCTGAGCGCCAATAGTAAAATATAAAAAAATAATGAATTATCAGAGATGTGACATACATAAATAGCCAATTGCTCCCTCATAGAACAAGTGAAAGTTCATGAGCATATACGTAGGTGGATTATAGGCTTATTTGTTGGCAATTTAGGTCTACAAGACACGGCATGTTGTTCGTACTTTGTAAAGTTAATACAAAGACAGGGAACCTGAGCGCCAATAGTAAAATATAAGAAAATAATGAATTATCAGAGATGTGACATACATAAATAGCCAATTGCTCCCTCAAAGAACAAGTCAAAGTTCACGAGCATAGAAGGATCAATAATCTACGCAGGTGGATCATAGGCTTTATTTGTTTTCAATTTAGGTCTATGGCATGTTGTTTGTACTTTGTAAAGTTAACACAGTTATACTGTTTCAGCTGATATTACCTTCCGCACGGACACGCTAATCCATTCTCTTTTAGTCTTTAGTTAGTTTGGTTCAAGAAGTTGAATCACATTCCTCCCAATAAGGGGCACAACTGGCTTTCCTTTTTTTCTAATATAATATAATTCAAGAAACGTCCAGCTTCTCAGAAAAGTTGAGACTTCAACATAGCACCAGAGTACCGAGTAAAGAATACAAACAAATGTTATGCATTGGCATCAATAGTGCATCTATTATATCGCTTATACCAACACCTGAAACATTCGGTGATGTCGCTTGGAGGCTATCAATTCACGAATTCATCCTATACACAAACTCGGGACACGTGACACGGACACAAACTCGGGACACGTTAAAAGGTAGGAAATGGGGACACAACTGTGTGATTATGTGAGTGTTTATTTATATTTGATACAAATCAAAACCCATTGTGATTAGGATGTGTTATATTAAAATTAAAATAAAAAACAGAATAAAATCTCAGTGGTTTACATTTATAACTTCTGATCAAGTAAGGAAAAAAAAGGAATCTAGACAATGCCTAAACTAGTATTGAGGTGTTTAGGTTATACTAGCATACTATTCACTTATATCAAAGGGGTACTTTTCTTTTCATATTTGTTTAAGCAACATAGTTCCTATGTGTCCAAATGTCTTTATTTAAAGCCAACACGGCTTTGAGATGCAATCTTAAGGTTTTTAAAATCTGATATGACTCCAAAGTGTCTGATACGTATCGGACAAGTGTCAATGTCCAATACATGCTTGGCATGGAGGCGAAACTCATTTTTGAGTGTTTGTGCTTTATAGATCCTATATCTCTATTGAAGGTATGGATGGGTGTTAAAGCGAGGTTAACCTTTTAAAAACAGTGTGAGGGTACAGAATGACAACTAAAAATGCAATGGGTTAATATATCTACAAAATAGCATTACCCATCTTCATGGCTAATGATACAGGAGATCAGCAGGTAGAAATTTCTTTGAACATTTGTTGCAAATTTATCTCTTAGATCTCAATGTCAATGAATTGCTTGAAAGCAAGAGAGAAGGTTCTCATTGTGATCCTCTTTTCACTCTGAGCTAGCCCATACAAATAAGCTGCTGAATGTTCCATCACAGTATTAGATCATTTCAGTTGGCAACAAAGTTAAATTTGTTATACCGATTATTTTTCACTCAAATAAATGCTCCAAGGACCAAGGTTTCCCAAGTTTAACCAATCTAAAGAAAGTTATAACCATGTCCCTATATCTGTAGAATCCAATATTCTAGTGATCCCTATAATTCCTGATCCATCATCAATGGCATGAGTCATGACATGTTTTCAAAGTGCTACTAAGCATTGTCAAATTCATCTATGAACTAAAGTCCTGCGTGGGTGCTAGTTTTTTTTTTCCTGAAAAAAATGGACTGGTTGGATGATTCCTGAATGGTTTCTACAGGTCCAGTGCTAAGCTATTCGAGCGAAATCCAATTCCTCATCTGCCTCAGCATCTCTGCAGCTCTGTTGTGCAGCCTAGATGATCCTGGCTAGCTATCTGCCAAGCCTAATACAGAGAAAGCCACTCCTTTCAACCATATGACAAAATGATGTAATATGAAAGGATCGCAATCACCTTCAACTAAGGGGCTGTTTGGATTCAAGGAAGTGGGCGGTAAGTGAGGAAGTGGGAAGTAGGTTTTTTTTTCCTTTTGAAAAATGAGAATTTGTGTGTATCTTTTCCGGTGTTTGGTTGATAATTGGGAAGTGAAAGTGGAAAAGTATATAGTGTTTTCCAGTATTTGGTTAGTAATGTAGAAGTGGAAGTGAAAAAGTTAACCACAAAGTTGACTGTAATATTAAAATAAAAATTAATTATGAAAAAAATTGGACTATAATTAGAATGCAAGATTTACATGACCACAAAATTAACTGTTTTGAGCTACAACTTATCACAAATGAGATTTACATGATCACAAAATTAACTGTAGACCACAAAATTAACTGAAGCATCCTGGAAGTGAGGAAATGGTTGTGTAAAAGGGAAAAGAGAAAAGGAAAATGGTTTTTTCGTTTTCTTTTTCCGGTGTTTGGATGGACAGTGAAAGTAAGAAATGACACTTCCCACTTCCTCACTTCCGCCAACTTTCTTGAATCCAAAAAGCCCTTAAAGAAATAGGGAACTGGGGTTTTGACAAGAAAATAGAAAAGAAAAATTAGGGTTTAAATAGAGATAAGAACCGGATAGATTTTGGGTTTTACACTCCTTACACCATGGGCTTCACATCCTGTAACCATGGGCTTCACACCCTAATTTCAAAAACTCAAGAGCTAAAGAAATTTAACTGAAAATTTTTAATTCATTCATTATCTACTGAATAAAAAGTATTGAGGCCTATTTATAAGCTTTACAAAAGGACACTACTCAGATATAACCGATATCGTACTAAATTACAATAAAAGCAATAACTAGACTCGAAAATAAACTAAGACAATAAAAGAAACTGACACACTTGTGTGATGTCCTCATCATTTATCCCGGGGTAGAAAAACTGGACCCTGTCGAGTGAGGGCTCCCCTCATAGAGCATCTCAATTGGGTCATGATAATGATCGAAGAACCAGCGCTAGTGTATCACATCGTGATCAAAATGGTAGAGGTAAAACTCATTCCCGTGACAGACCGGCTGCAGTCGATGGTAGTTCGAACAAGATACATGCAGTATAACAAGTCAACTCAACTCCACTGAAATCGAACCCATATAATAAGGTGTCAATCTCATGTGAAACTGTCTCCTGTAAAAATATTTGCAAGAGATCATACTCATCAAGCGATCTCAAAGAAAATGAGGTCCTCATAGCTGCTAAAAATAATACTGGCTCCATGATAGGCTCTGCTAGAAGATCAATAATGGTCTCAATAGAGAGCTCTTCAACTTCTGTAAACCGTGAGAAATCTCTTCTTGCAATGACACCAACTCAGCAATAACTTCTGGCTTTGGCTCAGATGCAACATCAACTTCTGGCTCTGGTTTTGAATCCTCATATGCCATGTCTAGAATCTTTTCCACGCCAGCTAGGATCTTACATGCAGCGACTAGATCGTTGAATTGTGGTCTCTCGAGGTGTGGAGCATACAGAGTACGAAGAAGATTTTGTAAGACAAACCAATTTTGATAGTCGATATGACTGTCTTTCCGCCACCAATAAGCTTACCCAACCAGTCTCATTTGGACATAACGGCACTTTTATTCAGATGTCAGGGGAAAATAACTAAAAAATCCTTCAAGATGATTTTCCCACTCCCCGTGTTCATAACGATCATGAGAACCCCAAAAATGCGGGATAGCTGTATATATATATATATATCATGTTCCACTTTCTTCTCATCAGCATCAGTATTTATATAACTTTCACGAAAGTAAAATTTCATGAATAAACTTTCAGTATATAAAGATCAAAAGTTACCCAAGAATAACTGCACTTCTACTATCCCAATGCAGTAAAATCTTTCCACTGACTACGGGAATCTGTTATAGACCTAACGCTTTGAATAGTGCTCGAAACGGACTCTGAACGGGCGAGAAACAACTTCTGGACTGTTGTGCGCTGATCTGTTGAGCTGAATCAGGAAAACGATCAAAGCTCAAACCTGAATGTGAAAGATGTAGACACGTAGTACTGATCTCCATGGATTTGCTGCTTCGAGAATGACTCGATTCGGGTATGAAACGAGCTCAAGATGACCTTCGGAAGATCTGAACTGAGCTGACTAGGTGACGTCAGCAGGTGATGTCAACCGTAGGTGGATCGGGTTCAGGTTATGTCGAGTCTGGTTTGTGAAATGGATTCGACTCGAATTAAACTTGTTATGTTGAATCAGGTTGAAAGCGAGTTTGAAACTTTCAAACCCACGACCCGTTTGTAACCCTTTTTTCCTCAATCTCAGGCTAGGGCTCGGAGGTGGAGCTGATGCCGGTGGAAGCCTGGCTCTGGCGACGGCGATGGAGGCCCTGCTCTGGTGACAGTGGTGATGGAGAACCTCGGCGAGGTCATGGGGATCAGGCGGCGAACCCTGCGCAGAGAGAGGATATCGCTGGGATGCCTAGGGATCAACGGCGGGTTTGAAACAACCTCGGGCTTCGCTGTCGAGGGAAGGTTGGGGAGGAGATGATGATGATGGAGAATGGTGTAGTGGTGATGATTGAAGAGGTTGATGTTGATGGAGATGATAGTGGTGGGTTGATGGGTTTTAATAGAGGTGGTGCTCCAATTCATCGGCGGCTGGAGATGATGGGGAAGTGGATGTGGCAGTGGCGTGGAGAGATCTAGAGGAGACGATGAGGAGGAGAAGACGGTGATGATGATGGTGATCTGGAGAAGATCTGAGGTTGTTGATGAAGGCAGTGATGGCGGAGGATGATGGCAGCGGGAAAACCCTAGGATTAGGGTCTTGAATGAGTCAGGGGAGGGAGAAGAGCAGTAAAACTTTTTTTTGATTTCTTTCCTAGATCTAATTAGGGTTTCAGTTCTAGGGTTTAGAGGAGATGGAAATGGAGAAGAAGATATTGAAGAGGATTGGAACCAAAAGCTCGAATACTAAACTGATGTAATACGAAAAGATCGCAATTACTTTCAACTAAAAGAAATTGGGAACTAAGGTTTTGACAAGAAAATAGAAAAGAGAAGATTTAAAAATAAAGATAAGAACCGGATAGATTTTGGTCTTCGCACCCCTTACACCACAGGTTTCACACCTCAATCTCAAAAACTCAATGGTTCAAGAAATTTAAATGAAATTTTTTAATTCATTCATTGCCGGCTAAATAAAAAGTATTGTAGGCTTTACAATAGGACATTACTCGAATATAACTGATGTGGTATTAAAACACAATAAAAGAAATAACTAGACTCAAAAATAAACTAAGATAATAAAAGACAACTAGCACTTATGCGATGTCCTCATCACAAAATCAAGAGCAGTTGTGCTATTGTGATATTGTTGTGTATTTTGTGATATTTGTTTAAATTTTTGTGATATTTGTGAGATTTATAAAGGTTGTGATAATTGTGATACAGAGATGTGATTTATACAAGTTGTATCATGTGCGAGAGTTGGGAAAAAAAATATTACTCAAGTGTTGTTTGTCTGGGGTTGCCAACCCCAGACAAAGCAATACACAGGCAAAAAAAATTTGCTTTCTCCAGAGTTGGTCCGCTAGCGGGCCGCACTGGCGGGGCGAATCGCCTCGCCTCCGACGTTGCATGTCAGAAGTCAATTTTTGGAATCAGTTTGGGAAGAGTTCGATTTTTGGAATTATTTATTAAATAAGGATTTTTTTGAAAAAAATACCCTTAATTCTGTGTAAGCATAGTAATTTGCCAGAACCATGTGAATTCGCATTTTAAGGAATAGAGTATTTTTAAAAATGAAAATTAAGGTTTATCTAATTAAACCTCGACTTGAGAAAAACATTTATAGCTTGCAAGCAATATTTTAGGGATTTAGCCAAAATGTCAAATATATAAGGAGTTCTTGTAGAAGTTTTAGGTTTTCTTTTAAGGTTTATAGGGGTGAAAATCCAAATTCTATAGAGAAGAACAGAACTAACAAGAAATCAGTAATTTTGTTGTTAAACAAAAATAGAAGAGTGAAGATGGAAAGAAATCAAAGATAACCACTTCTCCAAAAAATTCCTTCATTTTTCTTTAGTACATATATGGCTTCTCTATAACTTGTTACATGAACCGTTGAAGTAAGATTCTTACCATGCGAAAAACAGTAGGCATACTGGAGGGCGAGAGAGAGAGAGAGAGAGAGAGAGAGAGAGAGAGAGAGAGAGAGAGGTACACTTAGATGGAGCAAAAATACTTTATTTGCCCCCACAATCTTTCTTAGTGAGTATTTTAGTTCTTCAAAAAATCCTAGACAAAATCCTACTTTGATTAGGACTGCAAACACTCCAAACTAGGAACATGTACCACTTCAACAGTTCCATCACAGGTCACGAGAACTAAATGAATAAATAGATAAATAACTTCCATCACACTAATGGCTGGCTAAATTAAACTAAGTTAACTCTAAATAGATTGCAGTCCATGTGATTTGCTATCTTCATCAACCACTTCCACTTAATGAGTTCACCATCGACCACTTCAGTAACGACATTAAAAGGAAATTGTCGGCTCCAATATACACCATCAACATGGTAACCCACAGAGTTCGTTGACAGTGGATATTGGTTAAGCTTGCTAACTGCTCAAACTGCAATTTATAGCATATAGATTTCCTAAAAAAGGCAGAAACTAGAGGATTTGTAATCCTCAAGAAAAGGGTCCACATAATCAATAAGGAGCAACCTCAGAAAGTGTGAGGATGTCTCTTCAGTATCTCTATGACAATCAAGTTCATCAAATTAGACCAATCTATGAGGTTGGACTTCCACTCACATCATTGCTAATCATGGACTTTTGCCTCAAATTAAGAAAGATCTCATCTTGCATATTCGTAATGAACTTGAGAAGAGTTTCTTCATCTCCAACTTACTTTTGACTCCTTAGTTGGAAGCTCAAAGTTCAAACGTAGACAAACTAATTCACATTAGCTGGCCGAGTTGGTGCAAGCATCAAGCTGTTATAGAAATTCATAACAATCTAAATTGGTCAAATATTTAGAATGACAATTCAAGTTCTTAAATACGGTTCTTGAGCCTGATAAGCTTTCATGAATCTTCCAACCTCCAGCGTTATCCGTCGTCGTCGTCGTCGTTGAAGCCTTCTCCTATCAAAATTGGATCAACTAGTAGCAATGTCTCATGAAAGATTTGACAAAGTTTCGTGCAGGCTGTCAAATTCCTCGGCAAGGAAACTAAGGATAGGAGGGGCTTGCCATAATCGTAAAACATCAATTCGCACCCTCCAAAGTCTCCTAGAGGGAAAAGTTCAAGTATAATGGGAAAAATGATAAATTTGCTACAAGAATACACATTCCAGCGTTACTGCACTTTGTAGGGAAAAAAAGGGCAGTATATAAGCATAAAGCAAACTAATAATGAAACTAATTCTGAACTTGAAACAAATAAAGGAGTGTAAACATCTCTCCCAGGTAAAATAACATTATTCTCCCATAAAAAACCATTGCTCCAACTTCCAAATGTCGATTCAAATGTCCGATGTAGGCTATAAGTCAGTTTTGAGCATTTGTCGCCACAAAATGAAGAAAAATGTCATTTATACCTTTTTTGGCTATGTTGTCAATATCTTGGTTTTGACCTAACACATTGCTCGTCATGATATTCAACATGGCTTCTACACATAAATAACAATTCTGTTGTTGGTCAATTATTTATTACTTGATTAATTTGTGCATAATCACTTGTAACTTTTTGAATGTTAGTGTCATTGTTGTACCAGGTATAAGCTAAGAAGTTCATAAATGGTCACGTTGACACAGATATAATCAATATTGACATATATTTACATACTAATCTATTGAATAATATGTACAAAATGGCAAATGCCACTGCAAGCAGTATGCGAGTGCCATGTCCAACACAGACCCAATTTTACGATAATATGTTTAGTTATTAATAATACATTAGGTGCATATCCATTTTGCTAATCATTTCATTATATATGCAATGACATAAATATGTCCGCTGTAGTGCCTTCATATTTAATTATATTATTTTTATTAGATAGATGACATAAGTTAAATTTATCATTAAATGGAGATACGATATAATATATACAGGGAGCAACTTAAACACTCCAAAGGCATAACCAGCTTAGTTATGCTTACCTGCCAAAGCCAAAGGCATAACCAGCTTAGTTATGCTTACCTGCCAGAGTGCATGACAATTCATTTTGATAGGCCTTATCATTCACATCAGGAATATCTATTGACTTTCATAGCCATTTCCTTTTCTCCCCCAAATAACATAAACACTACAATTTTCAATAAGCCAGCAAACTGACGCAAAGAGCTACTAAAAGTATAACAAAACTCACATGTAGATGATCATGAATCCTCATTGACGCCTCGGTTGCTTTCTTCACGTAGTCTCTAACATATACACAATGCAACCAAACATTTCATCATTTGCCTTAACAAAATTAATAAACTTTCAAAATACAATTTTTAAACAATAAAAAAAAAAAAACAATTGACAACCTGTCGGGGGTGAGTCTGCCTGCAGAGCTCGGCTGCATCAATGACAGAACAAACCTTTTAAAGAGAGAGAGAGCGCGGGGGGAGGGGGGGTGTTGGGGGTTGGAATCAATTCTTCTTAAATTTCTGTGAAAATTGTAAAAAAGAAATATGAAAATTGGAGATTTTGGTGAGACCTACAGTGTTAGAAACCTCATCCATGGTTCTAATGACCTCGGCCGAGGGAGGGAGCTGAGACACGTGAGAGATAAGCCCTTCTGACCTGCAATCATGGTGTAAAGCGAGGTCTCTTTTAAAATCTTTTGAAAAACTTGCAGAAAAATAAACATTTTTTGTAAAAAAACATAAGAACTGTCACCTCTCGATTGCTTCATCGACGAATCTGCGGAAGCCTTTCGCCGTCTTGAGAACTGGGATGCCATGGAGACCAGCCTCAGCGGGCTCTGTGGAGACTGGAGCGTCGAGCCAACTGCGAGATGATGAGAGATTGCGAGCAAATGTGAGGAGAGGAGACGAAGAAAAAGATCGTCGTCGGGTTAGGGCACGATTCATAATCTCTTTCTATTTCTCTCTCCTCTCACTTCTTTTTGTTCTAAATTTTCCTCTCTCAGAGTGTTTCTTGAGAGCGGCCTAAGTCTCCTCGAACGCTGCTGCAGCTGCGGTACACAGTTGGGCAGTTGGGCAACCTGATTTCGGGAATCATGGTTTCATCGCCCGTTTGATTTGCTGCAAAAGTAGGGGTAAAACGTGCAAGCAAGAAACGAGATAAAAATATGAGGGAAAATATGGGAAATTTAGATATGTTTTGGTAAGTTTTTTGATATTTGTTTGTAATATGAAAGTATAATTGAAAAAATATACCGTCAATGTCGATAAAAAATCATACAGTCGATTGGGAGGAGGATGGAGAGAGAAAAAAAATGAGAAGGAAGAAGGAGGCGAGCTGAGAGAGAAAGAAGAATGAAACGAGGACGGGCGGACGGACAAAATTTCTATATGAGTCACGGGAGAAAACCTTCTTTCAGTCCGTTTAGATTATGTTTTTTGGAATTTGATTAGTAATACTAGAACATCGCCGGCGATGAAAACCGACCGACGCCAAAGAAGATGAGGTAGGAGAGGAGAAGAAGGAGAGGGAGGGGGGAGAGAGGGCAGTGGTGAAAAGAAGAGGAGGAGAAAAGGAAGAAAAAAGAGATGAGGGGAGAGGGCGGTGGTGGACGGAGGAGGAGGAGAAGATGAGGAAGGAGGGGGAGGGAAAGAGAAAGGGCCTGGCGGGTGAAAACGAGGGACAGACGGACGGACAATTTTTATATAAGAGTCACGGAAGAAAACCTCTCTCACTTCACTCGGTTGGTTTTGATTAAAGTGAAGTGAACCACAAAGTTAAGAGCAAAATAATATTAAAATAAAAATTAATTATGCTGTTTTTTTAATGTAATTAGACTGCAAGTGGGATTTACATGACCACAAAATTAACTGTTTTGAGTTACAACTTATTACATGTGAGATTTACATGACCACAAAAATAACTGCAGCATCCTGCAAGTAAAAAAATGGTAGTGTAAAAGGGAGGTGCAAAAAGAAAAAGGAAAAAATATTTTCTCATTTCTCTTCTTCGATTCGAAACAAACATAAAAGTGAGAAATGAGTTTTCTCAGTTCCATTTTCCTCCATTTCTGCCTCAAACCAAATAAAAATCATGTTTACTAACTTTTTGACATGTAACCAAAGTTTAAAAAAAAAAAAAAAAAACTCAAGTTAGAAAATATAAGAGAGAACCGTGGGTACGGTGAAACTTGGCTCAAACTAGAGTTTTGAAAACCATGTTTTTTATCACTTTTGAGCCACTCAAATAATGGTTCTGGAAATTAGATTTTGGTTGCTATAAAAGGTGTGGTTTCATTTTTTTTTTTTTTGGACTCAAATTCATGCAAACCCATGGTTTCATAAACCAAACTATGCTGTCAAATTATGGGGATGTTTGTTTCACCGTAAAAAGGCGTAAAACTTTATAATTCGTACATGACTTACAACCTAATTACAACTACGGCGTTTGTTTGGATCGTAATTCGTAAAAAACTTACGCAACTCAGCTACCACTAATTTGCAACCCAATTACCACAGCCCTGTTACAGTTAATTTTGTGGTCATGCAAATTTGTATTATTTAATATGTTAATATTAAATTTTTTTAATATTTTTGATATTTATTTGTAGTATTAAAATTTTTTAAATCACCAAATAGTTATTTTTGTGGTCAAAATTTTCACTTTCGACTTAACATTACGACAATCAAACACCGTAAAATACAATACACTTTCCCACTTATAACTTTATATTACCAACCAAACATCATAAAACTTACATGTATGTAACTCATTTATAACTGTAAAAGATTTTACCAATTACGACCTACAAATTACGGCCAATTACGACAACCAAACAGACCCTGTATTGATGATTATCGAGTGCAGTTGGGCCATTTTGAATTTCAAGGCTATCCCGTAGTTCAACTCAGCTCCTTTTCAAGTCAGAGCCCAAATATATATTCCATTTCTACTTCAGACTAAAACTTCATGTGCCACTAGTTATCATCAATTTTGAGTGGCATAGGCTTACCAATTAAAAATCTATAAAGATATAAAAAAGGGTTTTTAGATATGTGTGTGTGTGTGTGTGCGCCCTCTAATTTTTTTAGTATTTAAAAATTTACCCTCTAAATGTTTGATATTAGAAATTTTATGACTCAAATCTTCTAATCTTCAATGTTTACCCTCATTTAGGGGAAAAAAAAAAGACAATATTCTAATTTGATTATATTAACTTGCTTAATTTTTTAACATGACTAAATTGACTTTATTTAAATGGTTAAACCACTATATTTCAATTTAAGCCTTTACTCACCTTCTTTTATACCAATTTCTCTTTTTCCTTAACTTTCTCTCTGTTCAAACACATTTTCTATTTCATTCATTTATCGTCAAAAACCCACATCAAATCATTTCGCATATACCTCTTAAGAAATTGGAGAAAAAGCTTAAGAAATTTTTAGAGTAAGATTTGAGAGACATTTTGAAGGAATTTTAGATTAAAGGGGATCAAGATATATGTGTGTACGTACGTACGTACATACATATATACATACATATACATACATACATACATACATACATACATACATACATATATATATATATATATATATATATATATATATATATATATATATATATATATATATATATATATATTAGACTTTGATTCTTTGGGAATGATTTGAGCATTAATTCTTCACACTCAAATTCAATGTTACGGTATTCAAATAAAAAATTCACTCCGTTGAAGTTGATCTACATTATTTAAAGTAAATAAAAATAAAAAATCAAGTGTTCTGAATACTTTTTGCTTATTCATCAAGTATGCGCAAAATCAACGGCCGAAATAGCGAGTTGATTAGTTTGAACGGTGTAAAATATTTGGAACCTAACAAAAGCTGGTGTGTGAGGGGTTTTAAATGTTTAGATCATGATCAAATGGTCATATCAAAAATTTACATGTCTAGAGTCATAGATATAAGTAATAAGTTACTTTCGGTCGTCCACTTTCGATCGTCCATTTTGTCCCTACTTAATACATGGACAAGAAAATTATAAAATACTTGATTTTCAGTTTTTAGTTACATTAATAGATCAACTTCAATGGAGTAGATCTTATATTTCAATGCTACGACATTGAATTTGAAGGGAAAATATTCATGCTCAAATCTTCCAGAAGTAGCCAAGTGTGCGTGTAGATAGAACAGTGGTCTGATAGGAAGGCTAGCTTACGTCAAAGATGAGAAGGGAGCGCAAGAGCCATCAGACTATAGTGGACAGCTGAGATTAACTCTAACCCTACCCATACCCCTAACCCTAGCCCTTATCTTCCTCCACTAGGTCATCGCCGCCATGAGGCTGCCACTGTTGTCTCCACTGGTCACGAGGTCACAGCTACAAGGTCGTTATCGTCAACGTCTCCACCTTCTCCACCGCGAAGCTAGGACAGGCCTAAGTCGATCGCGCCATAAGGACTTGCCCTAGCTTCACCGGTGGACACGGCGGGGGCGACCTCATGGAAGGAGATGAGGACTAGGGTACTAGGGTTAGGGGTAAGGGTAAGAGAAGGCGTAGGGTTACCGTAAGGGTAGGCTTAGGGTTAGAGTTAATCTCAACATCCATCTTAATCTGACGGCTCATGTGCTCCCTTCTCATCCACTCATGTAAGTTAGCTTTTTCATTGGATTACTAATACACACACACACACGCACATAGGATGTAACATAAGAGTTTACATACACTATGAAAATGCATCGTAGCCCGTCTATATTCATGATTCAAATCATAGATTATAATCTATATGTTCTAAAAACTCATATGGATCAAATTTTATATGAATTGAACTTTCTTGTCTCTCCATCTCATGATTTAAAAATAAATATGGAAAAAGTTTTAATACACATAGGATGTAACATGAGAGTTAGATACACCTATGAAAATACATTATAACTATCCATATCCATGATCCAAACCATTAATTATGATCTACATGTTCTAAAATTCATATGGATCAAACTTCATGTGAATTAAAATTTTCTAGCCTCTCTATCTCATAATCAAAAAAATGGATGGTTCGTAGCGATCTTAAAAGCTGATTTTTTTTATTTGCTTGATTTGTGGGCTAAAAAGTTTAAATTCACATGAAATTTGATCCATGTGAGTTTTAGAATATGTAGAACATAAAAAATGGGTTGGATCATGAATATAGATGAACTACGGTGTATTTTCATATGTGTGTAAACTCTTATTTTACATCATATGTGTATTAAAACCTATTATATATATATATATTATACACACACATACACATATAAGGAGAGAAAGGGATATGAAACTGTGAGTTTCATAAAATCTGAGTTAGATCATATAAGAACAATGAAGAAAAAGAGGAGGTGATGAAGAAGAAAAGAGAATGACATGATAATAACTCTTATTTAATTCAAAATTTAACTGGAGGGGTTAAATTCTAATATCAAACATTTAGCAGGGTAAATTTCTAAATACCAAAGATTTAGGGATATATATCTAAAATCCAAAATCCAACTTTCAGTCTTTTCTGTTTGTGGCAAATGATTTATTCAATTTTATGATTTCTTGCATTTTTATATTCTATTCAGTGAATAGCTTGGTTCTTATATGTTTGCAGAGGATGATGCTAAAAGAGTAAATAATCGTTGGGTCTTTCTCATATGTACTTCTCAAATTTTCTATGTTTTCAAATTTACTCATCAAATCTTTATAATATCATAATTATTCCCCAATTTTTTTATATTTTCAAAATTACCTCCCACAGACAAAAATTACTCCGACACTCTCACACACTCTCTCGTTTCTCTGAGTACAGTCCCCAATTTATCTTTTCGTGTATCTTCATTCTCAACCCTTTATCATTAGTCCCAGTTGTTTCATTTATGTTCAACTGTTTCACAGGAAGACGCCTCAGAAAAAACATCAGGGACTCATATTTCGACTGGCTGGCCACAGTTTGCTCAGGGTACAAGTTAAAGCCAGGTGATAAATGCGTCTTTGAGATGGTGTCTGGAGGGAATGGAAGGTGATGAATGTTCAAATAATTCGACGAGCCAGGGGTTCATCCTTATAATTACACATGTGTATTCCTTTGAAATTATGTTTCTTCCTTTCTTTCTTTATTTTGCCTCTTTTTCGGCTTCTACTTGTAATCTAGAAACTGTTAGAACGATTTTTTTCCCCTCATGTCATCCAACTGTGTCCTCGATTCATTATCTTCTCTTTAATGGAACCAACGATTATACTTTATGTTTTTTGGGGAAAAAGAAAGATCTGTCAAGTCTTGATTTTCATAATAGCAAGCATTTGAGTTCCTTCAGAAACAGAGTAGGAATTTTTCGCTCAATTATAATTGAAAATATTCTCAGTAATGGCGATAATTTTTCACATGAGTTGCACAAATCAGTTTTGTATCTTTTATTGTTTTTTGTCAAATAATATACAAAACCTACAAAGGATGAGTTGGTAAATATTTGTTGCGAAGGCCTTGCAGTAATAGTAATAAGTCATGACTAGTTTGCAAAAGAAAGGTTATATGAAGGTGTCAACTATACAGTAATGAAAATATGTGTCTGTAACCCCCTCCTCTCAAAATAAATATGAAATTTATCAAGAATTCACTACGTATTACAATGGGTGATGAGTTGATGAACGATTGCTTGATGACATATATTGAAAAGTTTGACAACATTAACAATGAATCCATCATTCAACGGCTCATAATATGGCCTCTCAAATGGGAGTATTGTAATTTAGAGTGGTCAACTCCTTTATCTTTTTTACAATATTGAAACTTTAGATATATTGTCCAGTTTTATAATATTTCAATTTTAAGTCAAAATGTCTCCGCCCCCCGAGTGAAAATCCTGCGTACACCACTGACTTCCAACCACTATACATATCATGTTGGAATCCAAACAACAGAGAACAACAACATATCAAATAAGCGTCACCAGTTGCACAAACAAGCAAACAAAGATAAAAAAGCGAGAGCACACAAATTTAACGAGGTTCGGCAATTACATATGTCCTCGTGGAAAAAGGAGAGGGAGATCTTATTAGTCAATCAATTAAATGATACAATAATTGGGAACAATACCCCTCTTTATATAGCTAGAGAATGCTTGAAGAAAAAAAACTAACGGATCTAAATTCGGATAAAAAACAAACCCAAAATCATATTAGAAGACCCAGGACACGCGTCCCGGTCGACCGGCTCCGTGCTACGGTCGACCACTCGGTCAATCGCTAGGAAAACGCACAGAGAGCAACTCTCTGTTTAATCTTTGGCACTACAGTCGACTGATGTACCAACTTTTCTCGTATAGTTTAAACTTGATTGTATTGTGGATATTGGTTACGTTTGTAAATATAGTAGAAAAGCGCGCGTGTCATGCACATGAAGTTTTTTTTTTAATTTCACTTATATCTAATCTGATATGAATATCTATTTGGAAAAAATCGTTACATCCACCTACTTTTCTTCGTAATTAAGACAAAAAACTCACCCCTATTTTTATTCGCTACAGCCTCACCCACGTCAACAAAAATTGATTCCTCCCAATCCTCACTTCTTTATATATTTTCATTTTCTCTTTTACCCTTCCCTATCGTCCCTAATGTTTGCTCTACCCTCGACTCTGACACCGATGTAGAGTAATTTACGGATCGACCTTCGCGGTAAGGTTGGCGTAGGGGTTGAAAGGGGCGGCAGGCCCCTCCCAATAGTTGCAAGGTGCGGATCCCCCGAAACATTTTTTTTTTGAATCAACCTTTTGCATATATGATTTGTTCGTACTCGCGATGAGTGTTGTTTGTGTTTGTGATCGATGCGGTATTTAGATCTGGAAAGTATTAGGGATCATCCGATGTCGGTGAATGAGGGGTCTGTCGATGTAACGCCCCGATCTCGCGGGTACGGACGTTACTGTGACGTAGATATGTAGGTCGAAAATACCCTCAATATATACGCTAAGCATCAATACAAGTAAAAAATCAGAGTACGAAAGTACGTGGTGCATTATACGTTCCAACATATGAGTACAGTTACAAAGTTATCACAGGATGAGACACAATATTATAAGAATATTACATCACTGATAAGTACAAATGCGAGTGTACAAAAAGATATACAATTATGAACAGTACAAAAGATGCTCACGAGTTACAATAGGAAAACTCGAAAGACAAGTAAGAGGCCTAAAAGGATAGGACTCTGGACGGTTAATTGCTGATCCATGACGCTACCGTAGCGTAACTTTGATCATCAGTATCTCCATCACAGTTCAAGCTCTAAGATCTGAACATGCAGGTCCAGGGAGAGTAAAAACTCCCCAACAAGTAACATGGTGAATGCCAAGTGACGTGCAGGGACAAGCATAATTGTATCGATAAATTCGAGCCCAAGAGCATGCATTGAAAACCATATCGTGAGCATAGGCATACATGAGCAGTAAGGATGTAGCAAGTACAGTAAATGTGGTAAAACCAGTTATATAAACCCAAATTATCGATATATGAGATTGTACGTCAAAAGAATAATCCAAATAAGGAAACCCTCATATATATACCCAATATCTCACATCATCGTATCCTAAGTTTATATAACCTGAATTGTCTCTTAAACTATGAAAACAGCATAAAAACTGATAAAATCGATAAACTGATAATACTAAATACAAGCAAAACTAGTTGTACAAGCTCAGTTTACGGCTTCACGAGACAAATACATCGAAAGAATAATCCAAACAAGAAAACCCCCATCTATATCCTTATGCCCCATGTTACCGTAATCCGAGTGTATACGACCCAAATTGCAAAACAACACAACGAATTATTGATTAGCATATTATTATTACTACTACTTATCCTACCCATATATCCAGGTATGTGCCCTAGCGTCCCAACACACATACATCCATATATGAGTAAGCTGAGGTTATTATTAGGAACTAATGATGAAACCAATGGGTTATGTTTACAGTGGGTCCCGTACATATCCGGGACCACGACTCAGGGTGTTCGATTTGCTGGTGTATGGGACCAGCTGCAAGGCCTACAGGAAGTGGGTCTTATATTATGCCAATTCAGGAATGTAACAGGAGATAGAGAGCCAGCGCCCCCCTCGGATACCTGGAGGCCCTCAGGTAGATCCGGAAGACTCGAGTTGCACAACATATCAATACCACTGTAAACATATTCACTAGTTGAAGTCCATCAGTTTTTCCCTTACTCGATGTAGGTTGGTCTTTTTATATAGTTTATTATTATGTAACTATCATATTACGGGAATAGCAGGAGCAGGACAGGTGTTACAGGGAAAACAGAAGTACATAAGTACTAAAAATACAGGTCACTGTATGTAATACAAGATAACATGACAGGATTCTCAAAATATGATAATCATAAGTCAAGCGGTAATGTATCAGGTGGCAGGTGATAAGTGATATCAAGAGGTATCAAGTGACAGCATGCAGGGGTCAGGTGGCAAGTAATAGCATGTCAGGTGATAAGCATAGTAGATATCACTATACAGAAAAATAGTATCGATACAGAGAATCGGTACGAATACAAGAAAACGGTACCGATACAGTGGATCAATACGAATATAGGAAAATGGTAGCGATACAAGAGATCAGCACGAATACAGGAAAACGATACAGTTTTAGAAAACAGTATAAGTAATGGTTTCAAACTATTCACAACTATCAGGAAAAAATAATAGTTGAATTATCAAGTAGATAAGCGGGCATGCAAACAAGCGTACATCCAAGTGAAATAAAGCAAGTTGGAGCGAAGCTAACGTACAATACTAGACGCCATCACCTTCGGCGTGGTTACCACTTACAAAACAACTAAACGCATACGATAGGGTGAGCGTATGAATGCTATACTATCGCACGTGGTGAAGTTGCGCTCACGATGTAACCACGCTCAAATAGAGTTAGCGACAAAACGCTAAGCGCTAGGTCCGTCTACCAGATGTAGCTAAGAGACCTGACGGTCTAAGCGCACTCCTCTTTTGGGGAAGTGGGCGAGAGGGCAAATAGGCCCGAAGGCATAGTAGGTACCTGTAGAGGTGTTAGTACCAAACACACGCATATAATAGGTAATAACTAGGCTATCAGTAGAGTATGAGACCTGGAGGCTGAGCAAGACAGGAATAAGGTAAGCGAGCAGACATGCGAACCATCAAGCGGAGTTAGGCAAGCTGGAACATAGCTAATGCATAGCGTCGGCGAAGTTATCGCTCGCAGCGAAGCCACGATAACGTACAACAATCGCTCACGGCGTAACTACATTTAGACGGAGTTAGCGATAGAGTGCTGAGTGCTGGCTCATCTACCAGGCGGAGCTGAAAGACCCGACGGTTTGAACGCACTCCCAGCTACCATAAAACCTATAAGGATGCAAGGCCAATTCCTAATGGGTCTTGGGAAGTGGGCTGGCCCGGAGGCCAAGTAGGTACCTGCACGAGATGTTAGTACCACATGAGCACATAAATAAACATGATACGACTAGACTACCGAGGAGTGGTGAAGCCCGGAGGCTGAGTGTATAGCCCGGAGACCGAGTAGAGAGCCCGGGGGCTAAACGACCACGAAGGGTCGTCCACGCATGGTATAAAGCAGTAAAAGAACACATCACAGGCATAATATATGTGTATGAAATAAACTACTGTATTACAAATATTCGTCACAGGCACGATCCTGGGCACTCGGTCACATACAAATACAAGGATGCATCCCAATACAAAATACAAATACAATCCCAAAATACAAAATAAAATACAAGTCGACCAGACGAAGCGGGGAAACCCAATAAGAAGGAGAGGACACTCGCCTAAAATATCCAAAAACACCACAATTTTTTGAAATTCCAATATGCGTGCATAGGCCCAGGCAATACCCGCCATCATGAGAGAGAGAGGTTTTATTTGTAGAAAGAAAGCAGATAGAGATTAAGAGAGAGAAAGAAGAGAGAGAAGACGCAAAGAGAGAAACAGAGAGAGAATACGCAGAGAGAGAAACAGAGGGGGAGAGAAGAGATGATAGAGAATATGCAGAAAGAAAAAGAGAAACAGAAGGAGATAGAGAAGCGAAAGAGAGAGAATACGAAGAGAGTGAGAGAGAAACATAGAGAGAAGAGATAGAGAGAGTACATATATAGAGAGAGAAGAGAAAAATGGGAGAGAGGATTGGCTGGCGGCGACCCTGGCCGCCGGCGGTCCACAACCACGGGGGAGAGAGAAGCTGAGGGAGGAGAGAGAGAAGAAAGAAAGAAGAGAGAAGGCGAGAAAGGAGAAAGGAGGGGGGAGAGAGAGTGAGAGAGATCTAGAAAGGAGAAAGAGATTCAAGAAAGAGGGGATGAGGATTGGCCGACCATGGCCAGCGGCGGCCCTGGCTGTCGCGGCCAAAATCCAGAGAGGAGAGAGAAAGAGGGAAAAGAGAAGAAAAGAAGGAAAAAGAAAAGGAAAAAAGAAGAAGATGAAGAAAAGAAGAAGAAGATAGGGGGGTCGGCGGCGGTCGTTGGGGGTCGCCGACGGCCGATTAGGGCGGCGACGGCGGTGCATCCGGGGAAAGAGATGAAGAAGGAGAAGAGAGAGAAAAAGAAAGAGAAGGAGAGAGAAAGAGAGGAAAGAAGGAGAAAGAAGAGAGGAGAGGCTGCGCCGGGGGGTCGTTGACGTCGTGGTCACCGGAGGAGGCCCAGCGCGGCGACGCTGGGTCCAGGGCGGCAGTCGCCTGCAGAAGAGGGGAGAGGGAGGAGAGAGAAATAAGGGAAAAGAAAGAGGAGAGAGAAAAGAAATAGAGAAATAAGAAGGGAAGAGAGTAAGATTAAATAGGGGAGATATTTTGTGGGTGGGAATATGCCATGTGGCAAGCCAGGAAGTGGGAGAAAAAGTAGGAAAACTCAAATTAAAATATTAAAATAATATAATGCGACAAAATTCGAGAAATTCAGAAAAATTCCAAAAAATACCCAGAGGTAGAAAGCATCGCTCTGAGGAACAACATTAAATCAGTTTTTAGAAATAAAATTTGGTTTTCAAATTTAAAACCCTAGAATCAACTAGCGATACTAGCCAACACCAAATCCAACCGAATTTCGATAAATTTAGAAAAATCTTCAAAAATAGATTAAAATAAAAAAGACGATTCTAAAAAATAATGTGAAAGCAGGTTTTAGAAATTCAACTCCATTTGTGAACTAAAAATCCTGAAATCGACCAGCGATACCGGTCGACACCAATTTTGAAGATTTTGCAATTTAATTCAGGAAAATTTCAGAAAAATCATGAACATCTAAAATACTGGAAAATGATGTTTGTAACTAAATATGGTCAAATCTAATTACCAGAAAGACTAAATTGAGTAATACATTAGGATCGAGTCCTTTGTTCAGACTAGGGCTAACTCAAAGTCCATGAATCTGGTTCCAATGCAAAATAATCGCATAAATAATCATAATGCAAAAACAAATACAGAAGGTAAATCAAAAAAATATAATCAAAAAAAATCTAAATGTGTATCTAAGTACGTATTACGGGAACATGGTGTTACAGCTGATGACGACGATACTGATATGAGGAATGCAACTCATGACGCAGTCCTCTGTGAGGACTGCGACTCATTATCTCAATCCTCTGTGAGGACTGCGACTATGGCGCCGAAAACATGTTGGGGAGATTTCACTCTCCTATTTTAATTAACCGCAAGCGCACGGTGGTTTGAAGCAGCACTCGAGGGTCGATCCATAAGGACATGTGGTTCTTGTAGTTTCAATACTTCTAAGCGAATTGGTTCAAAAAGTTTGTGAGTTCTGAATGATTTTGTAAGCTAAATGTCAATTTAAAGAAGGTCAAGCACTTAGAGTTAAATTACCTAAACAAGCATCAAATGGTCAATCTCTATCTTTTCTACTAGCATGTTGTCAATCACTAAATCTCTATTTTCTAACAGGCAAATTAAGTCTGAACACTAAATCTAAGCACATGCTGTGCATATATGGTTAATTATTCATTCTTAGGATTTTACTGTTTTTTGTCGTAGTCTTTTATTAGAAGACTGCGACTATGGTCACAAACATTTTATTAATTGAAAATAAGGGTATTTTGCAAGGACCGCGATTATGATCGCAGTCCTAATAAAGACTAAAAAAAACATGGTACTTTTGTAAGGACTGCGATCATGGTCGCGATTCTATAAAGACTCAGAGACATGATGTAACGCCCGATCCCGGCGGGTACGGAGACGTTACTGCGACGTATATACGCAGGTCAGAAATACCCTCACGTATATACGCTAAGCATCAGTACAGGTAAGAATCAGAGTACGGAAGCAAGTGGTGCATTATACATTCCACACATGAGTACAGTTACAAAGTTATCACCAGAGGTGATCCAATATTACAATAATATTACATCACCGATAGGCGCAAATGCGAGAATACAAAGGGATGTACAAGTATGATCAGTACAAAAGGCACTCACGAGTTTACAAAAGGAAAACTCGAGAGGCACACAGGGGGCCTGGAAGGATAGAGTTTCAGATGGTCTGCTGGAGATCCATGCTACCGCTGCACCACTCTGATCAACAACTGGGGGAATCCACACGCTCCAAGATCCATGACCTGGACATGAGAATCCAGGGGAGTCAGATAGAACTCCCCAGGCGAGTGGTGATACAAAAGCCAGATGGCGTGCTGAGATAAGTACAAGTGTATTGATAAAACCGAATCATAATCATGCATTGAAAACCGTGTCGTGAGCATAAGCATGTATAATCAGGTAGATATATAACAAGTGATATCAAGCAGGAACTACTCACGGTATGATAAGATAAGAGAAGGTAAAGAGATGAAAAGTAAAGTAGATAGGGCAACACCAGATATCTCCTAAACTAACATAAAACAGATAAAAACCGATAAAACCGAATAAAACCGATTACGAGCAAAACCGATTGTACAAGCTTAGGTCACGGCCCCATGAGATTAGTACCTCGAAGGAATAATCCAAATAAGGAAACCCTCATCTATATACCTTTATCCCATGTCACCATAGTCCAAGCATATACAACCCGAGTTACAAAACGGCACAGCAATCTGTATATTAGCATCTTATTATAATTGGAGCCGTCTAAGTTCCAGGCTTCAGTATGTGTCCCATTCCACATACTTCCACTCACAACTTATATAGCAAGTTATTTGGAAACTAATAAAGATCGATGAATCATGTTTCGGATGGGCCCCGTACATGCCCGGGACAACGGTTCAGGAGTATCCGGTGCAGAGCCGGAACGTACCGCTAGGTACCGGGACTTATTTACGCCCGAACAGGAATAGAGTATCGCAGATCCCATAGAAATAGGCCTAGGGCGTGTGCATACCCGGCAGGAATAAACAGGAGTAGGGGTGCCAGCACACCCCACAGAATCCCTGGTGGCCGCCAGGTGATCCCTCAAGTATGTGGCCACGCGCGGCTCGATAAGACCACCATAAACATGATTAATCAGGGCCCATCAGTTTTCCCCAAACCGGGTGCAAGTTGTCTTATTAGAATTTAATATGTGATTATCAATTTACGGGAATAGCAGGTACAAGACATGATCAGGAGTTCAGGAGTACATGAGTACTATAGATTCAGGTCACTGTATATATAATACAGGATAACAAGTACAAGATTCAAGTCACTGCATGTAATGCAGGATAACAAGTATAGTATTCCCGTAAATGAGATAATCACAGGGCAAGTTTATCATGCCGGGTGTCAAGGGATAGCATGACAAGATGGTGATATTAGACAGGTAACCAGTCATGTCAAGAGATTGATATTAGTCCGGTGGCAAGTCATGTCGTAACAAGGGGTCTTGCCAAGTAGCAGCATGTCTAGTGTCAGGTGATAACACATCAGTTGTCAGGTGATACAAACAGGTGTTAAATAGTAGCATGTAAAAGACAGGTATGAAGTAATGGCATGGCATGTCAAGTGTTAACATATCAGGTAAATACATGGCATGTGATAGAATAGTAGCTGAGCACAATCAAGCGGAGCTGAGCAAGCTGGAGTGTACAGACAGCAAACAGTATTTAACACTGGAGCGTCTGGCAAGGTTACCGGGACAACTCGGCTTAAGGTGCGAGTAGGAATTCCGGCAGCATCCCGCCTAGACGAATCTAGTGGTAAAGTGCTGAGCGCTGATCATGATAACCGGGCGGAGCTGAGAGACCTGACGGTCTCAACTCACTTCTCTTTCGAGATAGTGAGAGACCGGAGGCTGAAGGACGGAGAGACCTGACGGTCCCAATCACTTCCCTTTCGAGATAGTGAAAGACCGGAGGCTGAAGGCTGAGGAACCAAGAACGCTCGGGGTTTAAGCGCACTCTCGGTGGCTACCAGCCATCCCAGGAGTGGGCAGAAACCCAGAGTCCAACGACCACGAAGGGTCAGCCACGCATAGTATAAAGCAGTAAAATACATATAAACATGGAATAAAATACATGTCGACCCGACAAGGCGGGGAAACCCAAATGGAGGCGAGAGCGAGGACACTCGCCTAAGTCTTTAGAAGACATAGTGAAATCCCTGATATCCGGAATCCAGGAAATGAACGCGTCAACGCGTTTAAAGGGAAAGTGATAGAGAGAGGAGAAAATCAAGAGAGAGAAAGAGAATGAGAGAGAGGAGAGAGAATGGAGACGTGGGAAAAGCAGACGCGGGAAATAGCGGACGCGAGAAATAGCGTTGCAGGGATGTCACAAACGCGAGGTTCGAGACCTGCGTTCAAGTCAGGACGTGAGGAGAACGCAGACGCGAGCATGAACTCCACGTCGCGTTGACACAAGAAGAACACAGACGCGGGCATGAGCTCCGCGCCGCGTTGATACAAGAACGCGAAGGCCGCGTTAAACAGATGCCAAGAACGCGAAGACTCGCGTTAGGAATTGCCTGGACGCGGGAGTGAGTTTTGCGTCTAGCAATTAACAGTGAGAAAGAGAGAGAGCCAGGGAGTGAGACGCAAGGTTGAGGGAGACGCAGGGAAGGGGGAAAATTAGAGAAGAAAAGAAAGGAAAAAGGAAGGGAAAAAGAAAGGAAAGAAAGAAAGAAGGAAAGTAAAGGAAAGAAGGGAAGGGGTTGGTGGCCGGCGATGGCCGGAGGTGGCCGGAAGTGGCCGGAGAGGGTGGCCAAAGCTCCAAAAGAGAAGGTAGTTTAATGGTGCAAGTGTAGTTCATATTATAAAAATGGGATTTTGCAAAAAAGGTTTCGGAGAGCGAAGCTATAGTTCATTAGAAAGAGCTCTCCGAGGGGAAGAAGATTGCGCAGTTGGTGGTGGCTAAGGTGGTGTAGGTGGTGGTGGGAATGGTGGAGAAGGGGGTGGAGAAGATGGGTTATTTGGTGAAAAAGAAGAGGAAGAAGAAGATGGTGGAGGTGGTGTTGTAGTTGTTGTTGTTGTTGGAATGAAGGAGGAGATGGAGGAGAAAGATGTGGTAGAGTTGGTGGTGAAAATGGAGGTGGAGGAGGTGGAAAATGGCTAGCCAAAGGAGGGAGCAAGAGGCTCTTTTCATGGCAGCAATTTCGTTGGCTGTTGGCTGCAAAAGAAGGAAGAAAGAAAAAGTGAAAAGGAGAAGAAGAAGTAGGGGTGGTTATATAATGGAGGAAAATAATATATTATAACATTGGCATCATTCCCATTAAAATGAGACTTGTGTCTCCAAGAAACAAAACCTGCGTCCAAGTGAAAAGAAGATCCGCGTCTGGCAATTGCCCAGACGCGGGAACAAAACCTGCGTTTGGGAAAAAGTTGCGTTTAACAAGGAGAGAGAAAGTCATAATGACTTGATTGGAAGTTGATCTGAAATGCATTAAATGCAGTAAGGAGAGGATCTCTGCATTAAAAGCTGAATCCTAGGTTGGTGAAACTCGCGTCTAGCGAGGAGAGAGAAAAGTGGAAAAATATCTGGGTGCTATTCCGGTATCTGGGAGAACACCGAAAACTCCGGAAAAGTCCAAAAAATAAAGTAGCTTGGAAAGCTTCCCAAAAATTCTCAAAAATAATAAATATTATATAAAGATTTTTGATGAAATCGGTTTTCATAAATTCAATCTCATTTTCGAAATAAAAATTCTGAAGTCAACCGTCAATACCGGTCTATACGGGTTGGCCGGATTTTGATAAATTCTGAAAAATCTCAGAAAAAGTATTTAGATAGAAAATATGATTTTAAGAAGTTATGGGAAAGCCGTTTCTTGAAATTCAACTCCGTTTGTAAATTAAAAATTCGAGAATCGGTCAGTGGCACTGGTCGACCCCTGTTTTGAAGATTTACAACTTAATTCCGGAAATTTTCAGAAAATCATGAAAAATCTAAAATATTGGAAAATGATGTTTAAAACTGAAGTCGGTCAAATCAGAATAGCGAAAAGACCAAATCGAGCAATTCACTAGGATCGGGTCCTCGGTTCAGATTAGGGCTGACTCCGAGTTCACGAATCCAGATTCAAGGCAAAACGATCATATAAACAACTCATAATACAAAACAAATACAGGAAGTAAATCGAAAAATACGATCAAAAAATCTGAATATGCAACTAAGTACGTATTCGGGAGCGGGGTGTTACACATGACATTTTTTCACGATCATGGTCGCAGTCCTAATAAAGAGGACTCCAATCATGGTCGCAGTCCTATAAACACTCAGAGATAAGATATTTTTTTGTGAGGAATGCAATCATGATCGGAATCCTAATAAAGGCTCAGAAATAGAGCATTTTTGTGAGGACTACGATCATGGTCGCAGCCCTCAACTATTGCGAAGGGCATTTAAGTCTTTTTACTGTACATTTAAAAAAAAAAGATGGCTGAAGCTAGGGATGGCAATTTGACCCGTACCCGCGGGGACCCGACCCGAATAGGGCGGGTTTTTTGATTGTTGACCGGATTCGGGTCGGGTAACGGGGAAAACCCGAAATAACAAAGGCCGGGGGCGGGGCGGGTACGGTATAGCATTGCCCTGCCCCGTTACCCGCCCCGCTATTTTTTCATATAATGAGTATAATAATATTATATATACATCTACTTAAATAACCAGCTTTTAACACTAATTACAAATACGTCATTCCCTATAAACATCTAAACCAAATAGTCCAAAATCCAAATCTAATTTGCCCTAAAATTTTGAGCCCAATACACGATTTCGGGTCGGATCAGGTTTTTTTATTACCCGCCGGGACGGAGATGGGGGTGATTGTGAAATACCCAACGAGGTTTGGGGTGGGAACGGGGCGGGTTTTGGGATTTCGGGTACGGGGACGGAGTGTTCAATACCCGGCCCTGACCCGCCCCGTTGCCATCCCTAGCTGAAGCAAATTAAATTTTATGAGTGAGTTTTTTTTCTCCTAATAATATAGCTGGCTGAAACGAAACCTCCTTAAAGAACAAATAATTTAATATAAAAAATATTATTAAAAAAATTAAGAAAAGAGAAAAAGAGGAAATAAAAAAGGAGAAAAGTATTTAAAAAGAAAAAGTAAGACTCACTAGAATAGAGCCGGAATAAAAAATAAAAAATATGAAAGAAAAATAAAGGTAAAAAGGAAAAATAAAAAATATAGAAATGAAAGAAGGGTAAGGAAGAAACAAAATATAGAATTTCAAAAAAAAAGAGAAAGAATTAAAAAGTAGAATAATATTTGAAAAAGAAAGAGAAAAATTTAAAAAAGAAAACAAATAGAAAGAATAATTTGAACAAAAAAGCAAAGAAATAATTTTAAAAATATGTAGAGTAGAATTGAAAAAAAAAACAGTACGGAGAAAAAAAATGAAAAAGCAAAACATAGTTAAAACAAATCCAGAAGGAAAAGAAATAGTAATCAAAGAATAAAGGAAAAAGAAAAGAAAAAATAAGAAAAGTAAAGTAAAAAGAATATGTGAAAGTAATTCAAAAAGAGTCAATAAGAAGCGGAACATTTAAATAACTGTAAAGAATATAAAAAAAATCTGAAGAAAAAATAAAATAATTTAAAAGAATGAAAAAAATAAGATAAAATAAACAACCATGAGAAATAAAAAAAAAATAGAGAGGAAAGAAAAAGAGAACAAAAAGTAGAATAGAATCCAAAAAAGAGAAAAACAGGGAAAAAAAGA
The DNA here is from genome assembly GCA_038442645.1 of Agave tequilana. Lineage (NCBI taxonomy): Eukaryota > Viridiplantae > Streptophyta > Magnoliopsida > Asparagales > Asparagaceae > Agave > Agave tequilana. The sequence goes on along the minus strand of JAVJIF010003982.1, from coordinate 39,363 downwards.
AAATAAAATAATTGTGAATGAAACAAGAAAAGGAATTAAAAAAAATAAAATCTAAAAAAAATGCAAAAGAAAGAAAGGAGAAAAAATAAAAACAAGTAAATAATTTTGTTTAGATAAATAGCAAAGAAATAATTGAAATAACTTAGGTAGAGTAGACTTTCTAAAAGAAACTGAAATTTGAAACATGATTGTGATATAAAAGTTCACTCTTTTAAATTGCTTAGGAATTTGATAATAGAACTTAAACAAACGTATCATAATGGAGATCCAAGATGTTATGGATTCATGGACACTGGATTAATTTCAAGAGCACTAGGAGTGTATCGATGCGGACCGGTCTAAATTAACCCAATATGGGTCCAAAACCGGCTTGCTGGCCATGATTTTTGGTTTGGTTTTAGGGTTTTTAGCGGTTCGGGTTCGTCGCCCAATTTCTCTTCCCCGCTCCTTCTCTCTTCTCCGCTCGTCTCTTTCGCTCTTTTCCTCTCTCCAGTCCAGGTCTATTTAGGGTTTTGCAACTAAAAGCTATCTCCTCTCGTTCTAAACCCTAACATCTTCCCTGTAGTTTTTTCAATAATTCTTCAAAGTCCAGTGATCCTCGCATGGGGGGTTCTCGCACTCAAGTCAACAAGGCTCACAAGAGCCGCTTCGCCTCCAAGGCATCGCGACAAGTCCACAGGACCTCTAGCACTGGTGCGCAGAAAAAAAATTCTCATCTTTTTCATCTCCATCGTGTTCATTACCGCTGATTTATGTATGGACTTCATTACCTTGCAGATAGAGGACGGATAGCGAAGCCGGACCATCGCAATGCCGTCAAGGGTGCCCGTGCTGCTCGTATCCAGCGCAACAAAATGGTGAGGGAAAATTACCCCGAGCAATAGTTTAATTTTTAGTAATATCATCAATTGCTTGTTATTTCATAGAGAGTTTGTGCGGCTTTTGCGATAGATTGGTAAATAGGAAGCTAGGCAAGCATCCAAATTGTTTTTTGTTTGTTTTGTGTTAGTTTTGACGGCACGCTAGACATTTTTGTGTCAAAGTCCTATAGAGGGGCTTGCCATAATATGCTACCTTACTGTTATGAGATTCAAGTCACGCAATCAAGGAGAAACCTTCAAAGATTCTCATTGAGGACGAGGAAAGATAGTTTCACTGAAGGAAATAATATTCATCACTGGGGCATGTAATTAAAAAATCCATGTGAAAATGCTGTACCATATTTGAGAGAGTTTAACATCTGTTTTGTATGCTTGATTGATGTTCTTAATAGTTTTATTTTGTTTTATTTTGTTTCTGTTTACAAGATAGCTGTGAATGACTTTCATTCTTTTTATCCCACAAACTTTTGTTAGGTTCGTGATCAGAAACGAGCTACTTTATTAAAGGAGAAAAGGGCCACAAGTGGACAGTCAAGTGCTCCACGTGTTATTGTAAGCTGATCATTTTTCCTTATCCTTATCACTTATAAGCTTAATTTTCATGTTGTTTGAACTAGTTGATATACATCCATGTACACTGTAAATATTTGATGGTTCTTAACTAGTAATTAAAAACGCATTCACTCTCATGGATGAAACAATGACATCACTTTCCCAGATGATGATTATGATACATTGACTGAATCATTTTTGGAAGGAGATCAAACTTAGACCATTTAATATAATGACAACATGTATCAAAATAGACGGACTACTTTTAGTTTCTGAATCTCAACAATTCTTTCTTGTTTAAGTATTCAAGTACATTTCACCCCGTTTCTACTTTCATTGACACTCTTCGCCATCAGCATGGCCTGTTGCCACAACTCAACCAACTCTGTCACCCCTTTCTTATGAATCTGTTTATTTTGTTCTATCACCTCCATTTAAGTGGAAATATTTGTTAGTCCATGACTTTAACATTGCATACATCGCGTTCCTCCCTTAATTGTCTCATGAGATAATCATTATATCTGGGAAAGATATTATGGAGAAAAAAATAAACATAAGCAGCATAAAAACAAGAAGCAGGGAAATAGGTTTTTCTGCAACCACAGACTATCACATTTTATCTTAATCACAGGTAAAACAATTCAGAGGTCAGTTGGCTTGGCAACGGAATGATTTATTGTCAGTTGTCGCACAAAGTTCAAAGCTTAGGCCTTATTGATCATCTGTGCATACTTAATCGTAGTTTAGGGACACTTGATTGTGTGTCATGGTTTAGATAATCCCTAATGCAGATTGAAGGTCAATCACACATCACTGTTTTTGGTCAAAGAAATCTGATGTGGAATTATCCATCCGAGGAAAATGAGAGGACATGAGAAGATGTCATTGTGATTAAGATTTATTTATTAATTTTTTTGTGCATGTGTGTCCCTACATGTTTGTGGGGATGGAGTTTTATTTTTTTTTTTTTTTTGTGGGGGGGGGGGGGGGGGGAGCATTACTTGTAAAGGGAAATTGAAAATGGGGCCACCTCTTTTGACTGGATTTATGGCAGATTATTGTTGTGAGGAATTGCAATTTAGCCCACTGATCAAGGTTTGTTGTACGTCACATCATCTTTATGCTGCCTTTGGCATGTTAAGTACCGTACCAAGTATGAGATTCACTGGCATATAAAAAATATTCACCACTTCCACTATTACACTAGGCCAATGGTCCTTTTGAATCTTGACAACTCACTGTTTCGTGGTGGTGGGATTATGTTGGAAACATCTAATTTGGAAGTTTGAGGGGGTCTATCTTTTATGTATGCTTAACATACAATTGTTTCTATTAAGAGCTATCTAAACCCAAACTCATCTTATTTGCTTATTTTGCACAAAAGCTCCAGTGGAAATTATCCTTTTGTTCATGCAAGGATGATAGAAGCAAGAAAGAAAAATACACATAAGGATTAAGAGCATCTAAAATATGGAAAAGTGATGTGTCCCAACCATCTAGATATATGTTATTGTATAACTTGTGATGGGGGGGGGGAGACAATTTATCATTAGTTAATCATAGCAACATCTTTACGAACTTGAATATCCCTATATGCATCTGCAGGTATTATGGAGAAATTAGCATAGTGAAGTTAAAAATGGTATAAAGAAAAAGAAAATTAGCAAAATTGTAGGACATAGTGATATTCCTATTGCGGCTTTCAAGCATTTGAGAGGTAAGGGTTAGTGTAGCTGTTCAACTTTTTCTACTGTGATAGCTTTAGAAATGACTGATTCATGACATGAGGAGATGCTCTTTGGTACATTTATAGATTACTAGGTTCTAATCACTTTTAAGCAATAAAACTTATGAGTCTACTTTTGAAGCTTTTAGTGAGTAACTAAGCAAACACCAAGAAATCAATCAATCATTTCTGAAAACCAGATGACGGTTAAGGAAAGACTTCGTAGGAGATTATATATGGTGGATTTTACAAAAGAACCTAGTGTCACATAGTTACATCATCGTGATTAAGAACATGTAGGATGGAGCGTAAGAGGCTTCTCAATGACTGGAGGAAGTAGAGTTCTAAAAGATTTTAGAATTAGCAATAGTACAATGGAATATGGAATATAACTCTAGCAAAGTCATAAATAATACGAGGAAATTAGTTCACTTTGATAGTCCTGAAGTATCTAGGAATGGTTGCTTTAGGGGCAACTACTCATTGTTATGTGAGAGTGAGGAGGATATTTTCATAGAAGTAAAGCGGGATCATATTTTAATTGATTTTGTTGGGACCTACAAAGCTGAAGGGGGACTTTTATAATATTTTGTTGGGAACTATCATGCTTTTAAGGTCAGAGTTTTGAAGAAATATGTTGAGGAAATGTTTTTAGCTGAAAAGATAATTCTGAGATGTATGAACACAATATGCCATAGGACAAAGGTAATAAATGCACACTTGTTTTAGAAATTAGAGGTAATTTCAATTGAGCTAAGATGATGTTTGAAATGGTTTGGAGCAGTGAGACGATGACTGTCATTTGTAAATGGTGGGATTGCAGTTGGAGCTGTAGGACTAGAGGAGATCAGAGAAAACCTGGATTGACAGTAGAAAGCTAATTTAACAGAGAAGTTGCTGGTTAACAGACTTTAAAGGAAAGTTGTTTTACTTGGGCAACACTGGAATTCTGGGGAAGGTTTTGTTGCTGTTGTTTTCAAACCAAATGTGCTTAAAGTTATAGTATATGGCAGAAAAGTTAGCTAAGGTCAAGTAAAGCATTCCCATGCTCCAATTTTTAGCAGACTAGCAGAGAAATCCTGTAGACGCACATCTACTGGCAAGGAAAAGTATGAGATAAATATATAAATAACCCTTTCACACCACATTTATCTATAGTCCTACATGTGATGTGTTCTTGGATTCTTTAGATATTGTTTTTATTTATTCTGCACTTTGGCACACCATTAATTCCATTTTCTCAACACGCATGTGGAAAATGACTAGACATAACAGAAATGATGATATACTATTTTATTGTGTGAGGTTTCATTTACTCTTGTTTATATATTCATTTGTCAAACAACTAGCATTTCATTTTATGAATTCCCCTCTTTAATGTAGACTTCATTTTTTCTCTTTTCATTGAGAAAATTAATTTCTTTTGTACTCATCAGTCATGTATTATATTCTGTCCCATGAGGCAGTCTCACACTTTATTTCTACTACAAGTTCAGACTTTATGACTTGCCTTTGGTGTGGAGAGTTTGGCTGCAATTTTCTTTGGCTGATGAGAATTTGCTCTTCAAACTCTTAGCTGCTATGAGTAGTATAATCTATATGTGATAGATGACGTATAGAAACTTGTTTGTTGTTCTCTGAAATTTATTTTTTAATGCATGTATCTTCTAATTGAACGACTGGTTGTTTGTCTTCTGTAGTTGTCTGGTGCTCTTAATTATTTGAAAACTGGAAGTTAACTGTCTGTTGGATTAATTTACAATACACTGCTTTACAGGTGCTTTGTGGGCTTTCCTCCTCTGTAAACTTGAATCTACTTGCAAAGGATCTTTTGTTGCTGCTTTCAGGAGGGGAAACAGAAGCCACTTCAGTTACTATTGCTTCTCCAACTTACAAATTTAGGACAACGGTGGGTCCCCTGTGTGGAGATTTTTGTCGACACATCAGCTGTTATTATTCTGCTTATCTTATATCTTATTACAAGCTTGCAAAATGTTACTCCTTGTACATGTGTGTGATTTATCCTTTTAGATTTTATACACGACGATGTGCTTTCTATAATGAAGATGTAGTGAATGTAGATGCATGTTCCTTATGTCGTGAGAATATATTAAGAAGTGGCAAAAAATAAGATTAACAAAGAAACTTGACAATCTTCATGGCAAAGATTTAAGTTACTAGTTGAGGAAACAATTTCATTAAGAAATATCCGTCTCGTACTTTCCTTCCTTTTCTATGCGTTAAGAGTTGAATTTATGTACCGTGAATTGGAGAAGCAAATTTTTTTTATTTGGAAGCCACCAAGAGATTGGGCAGCTAGGAACGAGATTTGTTGGATCAGATGTGAGGATGAAGATGTTTGAAATGGAATGTCTCGTTTTGAGAATTCAAGAGATGCCTACATAAAGATGTCAAAATATTAAGGGGATCCTTAGGGAAGATTCTATAAGTCTTTCGTCAATGAATTACTCAACTGACTTGAATATGACAAATTTTGTTCCAGATAAGTAGAACCGATCTCTCTTTCAAGCCTGCTATGCTTATTGAGGTGATGAATTAGGAGTTCAGATCACCTTTTGAGATTCTTAAAAGCTTTATGCATATATTTTTTTTATTGAGTTCAAGTTTCATATGTCAGGGATATGAAAAATTGGGTACAGAAAACATATGTTTTGGGTATAATGAGAGGCCTGTTCAACTTGGGTGTAAATGGTGGAAAATGGATTACTGTCCAGAGACGTTAATCTCATTGATTTGATGATTTCACTTCTGGAGTTTTTTTTTCTTTTGTGGTTTATGGGCGGGGGTGGTTACGGAGAATGTATCCAAGGTGTGTCAGAATTTGCTCAGCTGTCCTATCTGGAGGGTAGCATTTATATGGATTAATAAAGTATCAGACCATTTGATTTGGTTCAAAATGACTGAATCTTCTATAACAGAACAAATGCATCTCTCTGGGGGACACGTTTCCAAGCCACTTGTTTTTTTTTTTTTTGTATGTCGACATTTTAAAAACATGGAGAATGTATCCGAGGTGGAGATGTGGGAATTTCCTCACTTGTCCCCTCAAGGGTGCATTATTTACACCCAAATGGATCATCCACACCATTTGATTTGGTTCAATATGAATGGTTTTCAGTAGAGAAAATGAATCTCTTAAACTACTCGGCGAAACTTTTCCGGACTACTTGCTTTTTTGTTTGTTTAGGACATGGAGATGATGTGCATCGTGGATCATCATTAGAATGGTTGCCTATTGCTTTTAAAGTGGCAGCTAAGAAAGTTCCTGTATCTACATCTTAGTTATATTGTTCTCATACATCGGTATACACGCACGGAGTAGGGAGACTTGGCTCCTTTTGAATTGTTCCCATTCAAATTTGATATGGGGACATTCAAATTATAAATCCATTCCATTCATAATGGCTTAAGACACAAACTTAAAAAGTTTAGGTTATACTTGTCACATTTGGAAGGAAGAGTGTGTGTAGATGCTCATGCTTCTCAATCCAATCCTTTTTTCCCCTTTTGATTAATGAACATGAACACCATGGATCTGCTATGAACCTCGCTCGTGGTTTCTTCTTACACATGCTGGTTTGAAATCTTTTCGCCCATCCTTTGCCCTCCATTTTCTTATCTTGGTGGTATCTACTGTAACTTTCAGAACTAGAATGGTTGTCTTCTTGAAACCTATTTTGCATTTTTTTGGGATGATTTGTCTTGAGGACCCTAATTCTTGCACGTCCAAAAGATGGCATATTCTATATTCCCTATTTTATGTGTTCAAAGGCACTAAAGATTGTTGTTGTCTGCACTAATCTGTTTGAGCTCTAATGTTAGTTCAACCAAGTATTGCGTGGTATATTTCTCTTTCACTTAGAAAATGGGATTCTATAGCATAGTTAGCAAAATGTGATACTACAAAACAATGGAACAGGAAATATTAGTGTTATATGCGATTTATGCAAAAAAAAAGAGTATTTAAATAAAGGCAAAAATAAAGGAAAAATGCAACAAGATTGGGTAGCTGGATAACTGTATTTAAATGATTCAGTTCTAAAAAAAATCTATGTAGAGAAAACACTACATATATTTCAAATTTTATATCTTGATAGCTTATTGTTTATGAATGCACATATTTAACAAAAATAATATAATATACCCATGTTTATCTTGACATATTTTTTATTGCTTGGCTGATTGGTTTAAGAATATAACTTCCATGTCTAAATCACATCTAAGACAAAAATATTATCAAAAAGGAAGTAATATTAACTATTAACTGAAGATGATATTATAATATTTCTTTTCAAAAAGAAGTAAAAACATTTTTAAAAATGTGTAAAAAAGATTTAGTTAATAGGGTTTTTTGCTTGTTTTTCTCTTTAAACTGAGTTTTTAGGCAGATGCCTCATTTTTAAAAAAAAGAAGCTTAAACCAGAGTTTTGCTAAATATGATCATTTTTTTATTGTTGGCGTGAATCCTTTGATATATATAATATTCATAAGTGAGTTGCGATTAGAAGCTGATCTTAATGGCTCACTTTACAATAACATATAATTATAGAGTTAACTAGGCTCCTTCTGGGAGGATTTGTAATCAACCAAATCATTCCTATATGAATTAAATGATGAGGCATCTATTTTCAAGATCTACTCCATTGAAGTTGATACAAATCAATTGAAGTGCCTAAAAACCAAAATTTAGACTATTTAAGGCTCTCTTAACCATCCATCCATCAAGTAGCCGCACAACGGACAACCAAAAGTAGCAAGTTATTAGTTTAAGTGACCAAGGGTTTTAAAGCATTTAAATAATGATCCAAGGGCTGATTTTCAATTTGTATCTCCCACATCATAGATCAATAAAATTATTTGCTTTCACCCATCCATTTTAGGCCACTTGATGGATAAAAAATCACAATATTATTTGATTTTGTTTCTGGGCATTTTAATGGTTTGGATCTTCCATTTAATTGCTGTATGTACTTTCCAGGTGATAGGATCCTACTAATAAGATCCTGGTCAAACCATAGTTACCGAACACTCTACACATAGGTGGGACACTCATGTCCGGGGAAACTAGTTTCTGACACGGACACCATACCATATCCGATAAATTAGGGAAAAGTTTCCAATACTCTTAGGACATCGTATTTATAATATTCAGACATTTTCTCAACAATTTTCTGATACTAGCCAACTTCAAGAAATCAAAAAATAATGAGTTAGCTAGGGAAATACTTAAAACACATTTACCGGACCCTCTATACATAAGGGGACACTCATGTCTGGGAAACTAGTTTCTGACACGCACACCGTGCCATATCCGATAAAATAGGGAAAGGTTTCCAATGCTCTCAGGGCACTGTATTTATAATACTCGGACATTTTCTCAACAATTCTCTTATACTAGTGAAATGGCAATCGTTTGAGAAATCAGAAAATTAAAAGTTAGCTAGGCAAATACTTTTATTGCTCGAAAAATAAAAAAATTGAGAGTTAGCTGGGGAAATACTTAAAACACATTTACATACAAGAAAAATCTTGAAAAAGAATTATATACATTAATTTGAAATGTAGAGATTTTATAAGAATTAGTATTGAGTGAAGAATATGTATTGAAAATATATAGTAAAAATTATATTTAAATAAGAAATGCATATATTTTCTATATGACTCTTCTTCTTTTGTAAAATCTTATCATACATTATTTTGTATAGAAATTTCTAAATTAGCTTGAAGAGTTTTCTATAAGTTTAATTTTGATGTATATGAAACAGAATTACACACATATATACATATAAATACATATATTTTCCACATTTTCAGGAGTACGTGTCCTGTACTCGTATCACATATCGTATCCTGCTTTTGTTTCTCGTATTGGCAACTATGGGTCAAACTCTATATTAGGCACACACGCCCAAACTCTTGGCTCTTTTGAGAAGGATTTGGAATCTAAGATCTAAGCAACATGCTACTTTGGATGTAAATTTGTGATAATTGATCCATAGGCACAAAATTCAAATTTACTTGACTTTTGGTGCACTCTAAATGAGTAGATTAACGTTAACAAAGTGTATTTTTTATTTGAATGACCTATTATACAATGTATATGGGAAGGATTAGCTTACAAATTCTCTGGGAGGTAGTCAAGTCTCTCTTTCTCTACGTGCTTGCCTGGTGATCTACGAGAGTTGTAAATGGATGCAAATAGTTTCATCTGAATTCAATTCTGTATCTATTTTATAGATACAGACATGTATAGTATTAAACTTCCGAAATATCCAAATACAGATCTGAATATCCTAATAGGCTAGTACATATCCAAATATACTAGGACATGTGTGACAACATATAGAGTAAATCTATTTAGCATTGTGTGATGTAACACAAAGCACTTTTTTCCGGGCACTGACACACAGTAAATTTGAATGCTGAACTCATTTTCCCTTAAGAAATTCAGTCATAATCAATAATATCTGTTTAGTATCTGGATCCTATCCTAGCCCCCAAATTTGTTTATATCAAATATAGATAAAGAATTTAATATTCAGATAATGTCCTTATTTGTGTCCGTATTTGTATCTGTACTCACAAGAAGAAAAGCAATACAGATACGATAATACGATATCCACTCTATATGTGCTCTGTTTCTGCCTCCCTCACTATTTATACAACTGTTGACTGCTATATAAGTACATCTCTGTTTCTTCCTGTAAAACTGATGTCTACTTAATGCTATTCAAAGATAATCTTTTGCACAATTAATATTTTTGTGTTGCATATCACTAGTTATTAGCTATTTTGCTCTGCTTACAACCTACTTGTTGATATGAATGTGTTATTCAAATTTGAAAATTCTAATTTCTCCCAATAATTTTTTTGAAGGTCTTGGTAGCACCTCATGGTGATCTATTGTCATGCATGGAAATGGCTAAGGTATTGTATTGTTTGCTACTTCTTTAGTAGTGCATTTTGGACGCTTTCTGGATATTGCTAGCTTATGGAAGTTTTTTGATTTAACATAGGTTGCGGATGTAATTGCTTTTGCCGTATCCGCCAACTCCTTATGTGATGGCTGTGATTCCGGCTGCCTCATCGATTCATTTGGACATCAAGTTCTTTCTGTATTCAGAGCTGTTGGTTTGCCTAGTACCGCTGTCATGATTCGAGTCAGTATTTTGTAACATCCACTATTCCTTATGGTAGATGTGCACATATTATTTAATTATGACCTGGATACTTAATTGTTGGTATCTGTAGGATCTTCCTGCGGACATCAGAAAGAAACAGGACTTGAAGAAGATGAGTGTTTCTTGTCTTGCTTCTGAATTGCCTGAGGATTGTAGATTTTATCCAGCAGATACAAAAGAGGAGTTGCATAAAGTAATTCCTCTGGACATATTAATCACAGCTAATTTCATAGGAAGTATTTTGAAAAGTCCTGTGAACTCAAATTTTGTACAAGTGTTGTCTTCTATACATAAGTATGCCTGTTTTGCAGTTCATGTGGCTGTTCAAAGAGCAACACCTTTCGGCTCCTCATTGGCGGAACCAGCGATCCTATATTATGTCTCAGGAGGTATGTGTGGATGCATGAGGGAACTATGATTTGCATATCGTCATTCTTGTACATAAGTCCGATCTCTGTGTCTCTGATCATAGCTTGTTTCTATTTGAAACCATGATCTAGGATAACAAATATTTTCTGAATAAAAATTCGTAAAACTGGACCCCAGTACGATGTAGTGAATCTTATTAGTTTAATAGGAACTGATCAAGTGTTTGAAATAAACATATCTTCATCTTGTTATTCTTGAAGCAACATAAGACCAATCTGGAAAGCATATTTGGACTCTGCAACCTTTATGCCCGACAAAGCTAGTAAAGAAAGGCAAGCCATCAATTAGTTTACTATATTTCCTGCTAAAATGACATCTAGTTCTCAAATAATCATAACTGCATTGCCACCCCTTGCAATTGAATGAAGCTTAGCTTCAGTGCCCTTGCAGCTTGTGATCAAGTTGTAGGTCACCTGGGATGCTTCAGGCAATAGGTGAACTCAATATACGCAACTAATATACACCATGGTTCTAGTCCTACTTTCTTGCCAAAAAAAAAAAATTTGGGTAGTAATTGGTTCGGCCCAATTCTCAGTGTGACCGAGAGAAGTATATTACACAAATGTGCGGTACCCAATGTCCCAACCATTCAATTCTAGAAAAAGGTCATACCTCGAACCATAATTAATGTTAATCCTATTTATGTTTGGGCTGAGTCAAGGTCATGTCAGGTTGACAATGCTTGATGTCTTTGGGCTTAAATATTAAAATTTAGTTCAAGTGGCAAGTCAAGCATACAACCATTCCAATTTATATATTGCTCTAACCAGTAAAATGTTCAACAGTTACCGATAGAAGTATAAAGATCATCGTTCTCTAAATGTTTTTATGCATTATCACTTTTACAAGTTAACTCACTTGATGACGCTTGACATCAATACTGGTAAAAAAAAAAAAACTGTGATCAATCTTTCTGCAGAGCTCCTCAATTCCACATGCAGCTCCATTGCTGACCTCATTTTGATAAGAAGAGGCTTGAATGGTGAGATTGGTGAACAATAACCTCTAATATGCTTCAGTGGCAGCAACCCAACATGTCCTCTGTTTGAAAGTTGCAACTAACTGCAAGTGATCTTTTTAATGGACATTTTAAAGGGAATATTCCAGATTAATAACCATTTAGTTCCACCGTCAAGGTATCACCTTACAATGTGGACAATGGCAGAGGGTATCTATAGCAATCTTATTTGTTGTCATAGTTACTCCCAACCATCTTAATTATTTAAGCTCATAATCTGCAGTGAGACAGTACGTAAAACTGGCACTGAAGTCCATTTGATGTTTAAACACTTGTTCTTAATTACCTCAAGATTTTGATACTTCAAATATTCATATGGCTCTCTTATCTAAGTAGGCTTTTTAACATAATGAAATGTTCAGTTATTATATTTATTTTACAAGATATGTAATATCTGCTGGTTCTTATGCAACTCTCGGTTGCAGGTAGGTTATGAACCTGATTGTGACAATACTGGAACATGCACTCTGCTTCTGTCAGGCTACGTGCGTGCTCACAATCTTTCTGTGAACCAGCTGGTAAGTTAATTTTCCCCAAAGATGTATTGCTTAAGCTGTTAGTGTCACTTTTAATCTCACATACTTTCTCCAAATTAGGTCCATGTTTCAGGTGCTGGTGATTTTCAGTTAGGCAGGATAGATGTTCTCAGGGATCCGGTGCCTATGAATGAAAGAAAAGATAAGAATTCAATGGATTCAGATGATTTAAATTCTACACAGGTATATAAGATAATATTTCTTTTAGATGGTCAAAATTTACATATTCCTAATGATAAATAAGTATACACTGTGCATTGCAACCCCATTTGGTGTTTGTAGTTTGTAAACTATATGTTATTGATATGATTTTAATTATTTTCTTCTGCATTATATTTATGCTGCCAGGGGATCATCAATGTCTCAACCATTTGCAATCTTGTATTTCTCACTTGTTATGTTATTATCTGCCAGAGCAATCTTTGGTTGTCATACTACTTTCGATAAAACTGTTTGGTTTACCCGAGAAAAATTGGTTGGTTCTGTTCCACAATTCTATTTTTGGACCTATGACTCTGGATTAATTAGATGGTCTTATGTGCTTCCTAATAGTAATTTCTTGAAATTTGATGGTAAAAAGGCTAAAGATGGTAAGTTTTTGATCATTTTAGGAGAGGCTTATAGTTTATTTCATGCAACTAGTCAGCACCAGGGACCTTTCAACCTATTTCGTTGATGTAAATTAATTGAGTAACATCTTAGTCATATGACACTGGCAAATCTTGAGATATTGATTGTGGCCATAGGATAATATAAAATATACCTTGAATAATGTAGCATATGAAAGTAGTAGCTGTTGTAGCTGCAAAATTGCAGATTGTTCTAATTTTTATTCATTTGTATCTTAAATCTAGGCTATGCGCAAAATTTCCCTCTCTGCTCATCACCCTTGGTGGGTATTTAACACCAAATTGTAGCGGTTGAATTCAGGTTGACAGATGATGTAAAGACTTGTTCAATTATGTTGTGGAGCTTATTGACTAAGTCTTGTGCCATAGCGAATGTCATTTGATGGGAAAAGGCTTAGATGATGGTGGTGATAATGATGATTCTTCAAGTTCAAGACAATTTTAGTTTTCCTGAGGAATTTTGTAAACAAGGTTTTTGTGCTGCTTGAAACTGATCTTTGGACTGTTTGACATTGGTTCAATCTGTTGAAAGTGCTTTATAAAAAGTCTGAGGCCATTGCCAGCTATGCATCTTACTCGGATATTGAAAAATGGGAAAAAGATAGTAAGCAGTTGGGAGGAGAGTAAAGAGAGGATTTACTTATCAGTTGCTTTGCTGTTCCCATTGGTCACAACACAACCTAACTAACAAGAAGGTAAAAAGGGAGAAAAGAAGGATGAGGGAAGAGGGAGTGAAGTAAACTAACTTTTGTTATTGCTTTCCCTTCTTCATTGCATAGGCTGATATACTTAATTTAAGGTTCAAACCCCCTCCACCCCCTCCTCTTCCCACCCACCCCACCCCACCCCACCCCACCCCACTCCACCCAAACTTGCACGCACATGCAAAATAAGAATTAAAGAGAAAAAACTTGTGCAAAATGCACCTAAAAAGCTACACACCCGTACCCTACCGATCAAAATTATTTTAGTGTTCAATGGAGGGAAGACAATGCCTCAACTTATTAAGGATTTGGTTGGCCTAAATATTCCAACCTAACTCAATGACGATCAATGTTATTAACTTGGGGGATGAATCGGGTTCCCGATACCAACTCTGTCTTTGTGTATACCAATTCTAGTGTTTTCTTGAATGTTCCATTCGTAGTTGCAGGAGTTAAAAGTATAACAAATAAGGTTTTGTGTCCTGATTGCTTGATAGGCCAGCGCTTGCATAAAGTTGTCTAGAGATTATGCACCCATTCAGTAATTACTTGTATGAAGTCCTCAAATCTTGTAATGAGATAAATGCTTTCTATTGAAGGTTCCTTTCAGGTAAATTATTTTAGTTTGTATCACACTTGTCCTCACTTATTGCTTAATGGGGGTATGGACACCATTGCAATCAAGAAAAACCTAGTGCTACATGCATTCTGGTTGACCAATTGAGACTTAAAATCATTTATGGTGACAACTTGAGAGAGTGTGCAGTTTGATCAGATCATCTTCTTTTTGATGAATGAATCTTGTCATATTTATAAATAATTTAACCGGTGAGAGGTTAAGAAAGTATCTTCTAATTACTTTATCTTCATTTTATTTGTTTCCTTGAATTTTCTTGGTATAGTAAAATGATAACACGAGGGTGTAGATTATTCTGAGAAAAATGAGTAGGGTTGATAGAAGTTGCATACTATTTCTTAATTACTATTTTTATTAAGAAATTAATTAAAAAAAGAAACATTTCTTTTTGTTGTTATCTTCTTTCTTTCTTTCTTTTTTCATCTATGTTGAATTCATCTTCACATCTCAATTTTCTTGCCTTGTGATTCTGAACTTTTCTCTAAATGAGCCATATAGAAACATGTAACACTAGCTTTGGCTAGCCTATGATTTCTAACCTTGCCCAATAAACTTTTAAACCAGATTACCTAAAAAATTAACCAGATTATATAAGCCGGTTTTCACAGCGCATGGGAACTTGCACAGAAATCCTATTATCACAAGTCTGAACCTACTGATGCACATGTTTCCTACCTAGAGTCTTAGTCTCTTCAGTTACCATTTATTCTAGAATCTAAAGTCACACTTCCTTAAACCTAAATACTTCTACCGTTTTATTTTATTTATTTGAAACATTTCTTCCTCAACTTCTGAATTCCAGATATGCACAGTTTTATACTTTTGTGCTGCCAGCCATGGCAAAAGAAACTGCCCTAGTTTTCCATCCAAATGAATCTATTGGCTGGTTTGTCAGTACCAAAATGGATTAAACTAGCTGCTGTATGGTCTAGAAATGGTATTAGTAGTCCCTATTGTGGAGCATGGTCAGCTGTTAAGAATGTTAGGAGTTGGTACTTGTGTAGGGGTGTGCAGCATGTTAGACATTGTGTGAGAAGTAGGAATGATTGACTGATGTCTTAAAAAGTTGACTTATGTAGATATTTGGTTAAGTGCGAGAATTTCAACATAGAACGCTGACCCTGCACTTTATTAATTATTCTGATCAACTTGAGAGCATTTAACAGGAAAATTAATTACATGAGGGAGAAGGGGAGGTTGTGTGTAAAATCTATATGGTCTTTTAGTACGTATCATCAAGTTCTCATTAGAGCAGCTGCACATTGTGATATATTATACTGCTCGACTGTGAGAACACTTTGTTGGTTGTTGTTGCCAAGATAATAGGTCCTTGTGAGAACTTATGTTGCACGGATACGACAACGTTGAAATGGACACGACACGTGGACACATGCCAATTTCTTAAAAATACATACGACACGTGTGTCGTGTCGGACACATTTCGGACACAACACGGCTCCATGACAAAAGTGTCCGTGCTACATAGGTGAGGACTATGGTTGCAATGAGTTCATAAAGACCAGTCTATGGCTTTGACCCATGAGGATATCCATCTGTTTCTCGTTAAGTCACTAAGAGGATGTAGGAGGAAGTCGGATGAGCTATTCTTAACTACATTCCTTTGTTATTTTATTGTAGTAAAGGCTTATATCCTTCTACATCGCATGTCAAAACTTGAAGTCAGCTGTTGTTAGTATGGTTTGTTTCATTCAGTTAGCACTTGGCACTGCCAACATCATTTTTATTCATATATTTTTTTATGTTTCAGCCTTTTGTATTATATTAAGACCGTTCACACTGTTAATTGGGATTTCCGTTACAGAATTTGTTCTAAAACTCCAACTGTAATTTCAATTCGTGGTTTGGTTGAAACTATTGAATTGGAATTCTCGCTCAAGACATGCCAACTCCAATACCGGAATTTAAAATAGGGTTGGTACTCTTGGATATTGAACGAGGACATGTACACAAATAAGTTGAATTGGTGCCTTCATAGGCACAATGACTAATAGTAAAGCAATTTAGAGTGAACTTTCAACAAAATCATGATTTCAGTTACCAGTGGCCAAATAAAATGAATTGGTATCCAATTGCAACTTGCAGGAGTCCCACATTGTTAATTGCACTTCCGTGTTTGTTTTGATTGTAAGTAACGGGGGACAGAAACTTGAGTAGTTTATACTGGTGACTTTCACTAAATAATATTTGGTTAAATCAGTTAGTTGCTTTTATTTATTTCTGACATGTTTTGTTTGCTTAAAATTTGTGTATGGAAACAGTGGTGCTTATGTATTTATTGAAATCTTTTTTCAGGTTATGCTCACCATTCTTCCAGATCCCTTGAATCAGGAACCTTTGCTGGTTGAAAACATACCAGATCCTTTTGCTGGAGAGCAGGTCAAGAATCTTACTACCTGTATTTTTGCAGATATATTTTTCTGATTTTGGCTTCTCCTATTAGAATAAAATGCTAGTGCATCTAGTCTAAACTGTCACTACTTCTTTCCTTTCTGTATTTTTATAAAGATGTGCATGCCAAGCACATGCAAGCAAGCAACACCATACAAGTTCATAAGTAATACCACATGTTATGTTTCATGACAAGCGAATGCAACAGTTATTAACATTAACTCTAGCTAAAAAAGGTGAGACGACTATGAAAAAAGAACTAAAGTTGGGCAATAATGAAGAGAAGGATGCTTGAGGAAAAGGTGGTTGTCCTTTCATGTGTATAGTTGTCATGTACACTCGTCGGTAATAATAATTCCAAAAACCCCTTGGAGCTATTGTAAAAGCTTTTAAGAACACATTGAGTATTTCTTCACAAATATAATCAATTTGTTAGAGAACTATACATTTAAATAATTTAGAAATTTCTAATATATGTGTTCATTTAGGTTTAAATACTGAGTCTTTTTGCATAAATGCCACAAACTAGTTATCTATAGATACGAGCAAACAAACTAGCCACAACTCTAAACGCATTTTTAGAAGTATCTATATATTCTATACTCTTACATACTTTCAAAATGAGGTTGTAGAAAATTTCATATAAGTCCCTCGTTTGACTTTAAATTGTTTATGAGTGCACAAACGTGGCACAAGTGTGGTAAAATAATTTCTAAATGCTTGTTATGATAATTAAATCCACAACCACCTCTGATTATATAATCATGGACATCAACAATAATCTTTTCTTAGAGAGTTTCCATAGAAAAATTCTAACTGTCAGTAGATTATTGGTGAAATTGTTATTCACACAATTACGAGGAAACATATATACAAGATGTAATTCGTTTCATTAGTGGAGTTTTGCAACAAAAGAGAAAAGGATGACACAACTCTGTCGCGAAAATCCAACAACTAAGGGCAGTAGTTTGTTATTTGATTTTTTACTTGTCTTATTTAATTTTAATTATTTTTCTCTATTTTCAAATTTTAATGTTATTTTAAAAGTTTTATATAAAATTTGTGAATATCTAATGTATTTTAGATTATTTAACAGAATTCTAAATTATCTTTGACTAACTAATAGAAATTTATAGTATTAATACACTTATAATCAAGATGGTAAGGCATTAATCTTTTAATAAGGATTGATACACTATTAATCACCTTTTAAATCTACTAATCATGATTTAATTAATCTTGTAATTAGAGGAACGAGTACAAATCATATCCAAGTCTAATCAAGGTATGGGACAATAGTCAAATCAGATTTGAAGTTGATGGTTGGGGGGAGTTTGCAGATTTTGGTAGGAAAATCATCAAATATTCAGGTTAAAACCGTTTTTTTAATAGATTATAGTTAGCATGCTTGGTGTTTTTGGGGCGGGCTAGCGATCGCCTCAGGCGCGAGGCGCGAGGGCAGCGCCAGGTGCGCGTTGGCACACCAGATCTCCGACGAGACGCGCGGGAAGCGCTAGGTACGCGCCCAAACGCGTCTCGCACAAGGCGCGAGGCGATCACCTCTACGCGCTTATTGTTTGTGGGGCGGCTCAGTTTACGACTCGCTAATTTAGAGGGTAAACCCGACCCGCTTAAGTTAGATAAAAAGTAAAAATAGAAAAAAAAAACAAAGCTAACTTTTTTTATTAACAGGGGCCCTCGCGTTTGTCGCTGTCCCCTTCATCGCCTCCAGGTAAGCCCTCTCTCTTCTCTCCAGCTCTCTCCCCCTCCTCCCCTTTCTCTTGATCTCTCTCTGTCTCTCTTCTCTCTCAGAGACAGAGATTGTCTCTGAGAGAGAAGAGAGTCAGAGAGATCAAGAGGGTCGAGAGAGGGGGGAGAGAGAGCTGGAGAGGAGAGAGAGATCGGGAGAGAGGAAGAAAGAGAGACAGAGCTGATGCATTTTCGATGTAAAATTTTTTAATCCATTTTTAGTGTGTATTTTTCAATAGAGAATTTTTAGTGATATATAAAAGTTTTTAGTGTAATTTTTAATGCTTTTTATTGTGCATTTTTCAATATCTTGGAATACAAAAATAATACATCCATAATCATGCGCCTCACTGAATTATGCACCTCATTGAATGCATCAATATAAAGAAAAGAATACATACATAGAAAAGAATTAATTCATAATACATTCATACATAGAAAAGAATACATTCACAAATTCATACAAAAAGAAAAAAATATGCGCCTCACTTCAGTGAAGTGAGGCGATCGCCTCGCCTTGCGCCTTGCGTCCTGTGTGCGCTGGATCCTTTGCGCCTCGCACTGTGTCTCGCGCCTCGATAACACTAGGCCGGGCGAACCAAATTGAACTCTATTTGGTTAGTTTTTATGAGTCTAAGTTGGGTCTGTTCTATATAAGGCATTCTCTCTTCTTATCTCTTATCCCTCACACTCACTCTCACTCACCCACTCTAGAGTAGAGTGGGTGAATGAGTGTGTTGAGTGAGTTGAAAGAGAGTGAGCTCACGATGCCGTCGGGGGAAACGGAGGTTGGCCGGCGGGGGAGACAAGGGTAGCTAGGGTAGGTGAGTGAGAGTGAGTGAGAGAATGCGAGGAATGAGAGATAAGGGGAGGGGAAGCCTTATATGGGCTGGACCCCAGAACCAAATTGATTTTTTGGGCCGATTTAGGATCACAAAAAACCAACCAAATCGGGGTTGGGATTGGTTAGCCCTGCCCAAAAAAATCAAGCCCTCTAACTTAACCTATTAAAAATCAGTTTGAACCCGATTTTTTGGTGATTTTCCCACTAAAATTAGTAAATTCCCCTAACCCATCAAATTCAAACATGATTTGATTACTATCTCACTCTTTGATTAGACTTGGACATGATCTGTACTCATTTCTTTGATTACAAGATTAATTACATGTTAAATCATGATTAGTAGTTTTAAAAGGTGATTAATAGTGTATTAATTATTATTAAAAGATTATTGTATTAACACCTTCATTATAAGTGTATTAATACTATAAATTTCTATTAATTAGTTAAACATACTTTAGAATGCAGAATACTATTAAATAATCTAAATTACATTAAACACTCACAAAATTTATATAAATTATTAACATTTTAAAAATAATATTAAATTTCAGAAAAATAGAGGAAAATAATTAAAATTATATAAGACAAGTAGGGAAAAAAAATCAAATAATGAATTATTGCCCATAGTAGTTAGATTTTCGCGACGGAGTGTGTCATCCTTTTCGCTTGCTCTTGCCTTTTTCTTTTGTTGTAAAACTCCACTAATGAAACAAAATTTGTTGATACCTCGACAAATTACATCTTGTACATACGTTTCTTCATTGAATTTTGACAACAATAATTTCATCAAGAATCTTCTGACGGTTAGAATTTTTCTATGGTAAAATTCTCTAAGAAAAGACTACTTTTGATGTCTATGATCATATAATCGGAGGTGGATGTGGATTTAATTATCATAACAAACATTTAGAATTTATTTTAAAACAATTATGCAACGTTGTGCACTCATAAACAATTTAAAGTCAAATGAGGGACTTACAAGAAATTTTCCCTTCTCTTCTTCTTATAGCCAACATCCCTCAATTTACCCACTTATTGTATCGCAAATCTAAATATCAATTAAAATTTCAATCCAAAATTACTCTAAAGTAAACAAGATTACCATGCTCATAAATCAAATAGAAAAATTTATACCTAACTTTGATGTTTGCCTTTTCTTCACCTTCTTCTCTCTCTAGTTGGTCCTCTCCCTCCGCTTTTTTATTTGTTCCACTGTGGCGGCTGCGATCAATATGATTGCATGCCACGATCGGAATTAGTTTAGGTTTTTCTTTTTTTCCCTACATAAAGCCTGATATTAACTATTTACTAATTAAACCTCTAATGAATCATATTTTCATAAAACCCCCTTTAATTTTCAGTATTACAATTTAATACCAAAATTGACTTAATTTGTTATGTTTGCTTAAAAACTGGGTTATTAGAGACTCAAACCCACATCTCATCAATTTCTCGAACTAGAATTTCCTCCAACTAAATAGTTAGTTCATCCCATGACATCAGTAAAGAATTATGCGATAAATCAGACAAAGCAACAATGATGGTACTGCCTTAGCTTATGTAGAATAAAGACGCGGATAGAAGGACTGCATCATTTTCTTATTTGAATTTTGGACAGAAGGGGCAAAAGTGTTAGCCTGAAGCTGAAGAATATTAACCTTGTTGCGGCAGTTATTTTCAGTTAAATCCTTCGTTTCCTTTAATGCTTGTTCCTGATGGTTGGATGTTCTCTGGGAATTCTTTCATAGTGAAGACAAGTAACAGTATGTCGAGCACAACATCACATCTTTGCGACTGCTAAAAATTAAAACACTGTGCAACCCAGAGGAGCTTTTTCATATTAATGAGCAAATAGTGTATTGAAATGTATTTAGCATCAGAATTTGTTGCTTTGTATTCTTATAATTTATTAATTCTGAACTCCCAGAACCATGTGCAATCGCTGTTTTAAATTCCATATCATCTTCTGGAAGTTTATATTACCAATAAAATCTGGTGCATCTATGGGTGAGTTAATTGTTTTCCTTGTATACTCTATTAATATCGTAATCTATATCAGACTTGGCCGACAGAAGCAGAGATAGCTGAAGCTGATGCGGATAATAAAGAACGAAAGTTGAAGAAGAATATACTTCCACGAGGCACTTCAGACTATCAGGTTTGCTATTGTCGTGTGTGCACAGTAATGTTTGTTTGTGCTTAAAGAACTTAATTTTAACTGTACTAATCCCTTTACTGTCATTATATATATAGGCTGCTTGGATTGTGGAAGAGACAGACGATGAGGATTCTGATGGCAGTGATGAAGAAGGTGATGGGATGGTATTGGATGAACAAAATGAACACCAGGCGCAAGATGGATTTGATCAATCTGATATTGATGAAGCGACACATGGTTTAGAACTTTTTGATGAAGAATCAGAGGCCGACACTGAGATGGCTGTGAGCTTTCAAATTCTTGCTAATTTATTAGAATTAAATATCTGTGTCATGCTCTTTATTGTCTTTTATTGGATCTATACACATTTAAATGACTCAGTGGTTTTAGCTATCAAATGGGAACATTAAATAATACAGGCTTGCATTTGATTAATATGGTTGTTTATTTTTTCTGGCAGGTTGATTTATGTATTATTACTTTTCATTGCAAGTTGTTCAGATGTTATTGTTCTCAACACCTTTCTGGTTGCTATCACTAATGTATCCTCTTGTCTAATCTTATAATTATGGATTGTGCTACTTCACTAGAGGAATCACACCCGTCTAGGACATATATTGGATCATGTACTCCGATGTGTGGTGGATAGGTATTCAATAGGTATTCAAGATATCTATTTTGCAAGTACTAAACTTTACTATGTGTCAGAGTGTATGCGTATCAGGGAGGAAAATTTGATTGACATTTAGATATGGAGTTCATAACACAATAAGATTTCTAGATGCATTTTTGTTTTCCTTTTTTGTTTTCCCCTAATAAATGAATAAGGATTTTTCAAGCTATAGTAGTGCATCATTTACTGCTACTTGAGGTTTTTTATATTTATAGTTATATGAATGGCGAACTTGCTGGATGCTGATTGGTTATTTTCAATGTCAGTGCTATTTGCTAGCACACTATTGTGTAATGTGCTAGTGCAACCCTTGTTGTTACCTCTATTTAATTTGTTTTTTGTGTCCAATACTTCTGTTTTTATTTGTCATTCATATTTCAGATAACAATAATACTCAAAACCTACTTATGTTTCATACATTTATTTAATGGCATATCTCTTCTATGTTGCATCTTAGTTTTAAGGTTGGTGCATCACCCTCCCTGTGCATCATGCCATATTGCTATGTCCATATTAGTGCAAGTAAGGTTTGGTGTAATGCACTTTAGAGTTGCTTGCCCTCTTGGAGTCTTTTGGATTATACCTATGCTAATAACATGATTCTTTCTCTTTGTGAGTTATTTTAGTTCTTTAATTGACATGAGAAAGAGTACTGTGTTTCCACGGGAAGTTGTTCCTCTTGCATGAAATTTGTAATATAGTGAAATGCATGTACAGGACAATGAAAACTTGACAAAGGCGCAAATAGAGGCTGAGATCAAGAAGTTGAAAGATGCAAGTGCTGTAGATGAAGGTATTTATTGCTTTATATTTTTCTGTATAGTTTTTCTTTCTCAACTTTGGTTTATGATATGATTGGAAATTAGAATATCTTACACTATTCCATTTTTCCCTTGTATGTACTCAAAACTTTTCTTTTCAGCATCTTATTGAAACTGCAAGTGGCAGCATGAGCTGAATAATCTTTATTCTTACTGTTATCTAATAAAATTTATTTTGTAAACGTCTCTCAGCTTGGATTCATTGCATATATTGTGTCTCCTGTATGAGTTCATATCCCTTGGCCCAGGGGTCAAACCAGGAATAAATTTTGGGGTGGGCTGCGATCTTTTATAACATATACTTATGAATTATATGAATTTATCAAAAGAATAAAACTATACTCTCCACTAAATCAGGAGTGAACCTAGGAATAAATTTGCTAAAAGAAAACCAAAATAGAAAGGGGTCTAACACAATATATGTAGGGCCTGTTTGTTTCGCTGCTAAACGTTGCAAGTCGTAAGTCGTAAAATGAGAATGGGAAATGTGAATTGTAGCAGAGAAAATATATTTTGTTTTACGGTATTTGGTTGGTAAAGTAAAAATGTAAAAGGAAAAGTATATTGTGTTTTATGGTGTTTGGTTGGTAGCGTAAAAGTGTAAGTGAAAAAGTTGACCACAAAATTGACTGTAGTAGTGATTTAAATATTATAAATACTATTAAATTAAATCTACTATTGCAAATTAAATTGTATTAATAAATTTGAGATAAAATATTAATAATCTTAATATTTTATTTATAACAATAATATTAATAAAATATTAGTATAATTAGTAAAATATTACTAAAATATTAACTAAATAAATAATATACAATTTTAAGAAAATCTAAAGAACATTAATAAAATTTTAAGAATACTAATAAAACATAAATATTAAAAATCTTAAGAAAATAAAATATAGTTATAATATTAAAAAATACTTGAAAATTATTATAATATTAAATTTTATTATAATATTATTGTAATATTATAAAAATATAAAATTAACAAAGTAAAACATAATTATAATTTAATAATAATTATTATTATAATATTATTATAATGAATTATTATTACAATATTGACATAATAAAATATTAATATAATAATAAAGTATATTTTAATATTAATAAAGTAATTATTTATATTAAAAAATATATAATTAAATATATAGTAATTTTATATTAAATTATAATATCGTTATATTGATAAAATATTAACTCTAGATAAAAGAATAAAAAATTGGTATAAGTATTATTAAAATAATAAAGTATTAAATAACAATATTAAATAAAAATATTAAATTAAATTAGTAAAATATTAAATATTAAACAATATTAAAAATAATAAAAAAACTAAAGATTAAAAATATAAAATAATTAAATAATTAAATAAAAAATTGAACACTATTAAAAATATTAAATGTTTAATAATATTAAATTATATATTGATTATCAAGTAACTGCTTTGAACTGCAAGTGTATTACAAGTGGGATTTACATGACCACAAAATTGACTGTAGTAATTGCAAGTGGGAAAATGTGAGTCTAAAAGTGAGATTTACACAACCACAAATTTAACTGTAGCAGCTGCAAGTGGGAAGATGAGAGTTGCATTTTATAACTTGTTTTTCAGCGAAACAAACAGCGGAAAATGAAAAAGAAGTTTTACGACTTACGATTTGCGGGGTTTTGTGGCGAAACAAACAGGCCTGTAAAAGAACAAAAATAAAAATGGGTTTAAGCCGGCCGGGCTCTAACCCGGCCCAGCGCACTACTGGGTCCGCCCATGCCTTGGCCATTCCTTGTTATCATCCCTTCTGGAGACTTATCTATCTGGTCATTCTTACAGGACTTTACCTATAGTCGACCCATTTAGGAGCTTGGCTAAAACTTATATTGAGTTGACATTTGAGTTGTTTCTAAAAGTTTGTTACCTCTCCAAAAATACCTGATTTGTCCTTGTGCCCCCCGAGTTATGCTCTGCTGCTGATTTCATGCAAAGCTGCTTCAGGCCGATCTAATTTTTCTTTAACTGAAAGTCTAGCTTTGTATGGTTCCTTTTGTTGGTATGTCTAGAGCTTAGTGCCTTTAGAGTTGGAAGCAGGATTGGTTATTTTGCTTGCTGCTCATTTCATTTTCAAATGTTTTGTGCTTCCAGTTTTCATAAACAAGTTAGGATCTGTACTACATTGTTAGTAATATTCAAATTGAATTGATAGGTACGGAGTATGATAATACTAGTAGTCTATGATGCACCGATGTCTGGGTGAGAATATGGGAACAGGGTAAGATAATTACTAAAAGATCAAAATATGGATCTGTCGTATATGCCACAATAAACAAGGTTTCAACTCTTCATATTGGTTGCCGTTGCAATTCACCTTTTTGGGATTGGTACGAGGACTTTCGGCAATTTCATATTTGAATCATCATATTGTTGGTATTGATTACTTCAAAAAATCAAAATTGTTTTAAAATTTATTAAAGTAAATACAATTGGTAATGTTTAGCATTCTATTTCTTTTTTTTTTTTGTAAATAACTAGTGAAGATAGATTAAGTCTCAATAAAAAACCTTGATAATCCAATAGTTGATGCATTTTCTAAATACATGTCAATTGACTTATTAATCTATTGTACATGGATAATTGGAGAAGTTAGTATTTGATAAAATCAAGTTGGACATGTAATCCATGAATGGCCGAGCATCCTAGTTTCAGATATGTTCAGGTGCATTTCCTTTATTGAAGTATACAGCATAGCTAACAGCTAGTCACATAAAGTGCATTTTCAATATCATGCACTTGGGACTTTGGGATAGAGTATCCCAATAGATTTCTGTCCTGTTAACTTTCCTTTGATCTGAAAATATCAATCAGTGTTTAGTATAGGAACAGAGAGTGGATGATGTTGCAAATATGATAGGTGTTCAGCATAGGAACTTAGATAACTTTATTTTATATTTTTGGTGGGTTCTTTCTTTCGTTCTTCTTTCCCCCCTTTCCTTTCCTTTTTTTTTGTTTGTTGGGGGGGGGGGGGGGGGGGGTTGATTTGGTCATAAATACATTATTCCATCATTATATTTTAATTCCATAAAAATCTAAAGAATCACTTTTGCCTTGTGAATATGGATTTAAGATATCATTATGCTAGCTTTTATAAATTACTTGCACAGGATTGTGTTGGCATTGTTCCATCTTGATTCAGTGGGTTTTTACGAGTTCCCCTTTATATTTATGTGTATCCTTTTGAAGAGTAACCTTTGACTATTCATAAATGTGTTCCCCTTTATATTTATATCCTTTTGAAGAGTAACCTTTGACTATTCATAAATGTTTGTAAATAGTGGTTGCACGTTTAACTGAAGGTGACTAAAATTTTGAGAAAGTTAGTGGTTTTATCCGAAAGGCAATTGTAGTCTAGTTAAAGCCTAATTTATGTGTGCCAGTAGCAATGTTCCTAAGTTACAGGACTTGGGGAATTGTTCTAATTGCAATTGTGGAAGAAAGAAGAACTAAGAAAGGCGCATTCAGAATTTCAGTCATGAGTCATTATTGAGGAGTTTCTGTTTAATAGCAGAAAGTGTTTCCGATGAAAAACTAGTTATTAGTTTCATAATTGTGAATGCTATAAAAGGAATACTGGAAATGGATGCCCTTCAGATTTAGAATCAGGAAAGAACTAGAATCTTTACTTTGCGTTTCTATTTTCTTATCTGCTTCTCATTCTGTTTAGTTGTTACGTTTTTGTTTCTTTTATGTTCTGGTCTAAGAAGAGGAAACTGGTCAGTTTCACTGAGATGATTTAGATAAATGGCTAAACTGACTAGTTGCGTGCAATTTACAACCGGAAAAATGCTAAATGGCTATACATGAATTCTCATATAAGAGCACAACAAGTTCCATGAATATTTAATTAAACATCATGATTAAAAATTTCACATAAAAGTTGAAGAAAATGAAACTACCAATGAAGTTTCATTTTGGAAAGAGTTATGGATGAAATCATGTTGAGATTATTATAAGACACATAATAGCTTTTCAGAATTTGATGAGTCTACAATTTGACATTTTGTACACATCTTGGAAGGTACTCTTTATCCGTAATTGTATGACCTTTGGCTGTACTTGTTTAGTAACTATCTTTTTATATGACTACTTGTTAACTTTCTTTAATAGCTGTTTCTTCATACAACCATCATTTTATATGGGCGACTAGTTAATTTTCTTTAATAACTATTGCTTTCCTCTCATTTTAAAACCCTTTTGAGCCATTGATCTAACCACAGTTTTAAAACAGTTTTATGAGCTGTCTTTAGAAGTTTTCTTTGAGCTATATTATCAATTCATTTACTGCCCTTTCCATTTGCACAAGGACTTGGGACAGAATATATTGAGAATTCTGTATACCTATATGGGAGTTTATTCTCCAGCTAGAAGTTTTAGAGTTTTAGACTATATAGTTGAATGAGCTAGTGATTAGTATTTGTTGATTTGCAAATTTTGAATGTCATCAAAAGTTCATTTTCTTGAAGATTTTCTTCACTCAAATTCCACTGTGTTAAGTGTCCACTGTGTGGTTTTCAGAATTCCCAGATGAGGTAGATACTCCTATAGGTGTTCCAGCTAAAAAGCGTTTCGCTAAATACAGAGGACTCAAGTCCTTCAGGACATCGTCATGGGATCCTAAAGTGGGTATAATTGTAATCCTCTTGATCTTTCATGCGGGAACACTTTTTATTTTCTTAACTGAATGCTTCATCATGACTCCTACTGAGAACAGGAATCTTTGCCATCTGAGTATGGAAGAATTTTTGCTTTTGACAATTTCACAAGGACACAGAAGCACGCTGTTTCGAAAGTTCTTGATAGAGACCAAGGGGGCATGAATGATTGTGTATCAGTTGGAACGTATGTGAGGCTTTATATAAAGCATGTGCCTGCTGATGTTGCATCCAAAGTATGCTCATTGTCAGGAAAATCACCTGTAGTAGCATGTGGTCTTCTGCAGCATGAGTCCAAGATGTCTGTTCTGCACTTCAGGTATTTCAATCACCAGCTTCTTTGTTAATATATTAAGAAAATTGTTAATCAATGTTTTGTTTATTATCCAAGACATTTTGCCTTGCAATTGCATATGATTTGTATGAATGTTGTGTAATTACTAAGCATTCTTTCTATTTATGTACGTATTTAATTGTTTGGTTTTGTAAATATGGGAGCCCTATTTTAAATATCGGCCGAGTCGGTCGAGATATCGTTCGATATCTCATTTTTTGTCTGCTGCCGATACGATATGGGAAAATAGTTCGCCATATCATTTGCAGCAAAAAACGGTTGATATTTGAAATATCGGCCGATAAGTCGCCCTATTCTGGCCGATAAATTGCCCGATATATCGCCCGACATGGAATAGCTTATTTATTACACGACTGCGTGCAAATGTACATTATTTTTTACTGTCTTTACATGCATATTACATCATTTTTATTAAGTAGATGATATCTATGATACTAAACCAACTTTTAATTATCAATATTTCATTATATAGTGTCTGATATGAACGCCTGATATGCGCGTGTATCCCCGATATCTCCCCCGATATCCGATATCCGATATGAAAAATCCCTATCCGATACGATCCCGATATCCGATATTTTGAACCTTGTATGGGAGAAATGATGCTAAGCTTGTAGCAAACAAGACAAAGTAAAGGAGATAGTATAATGTGCCTGATTGATCTTCATTTTGTTGTGTAGTATGGTACCATTTCAAATGTCTTGGGCTTCTCTGAAGGAACGTTTGTGGCAGGTTTTAGCTAAAATTTCCTTAGTTTCTGCCAATTGCTTTTCTTCATACCTTTCTTCATACCTTTCTTTAATTTAGGATAAGCCCTTATTTGTGCATTATTATCTTGCTCTATTTCCTTTTTCATCAGTAAGTAAAATACTATACAACAGAGCCTATCCCATCAATTTTATATTCATCATTTGGATTCTAGTCTGCTCTTTTTTTCGTAGTTCTTATGCAGCAATGTGTCCTCTTAACATTAAGCAATTTCAGGATCCTCTCAATACTCATCCAAGTAATCATCAACCTCACTAATTTGTTATAATTCTTTAACTACTCTTCTCGATATTACAACTGTTAGAGCAGTCTGAAATAGTCCCTCATTTTTCATTGGATACTTTTGCTTCTTGCGTGGAACTGTAAATCTCCACTACTAATTCTATTATTTCTACTTGTTCACTTCAGTATTCTAACTTTTCTTCCAAATGTCTCTTTTACAATAATAGGTCCATCCTTTCTTATGACCTTTAAAAATCAAGTTCAGCAATTCTTAGACGATGAATTGAGAGGGAGAACTTTTAAAGTAGAAAGGTGATCTGAAGCATTAGAGAGTTTGAAGCTTTTAGAATCACTAGGACCAACTCTAGTAAAACTATGAGAAGAAGTGACAGTATAGATACATTGATGGTGAAGAAATACCTAAGATCATCATTTTCACGACTTAGAATTAACCATTCATCATATGATGAGATTAAGGATGATATTGTCCATGTAATCAAATGGTTAAAAGGAGTACTTTTGAAGTATTATCTGATGGTAGAAGACCATGAGATCGAAGGTGTGCATATTAGACATCTACCATAAGCTGCACGCATACAATTTTTGGTAGCATCAAACACATTTGAGAAAATTAAGGTTCTTCAACGTCCACATGTTGAAGTTGTATGATTAGAATGATAAATTTTTTTAATTTTCTCGCAGAACACTGTTTTTCTCCATATGTTCCGTTTCCATTGGACATATTGACTTATTACACTTAAGGATCCTTTGAAACATTGAAGATATGGAAACATCTATTTGTCATTTTGCTAACTTTGGTGTTGGATGTTGATAGCGTATTGCCAAATTTGTTCCTAGAGAGTTGCAGAGTTATGATTATCTGAATTCCATTAGATTTCTTTGCTGGTATTATCTGCTCCCAAATTATCATGGTTGAATTATTATATGAAAGTTCTCTTCATGATTTGCAGCATTAAAAAGCATGAATCATATGATGCTCCTATCAAATCCAAAGATACTTTCATTTTCAATGTTGGGTTCCGACAATTCATCACAAGGTAACATTTTAAATTTGGCTGATTATTAGTACTTGCATGTTCATACAATGTTCTGTTCTTTAATTAACTGTCATCGTGTCATTTATTCATATAAAATTTTTCTGCATTGTTTTTCCACAGGCCAATATTTTCTTCTGATGATATAAACTGCACAAAGCATAAGATGGAAAGATTTTTGCACCCAGGGCGCTTCTCAATAGCCTCTGTTTATGCGCCTATTTGTTTCCCTCCCCTGCCTGTTGTAGTTTTGAAGAGTGGTGGACATGGGGAACCTATTGTTGCTGCCGTTGGTTCATTAAGAAGTGTCGATCCAGACAGGATAATTCTTAAGAAGATCATTTTAACTGGGTAATGTGCAAATTTCCCTTGTTGCTTTACTTTACTGAATTAGGCATATGCATTTTTTGTGCTTATAAAAGCAACTTATCCATAATAAGAACTTATCTATGCTTTAAATTTATTGTTATTCATGAAGCAGCTATAATAGATAGACAGATAATGCTGCAGTGCAAACTGCATATCAAATCTACAGTTCAACACATACTAATTGTGTAAAGCAACTTCTGGCTGTGGATTATTGAAGAAAACTAGCTAAAAGTTCCTTGATGAGTTTTTTCTAACCATGTCCTAATAAGTAAGAATTCTCTTATTATATGCTAGCTTGCTGAAGGGCTTCCTCTCTTTCATTTCTTTGTTAATACTTTATTTGCCCACTTGTTTTAGATTGATTAACTACAATTTTCACTTTGGGTTGTTTTGCTTCCAGTTGGATGTGCCCCCAACTGAAAAAAAAAAATTCGTATCATCCTTCATGTTTCATCTAGACGTTTTCGCGGTCTAGGGAGTTTGGAGGGTTATTGCTTGTCTTCCTCCGGTAAAACTGTGTTACCGAAGATGGTACGTCTTACCTGGCAACTGGCTGTCAGGTTTTATGGCAAGGCCTTCAATTGCCTTGTCTAAGAACTTGGTGACAGGCAGGGGGACCCATCAGGTTTAGAGCTTGTTGTTAAGAATTTTTACCAAAAGTAGACCAGAGCGTCAGGGGAAAATGGTGATCATGATGAAGATAGGCTAAAATTCTCCGTGAACAGTTAAATATTACTTTTATTACAAACTTTGCTCAAATGTAGTCGACCACAAAATATGCAGTTCTGCTCATGTTCTACATAGCCGCATCAAACATTGCTTGGAACTCTAAGCAGAAACAATCTTTGACACTTTCCTTTTTCTTTTGTGAGTCAGATCATATCAAACTTAAAAACTGTCTGCTTGATGCAGATATCCTCAAAGAGTATCCAAATTGAAAGCCTCTGTGCGGTTTATGTTTCACCAACCTGATGATGTTAGGTGGTTCAAGGTAACCTGAACTTTGCAGTTTGAAGTTTTTTCTTTATTCTGATTTATTTGCAACAATCACAAGCATATGATGATCTGACGTTGGTATTTACCTTTTGGGATGTACAGCCAGTGGATGTGTTTACAAAATGTGGGCGCCGCGGCCGCATAAAGGAGCCTCTTGGCACACATGGTATAATTCTCCCTATTGTCCTTCAGATTTCAGTATGAAAGGTGACTAGTGTAGCTAAACTGGAACTGCCTTTAAAAATAAATTGCTGTTTGTTCAAATGCAGGGGCAATGAAATGTGTTTTCAATGGCGTGATTCAGCAGCATGATACTGTCTGCATGAGTTTGTATAAGCGGTCATTCCCCAAGTGGCCAGAGCAACGATTTCCACTATGGGGTTAATTATCGGCATGTTTACCCTTAACAGGTGGGAAAATGTTCCGGTAATCGGGAGTGAAGCTCTCTGGTTCAGATTAGTTTATTGGACTGAAGTCCTCAGCAGATTGATTAGCTGTGTACAAACCCCTCTTCCCTGATTGATGGGGAAAGAAAATTTTGGCTGCATAGCATCAGCCTTTAGTAGCGTGACTGGAATGGCCCTTGGCAGTTTGATTTTGGCATGGTTTGTATTTTTTTTTTTTTTGACGTTTATTATCAATTCTATGTAGTATAATTAATATAATTATAAAGTGAACCATGAAAGATTGATAAACTAGTGTATTACATGTGGCGTTGATTTCGCTTCTCTGGCAAATGAGCATTATTTAGGTTCTCTGCACTGAAGATGTGTACTCAATTTTGTATGAAACTTTACTGAATTAAATGAGTGTATTGTTTGTGGAGTGAACCATGAAAGATTGACAAGTGAGTGTATTGTTGTTCATGGGCCTAATTTGCATGCCTCTCTTTAATTTATTACTGTTATTATTTTTCTGAGGAGATACCCTTTGAGTACCCTTCTTTTAGTCCTTGGTTTGACGCTATATCTTAGTGTAAAAAGACTTTGCTTTACAAAAAACACAGAGGGTAAGTTGAAGCAATGTTAGATGCAGTTATCAGTTGAAGATGCTTGATCTTTTAGTAGCGATTCACAAGATTTATTCTCGGCAAGTTTCTGAGAAAATGGTTAAGCTTATTATCTTCAGGTGAACGTTATTATTCTTCGGCTGGGGTTTTAGTTGTGGACGGGGTGTTCTTGCACAAGGAGATGCCTATTCATTCCCTATGCAGAGAGTAATCCAAGCTGATGACCATTCACTCCAGTAGTTTGCCTGTGCTACTGGGATGGATCTCTTGTGATATTATTTACAGTCTATTTTGTCTATTCACTTAAATTCTTCTTTCATGTCTGCTCAGAAACTGATTTATATTGTCATGGATGAGAAGAATGTGTTTTGAAGGGCACTGAGGCCTCTTGGATAGAGTTTGGATCCTGACATGAGCACTCACTCAGCTATATTTCCATATGTTGTTGTTTTTCATCTACTATATTCCTTTCCTGTTGATGAAATGAAATTTTTTCGACCGAGACACAGATGATTTCTTCAACTGGACCTGTCAATAGTCACAATTCATTTGTGCACCACAAATAGCAATGGCAATACAAATCGAAAGCATAATGTCAATAATTTACAAATTTATAGCTACCAGTGCCAATAATTGCCTGTTAGCATGCCCAATCAGCTGAACAGGGCTGATTTTGATATCTTAGCCAAGCAATCCTATGCTACGAGCTGGAGTGCAAGAACACCCAGCTCGATTTCTCACAGAACATGTTTCAACATCTACCGCTGTGCAACCTCTGGGCCCTGCTAACATCAACCCCAGCCTCCACTGTAGCTAGCCACATCAAAACTGGAATCAAAACGATTAAGTTCTCTACTAATAACTAAAATTCTGATACAAAAAACAACTTTGTTCACTTTGTTTTTGTCTCAACCAGTCAATAAACAAGTCATCTTACAAAATTTCAGTCCTCAACACCACTCACCCAACAACTCAAGCAAACAAAAAAACCATACTACATCATCTGCTCAGTAAGGCAACCACCCAAGTTTTGCAACCAAATTACTTCTCAACGGAAATGTACAGCTGCAAGGACCCGCTCTCAAAGCATGCACCAAATCAACCAGGAAAGTAGGATCACTTGGGTCCAGCAAATTTCCCCATCATCTTGGTTATCACAGGAGCCACCTTGGGGTTTGCCTGATGCTTTGCTAAACTTGCAGGGTTACTCATAACTGCACAATAATTCAATCAGACGAAGGTGCAAGTCAGAAAGACACATCACAGTTTATGGTGATCAGCAAGAGCAAAATAAGAAATGATAATAAGAAAAATTAAATGAATAAAAAAACTGGGCTCAAAGAATACAATACAAAATAGCCTAATATACTGCTGGTAATGGTCTTGTCATTTATTTAAGGCGATGCAACACATCGGTAGTGGAATAGCCTGCATTGTTTTTAATTTCAAGCAGAAGACTACAGTATGATGCATGCTCTCGCACGCTTACATTCAATATCTACAGATGATGAGCCACTAAAGCTTAAAGACCTCACAAGATCTCGGAGCACCAGAGCATTACATATAGTGGACTATAGACCTACCACCAAGGCTACAACAGGCATTTAAAAAGTGTTGAATCAGACATTATCTATGTTCCTCAGACTATGCAGATACGGATACACATAGATATGCTAACTCCTAATAGTTCAAGCTAGAAATATGTATGGATACAATAATTATATTAATACACACACATTCAACAAAGATTCGTGTGTCGTGTGTTGACATCCCTGATTTGAATTCTCAGTTTATATGTCTCAAATTTACACAACTTGCTAAGAGGAATTGGGGGAGGGAAATGCGACTGTGATAGGGACATCACATGCTTAACACATGCCAGAACTAATTCTGAGGAGTTTTCTCTGCTATATATTTTCTTTTTTGGTGTTGGTTTTTTGTGGTGGTTGGGGGGGGGGGGGGTTCACCTTTATCAACTTGCTACTTTCAGCCATCCACTGTTCTAAAAATCAGATTAATCGGCCGATTAATCCTATTCAGTGGCAGACCACTTAATATTACATTAATCGTCTTGATTATGCGCTCGAGCGATTAATCGAGTTCAAAATAATTAATCTCCAATTAATCCCCGATTATTGCCGGATTAATTCGATTAATCCCCAATTAATCATTTAGGTATTTCATATTTTTTTTATTTGAAAAACTTATCACTTTGTGTGTGTTGGATCGCTAAGTAGTTTATATTGTGATGTTGATGATTCGATAATGATCTTTTATTAAATAGTAGATGAATTGTTATTTATTAAATAGTAGATGAATTATGATATTTTATTATTATATTTTGTATAAAGTGATACTTATGTTTTATTATTTTGATTATTTTTCAAATTAACTTATTTAGCAATCTTTCTCCATCATTCTTTAAAACTCATTATTTTGATTGATAAACTGACTATTTTTTATTTATCTTATTTTGCAAGTAAGTTCTTTGATTTATATTTATGTTGCAAAATTTGAAATCTTGGATTACTAATGTGAAGAGATAAGTTCTTTTACTTCTTTTTTTTACTATTTATTCATATTGTCTTGTTCATCATATCATGATTTATAACTTCACAATTTGATATTGTCTTATATAATATTTAAGTATTTTCAATATTTAACTGTATATATTCATATGTAGTTGTGTATAAATATAATTAAATATATTAAAATTTTAAAATACAATTAATTCCCGATTAATATCCGATTAATTTGATTAATCATTATTCAGTGTTGGACCGCACGAATAATGAAACCGATTTTTAGAACACTGCAGCCATCTAGTTTGTGGCAACTAAGTGAATAATAAAGAAAAAATTTTGGTTTTCGACACTCTAAATATTGCAGATCAAAATAAATGGAGCAGTTCTACAATTTGGGAGGGTTTTATCATCGGATTTTTGAATGGAAAGGACTTCAAATCTTTCTAGAAAAGATGCATGATGAGTCAACTGGGAGACATTGTGAGACTAGCAATGGTTAAAAAGGATGCCCAGTCTGTCATGCATATACAGCAAAGGTTTAGTGGCATACGAAGATGACAATCTTCAAGTAAATGCCACTTTGTTTGCTAAGTTGGGAAAAAAGTAAATAACATATTCGTAACCAATAATGGGTCTGTTTGGTTGTCGTAATTGACCGTAATTCGTAAGTCGTAATTGGTAAACTCTTTTACGGTTGTAAATAGAGTTACATGCATGTAAGTTTTACGGTGTTTGATTGTTAATGTATAAGTCGTAAGTGAGAAAGTGTATTGTATTTTACGGTTTTGGTTGTCATAATGTGTAAGTCGTAAGTGAAAAAGTTGACCACAAAATTAACTATTAGGTGATTTAAAAAAATTTAAATATTGCAAATAAATACTAAAAATACTAAATATTAAAAAAATAATATTAATATAAATAATACAAATTTGCATGACCAAAAAATTAACTGTAAGTGGTTGTAAGTAAGTTGTGAGTGGTAATTAGATTGCAAGTGAGTGGGAATTGAGTTGCGTAAATCTTTTATGAATTACGGTCTAAACAAACACCGTAGTTGTAATTAGGCTGTAAGTCATTTACGAATTACAACTTTTACAGCCTTTTACACAAAACAAACAACCCCAATGTAGACTTACATAAAGGAAAAGACAGGAACAAGTCAAGAAGGGGCTTTTAGGCGTCATATAATACAGAAAATAAAGAACTGGAGTGGCCATGTGACATACTTCCACTTCACTATGGATCTGGATGATGGAATGTCGGATGTCGGGATGTGGTCACTATTCGGACCAAGCATGACCACGTTTGCCTGCAAGTGGGTGCAATTCATTACAGCTTGGGAGCTGCAGCACGCAAAAGGGGCATAACCACATGCTCCTTCTGTCACATATATGATTAAGTGCTCCAAAACCCTAACTATTATTCTCCTTTCCACTTCCAACTTCACAAAGAAGTCTTGATTGGAGAGCTAGACATCATGGAAATATGCAGATGTCACATGAGGGATGTAGCACACCCCAATTTTTAAGATGATTAGTGGTGATCAAAGCAGCACATAAAGCATAAAACAAAGATCAACCTAGATTTATTTCACTATAATCTTTTAGAGTCAATATCCAAACACGACACTCGTTCTGCTGCTTGCATGCGGATATCTTCCACGAAAGTTTGCAGTGAAATTGGAGCACTCTGGGATCATTTGCGTTCTTTTTTACGTCATGCATCAATATTATTCTCATGCAAGAGCAGATCTATGATTTGATTATACTTGGGCCTAATATTCATAATCATCCTTGCATGACTGCTCAACTTATGCTGCATTTCGCAAAAAATGCATAAAATAAGCAATGGCTTCTTCCAGTTTAGAAGTTATTGTAATATAATTGTTAAGTAATTAGTGTATGCTTTACAATGCAAGCACAAACTGAAACATCGATACACATATGGGGTAATTTACAAGAAATAAGAATTGTCAGCCTTTTGTAGAAACCACCACGACTTGATTTATTATGCATGATATTACAGTTTTTCTTTCTTTATAGAAGTCCCCCATCTGAGTGACGTTCTAGCAGTTTCCTTTCGGAAAAAACAAGCTCACTTATTTCTCTTAGCAACTTAAAAAGATTAATGAAAGGGCACAAAGATCATTTTATGTTCAGCTTACATGATGCAAGGCAGTTATATGCAATTTTCCTTGTTTGTGACAGTAATGCTGCTTGCTTAGAATGAAGTAGACGGTAGAGTTTTCTCCAGAAGGCTAAAAAAACTCATAGTAGTTTCTTCTACCTTAACCAAATATTCATGTGATTACAGAAAAATATGTACAGTCACGTCCTCACATCTAGACTAGAGAATTAGTGCTGAACACCCCGTCTCTCTCTGCAGCAGACACAGTCACACAGATCAGACGCACCTGTGCCTACAAATCATCCACGGTTTCCTTGTATCCTAGTTTTTGAGCCTTGAGGACTTGTGGTATCCACGTGTCATGTCGTGCCACATCTGTCTCACATCAGTGCCCAACCATTTTTTTTTTTGGTGGGATCCTTTCCTGATTTACCATTCAAACCAATACATGTTTCATCAAACTTATGAACCAGGAGAAATACTGACTAGAGCTTTAAGAATATGACTTTGCTATTTCATCCTTTAAATCGTGTAAGCAAAAGCTTAATTTAGCATAGGGCAACTATAAATATTGTATATATTATTAGCTGCCTTTTCTGCCTTCTTAGGTTGTCAAATGGGAATGCCAAGTAAATAATGATCGTCAAATGGCTTTACAATATATCTCCATTTACCTCTCCAAAAACATGTAACTGGCAATAGCACTAGAGAGCAATGATAAAAACATTAGCATGGGACAAGGCCAACAAACGTACCCTCCTGAAGAGCAGCCATTATTTCTGGGTCACTAAATGCTGCCATTAATCAGGATCCTGTTCCAAAAGAAAATTGGCATATTTAATCTAATAGCACATACGGGAATTAGAATCTGTCTGCAGCATATAAAAAGGACGAAACAAGACATGGTAACTAAAACAAGGTGAATTTGGACGTCTTACATTTAGAATCTTGCTCATATCAATATTCCCAGGAACACCCCCAGGCATGGCACCAGGGAATCCTCCAGGCATGCCTCCTCCAGGGCACCCGCCAGGCATGCCTCCGCCAGGGAAACCTCCAGGCATGCCTCCCGGTCTACTTGAAGACGATTGTTCTTTCTTTTGGGCCTTCTCGTATGCAGCCTGTTTGTTGGAAGCTCAAAATCACGGAGGGAGAACCAAAATAATTAAGTCAGAAAACTTGAGTGCTAGAGCAATCTGAGGTGACTTAAATGCTAATGTAATGCCAAACACCTGAGCCTCTGCACGACGACGCTGCCTCTCACGCTCAATTTTCTTTTCTTCCTTCTCCTTCTGTAAGCGATCATACTTGCGACGATGCTCTTCAATCTTGTGTGCATTGGGTTCGACCTAAACATCAGCACCAGGAGAAATGCATCATAAATATCTTATGAGTTTGACCTACTATATATGGTATTTTACCTTCTTAAGTACAGAACCAATCTCTTCATCATAATCCAATTTCGATGCCATGTGCAGATCCTTGGCAGCTTCCGCCCATCTGCCAAGCATAGCTAAAGCCATACCACGGGCCTTATAGCCTTTTGCAGAGTCAGGGTTAATCTGAGAGAATCAAACAATTTAAGCCTTTCTTCAAGCTACACAGGATTAAAGATAGACTTAACTGTAGTTACAAATAACAAGAAAAAATTGCAAATTAAGCAATTATGATTAAAAATACTTCTTTCATATGCAAAAACAGTAGAACTTTTTTACGTATGTTACCAGGCACCAGTCACCTGCATACACAAAAATTGATGGCGTGCGCAATTGAGGGTATAAACAAGAAATTACTTTTAATGAAATGTATTATCAAGCAAGAGGGGAAACACAAAAATTAAGCTAGTGTCATTAAGATTAGGCATAAGAGTAACAGATAGTGATGAGGGCATCACGTCGCTGAGACAACTGTTTGATCGAGTTTATTCTGGAAGACGACGTGTTGCTTCCTTTGGTTTTGAGCTATTTTTATTTTTAGTTTATTTTGCTAAATTTAGTGGCATTTTCTTTTATATGGACATTTAGTATCACATCGATTATTTCCTAAAAGTGTACTTTTGTAAAGCCTATAAATAGGCCCTCAAGATTTCTCTTTGAATTATTATTGAATGATTGAAATTATAAATTTTTCAGATAAAAATTCTTGATATCATTATATTCAATTTTGGGTGTGAAGCCCAAAACTCTATCCAAATTCTCAACCTTTTTAAAACTCTAATTTTCAATTTTTAGTTTGAAGGTAATTGCTCCATTTGTTTTACATT